>VXAU01005250.1:0-53637 GCA_013399695.1 Formicarius rufipectus | reverse complement strand
CCCTCCATTCCTCTGCACAGATAACATGGATCAGCCCTTGCAGAGGTGTTGACAGCAGCTTTGTGCATCCCTACAGGGGATGCAAGCCCAAAAATGTGGTCGGGGGACTTCTCCCTCCATTCCTAACCCCTCAACCCCAGTAAAGAGGCTCAGGGTGAATCCACCAGTGTGAAAACTGAGCGAGGGAATAAAAGAAAGGAGTTTAAAGATGACTTGGCTGTTCTGAGTAAGCAGTCCGGGATTTTGAAATGTCAGCTATTCTGCTGGTTTGGCAAATTCTTCTCGTGTCTCTCCCTTTGTTTTCCTTCCCTGAAGAACAGCGAGGTCTAGACCTCGTTGCCAGTGCGGTTTGCTGTCGGGATCTTGCGTCTGGAGCTGCAGACTCGGGGCTGGCCAGAGGCTTGCAGGGATTTAGGTAGGCAGCATTCCCTGCTCCCGGCACCAGTGAGGGTCTGAGGCAGGTCCCATGCACAGGATGAGTTCATTTAATGTTTTGGAGAGGGTTACACAGGGTTTTAAATGTTCCTTTCATTGTAGAATATTAGTGTTGTCCCCTTGGTGTGGCAGGGACTAGGGGGGGATCATCCTGTGTGTTGGTTTCCCCTTAATTCACAGCAAGCCTTAAGGGCTGGCCTGTTTGTAAGTGGAAAAATTCCCTTTTAAAATTAAATAAGAGAGTATTTCTTGCCAGGGGACAGTCTGAAACAGGCTGGGCATGTAACCACATGGGCAAGAAGGTTAAGAAGATCTTTATCCCATGTCTTCAGGGATGTTGGTCCCTTTACCAGTGTCCTTTGCTGCGCAGGTTTTTTGGGGGGACAAGGGGTTTCTCTGAAAACACTGACTCACGTAATGGCATCTGCAGAGGGCAGGGGAAGTTGTGCCAAGCCTACAGACTGCTCTGTGTGCCAATTTCCATCCCCTCTGCTGGCCTGAACCAGCTCCAGGGTGGGCTGATGGGGAGCAAGGAGGTGATGCCCAGTTCTCCTTCCAGAGGCACTGGAGACCTCGAGGGGACGCAGACCCTTTTTATTCCCTCCACAACCCCAAAACCTGGGGAGTGTGGGGTCACGGCCACCACAGCAGCAAGCACCAAGCCCTATGAATGTGATTTTTCTCCCCCTTGATCTATTATATCTGTTAAGGGAAGTCCATAGCTTTGTGCAGTGTGGTTCCACATCTGCTTCCTGAATTAACCCCAAAGGTCACTGCTGAGCTGGTATCAGTTAGGTGCAGATCCCTTCCTAAACCCTAGACTAAAACAGGGGCTGGGGTTTAGGGTTAACTCAGTTCAGAGACTGAGGTGGGATACCTAGTCCCTGCGAGCTGGAGAGTGGGATTCAGCACTGCTTTATAAGGAAGATTCAGAGGATTAAATCCCATCTTGGAATAATACAGCTTCTTGCTCTTAGTCCTTTAATGAGGTGTTTCTAAGCTGATTGTGGTCCTGCTGCCTCTCCAGAGAGCCTGGGGAAGGATGTGCAGTGCTGGCAGGGTGATGATGAGTCTATTTGTCAAGGCTTGTAAAAAGTATTGCTGTTCCCCAGTTTTATTTTCCTCCCAGAGCAGCTAATGTTGCTTGAGGGTGTATGGTTCAGGGCAGGGAGCTCTTCTCAGGCCTGGAGACTGTTTGTAGGTACTGCAGGTGGGAAGAGCCATCTCTGAGAGGAGGGGGCTGCGTGCCATGGGGCAAAGCTCCTGCTCTGACAGCTCCTCCGCTTGTGCTCCTTCCTTCCCTGGATGCAGCCCTCCTCTTGCTGGCTGGGGCTGCTGTGCACCAGGTTGTCGTGGAGAATCCTCTTCTGCTGCCTGTGGGATCTGCTGAGTGTCCTGACAAGATATCCTGGGAAGGGAGAGATCTGTGCTGCTCCCCTGGATGCTCCCAGCCACAGCAAGTGGCTTGGCTGGGAGCTCTGGCTGACAGAGGGGTCCCTCAGGCAGGACCATGGTTCATCCTGATGGATTGAGGGGTCCTTGGGAGTGGGGAGCAAGCATCAGAGAGCTGGTGGATGACCACAGAATCCTAGAATCATTCAGTGGTTTGAGTTGAAAGGACCTTAAAGCTCATTCAGTTCTAATCCTCTGCCATGGGCAGGGACATCACCTACTAGCCCAGGTTGCACAGAGCCCCATCTAACCTGGCCTTGGACGCTGCAGCCACAGCTTCTCTGGCCAACCTGTTCCAGGGCCTCCCCACCCTCCCAGAGAAGAATTCCTTCCCGATGTCCCATCTAAATCTGTCTTCTGTCAGTTTGAAGCTCCAGCTCCTGACAAGTGGGTGGTGAAGAAAAATGTGTAAAGCTTTGGCAAAGCAAAGGAAATGGTTGTTTCTCCCCCTTTTCCCTGAACCATCCCCCAGGTCAAGCTCTCCATCTCTTCAAGCACAATTTTAATTACTCCCTCTCCCCCTGCTTTCCCACCCTTTTATATTGACTCTTATAGGACACACGCTAAGGCTTGAATATTTTTGTAAAGGGTCAAGCTCCTGACGTGGGACTTCTCAGATCCACCGGTGTTTTCTCTGGGCTGCCAAAGCCTCCTACATCCCAAAACCCAGGCCTGAGCCTCACATCCCTGGGGTGTTGCAGCTCCTTGCTGGGGTGGATCCTTCGTGCTTTGGTGGGTCAATAGGTCTGAGTAATGTTTGCAGCTGCAACCCTGCACAGCCTTCCTCCCGTTTATGCCTATTGTGAAAAAAACTGTTAGGATTGGAAGAAATCCATCATATTCTCACTGTTTTTACAAAATGCCTTTGAAAGGTGCAGGGTGAAGGAGCATCCCAACCACAGGGAAGCAGGAGTGAGCTGAGGATGGGTTGATCAGAGTTAATCTTTCCACGCTGATGAATAAATAACCCTGCGGCTCTTGCAGCCTGTGCATCCAAAGGGATGAGTTAATGGGGATGGACTGTCAGCCTATTGATTGATTATATATTTTTTTTAAATCAATTTTTCTGCATTCAAGGCTCAGGATCTGCATTACCTCTCTGCCTGGCTCAGAGCCACCCCACAGGAGTATTAGTTGTCATGGGAAAAAATTAATTCTGGGTTTTTGGTTTTAAAAATGGCCTGAGTGGGTATTTTAGATACACAGGCTTGTAAAACACCCTGGGATGTGGCTGACTTGGATTTGGGGAGCAGTAAAAAGGTAGTTTCCCCCACCCCTTGATGTAAACTTAATAGACCCTAAAGAAATAGGGGGAAAAGTAGAAAAGCCCCATAAATCTGGTTTTGTAATCTTCATCGAGTCCTGAAAGCTGTGATAGAGCTGAGGCAAATTATTTCCCCCTTGGGAAAAGTTGACGAGGTGTATTTTAATTTAGACATAAATTTATGTTTATTAATATTAATTGGTTAATGTTAATCATAATGAATTCTAATCAGTATTAAAAGTGGTTTTAATTTGGTTTTCTTGGCTTCTGCAGTGAACCCTTGTTTGTGGAACTGTTTATTTTGAAGACTTTTTGGGCAAAAAGGGAGTCCCATCATCAAAAATCACTTTTTTTTCCTGGCCATATTTTCACATGTGCTTTGCAGTTGGATGAAAGTGGTGCAGGATCTCACATGGGTATATGGCTGCCCACTCTGTGCCTCTCTGTGGCTCTCACCATGCTTGGCTCCCAGAGACCTTTCCCACCTGAATGTCTTCTCTTGGTAGCACTTGGGAATAGAATTTGTTTATTCATCCTGGAAACACAGAAGGAAAAGGTTATAATTCATTATTTCTGTTGCAAAGTAATTTTTAATAGCCTAGGATGATAGAAATCTCTTTGACTCATGAGTCCTCCCTGTTCTTTTCGTTATGTTGTCTTCTCCTGGGATTTCTGAAGCCGTAGGTCGTTTGACTCACTGTTGTGACTGAGTAATGCCCTTGCTTTGATACAATCCCTTGCCTCTCCTCAAAAAGCTGTTTTTCCTTTCCGTGAAGCAAGGATGCTGGAGGCTAAAGCATTTCCATTCCGCTGAGGAATTCATATTCCCAAGGGGCAGTGGCTTATGGAGAGATGTGGTGGAGGAAGTGCAGCCCTCCTCCGCTCTGTTGATGGAATGGGTGATACCATGGAGCATCTGAACCAGCCATCCTGGGAAAAACTGGCTTATTGGCTTTGTGGTTTTTACACAGGGGGGGAAAAACCCTCACACTGAGGGTGGGAGGAGGGAGATGAGATATTTGCACCTGGTCTTGGAAAGTGGGATTGGGTGATGCACGTGGGAGCATGGTGGGCAGGAGGGGCTTGAGAGCTGGGGTGATCTTCTTCCCTGTTGTATCTCCCTCCTTTCTTCAGGTGGATGAAATTTATCACGATGAGTCCCTGGGCGTTCACATCAACATTGTGCTGGTCAGGATGATTATGGTGGGATACCGGCAGGTAAATACAGCACTTGGGCATGGCAAGCAGGAGATGCTGTAATGTTTAGCACTTAGGTAAGCCCTGGATTGGAAAAATGTGGCTATTTGGGTCAGCTGTTGAAGCCCAAATGACAGTTGCGCTGAGCATGTGTGAGTCTCAACCATCCTTGGCCTGGATTTTGGAGTCTGAAGGTCTGGTGAGCTCCACTGACAAGGAGAGGTCCTTAAGGAGATAGTGGGTGGTTGTGATCTGCCATAATCTGCTTGCTCTGGGATGTGGGAAAAACTACGAGAGGCTTCCTCAGAAGCTCAAAGGTGGCTGCAGATGACAAGATGATGATGGCTTCCCAAGTTGATAGAAGCAGGATATTAGTGAGGAAAAGCCAAGGGTGGGATCTCTTGTTTTCCAACCTTGACCCAGCTCCCTGAAAGGCTTTGCTGGCTGTCCAGCTCTCAGGTAGCTTGGGCATGGACAGAAAAGCATGGGAAGGTTTCCTGGGAAGGTTTCTCAGAGCGGATTTATTTTTAAGGCTTGTCCAAGCATGGCAACCAGAAGATTTTCTTTACAAAGTGATTTTCCTATTTTTGGGAAAAGCCCCTATCCCACATGAAGTGTTCTACAAGGGTGTTAATGACTCAACATGGTGATGTGTCTGCATGTGTGACCCACAAATAAGACCCTTTAGGTCTTGGTGAAACCTCTCCTTGTTACAGAGATATGCTCAGCCGGCAGAAACCCAGCAGATCTGGGGCTGGCTCTGAGAAGCAGGGACAAGGATGAAGGGTGGCTCGTTTTTGAAGGTTTCTGGGGGACCAGGAACATCAGCTCCACCTGAGAAAGCCAATAATCTGTCTGGCTTCCTCCCAGCGGTGTCTGTGCTCTGGGTTGGATTTGGAGCTGCGGTGTTACAGCCAATAACAGGATGGATGAGACCCACTGGGCTCTCGTGAGCATGATTTATCCTCCCAAAAGCTGGCGCTGGAGGCAGCTGCTTTGTCCGGTTATGTCATGGGTCAGGGGATGATGTAGGAAATAATGAGCAGATGTTTGAAGCCAGGCGAGATCTCAGCTTACCACTGCTTAGACCTGATGCCTCCCCAGCGACTCCTGCAGCTTCTTGTCTCCCACCTGGAATTCTGCAGGATAAAACTTCCATGGTTTCCAACTAAGGGCCTGGGGAAGGGCAATACCTCTTTCTTTCTTCCCACCACTGAATTCTGAACTCTTTTTCCCAGTCGGTCAGCCTGATAGAGCGAGGGAACCCGTCCCGGAGCTTGGAGCAGGTGTGTCGCTGGGCTCACTCGCAGCAGCGCTCCGACCCGGAGCACGCCGAGCACCACGACCACGCCGTCTTCCTCACCAGGCAAGATTTTGGTCCCGCAGGTATGCAAGGTACTGTATTTATCTCGATCAGGTATGTGCAGTTTGCTGGGGGAAAAGCCAGCCAGGGGAGAGGATTTCTTGCAAACACAGTCTTGGCCAGCAAGGTCCAGGAAAAGGTTATAAAAATTGGTATTTCCTTCTGTCCATGTGAAGTAGAAGACAGAATTAATCCAGAGCACCGACCTGAATGGATAAAATAATGTATCTGGTCATTCTGCTCTTCTTTGATTTCAGGTACCAGTCCTCCCCTTGCCTCAGAATGCCTTAAAAATATAAAAAAATGAAATATCACAGAAAGCTTCATTAGGACAGTCAGTCTTTTCTGTCCTCTGGAGGACCTTTAAAACCTTGTTTTATATGGACTGGTTTCTTGGACATGGGGACCTCAAATGAATCCTGGGCCACAGAGGAGGTTTTACTGCAGGAGTCTGTCACCCTCTTGGTACAGAGGCTATGCTGACTTGGTCTGGGAAGTTAAAAACCTCAGCAAAAAAATTTGCAGGAAAAGCTTCTGGTGTTTCACAGCTGTTAGGAAAGCAGGTGCTTCAGTGTCATTGTGAGAGGTGACTTCTCCCAACCCTAAGCCTGCTGTGTCTGGATTGCCATCTTCTTCTTCCCACACTGCTGGCCAGGTCTGAGTTTCCTTCAGGAGGCTCCATTTGTTGGTGGTAAAGTCACACTAATTTGTAGCACGAGTCCTCCTGGTGTGCATGGGAGGAAGGAGAAGCAGAGAGGACCTGTCCTCACTTGGATTACCTGCCTGAAAAGGATCTCCCCACAGCAGGAGATACCCAGCTGGAAACCCTCTAGAATGTGCTGTTGGCCATCAAAGAGCAGAGTTCGGGTGGTACCAACAGCCTCCTCACCGAGCCGTTGACCTGCCCCAGGCTCCTTGTCTGGAGATATGTGGCAGTGTGGGCAAAATACCAGGTTTTGTTTCATTTTTCTGGACCCTTCCTGGCAAAGTGACTGTGTCCAAAAGGTGTTGGTGGGAGGACCTTTTTTGGCATGTTGGCAGGAAGAGGAGATTCCCTGGGCTCCCCCTTGGTGGGAAGGAGTCATGGGATCTGTGCAGTAGCCCTGCTCTAGGGGTGCTTTTTCCAGCTCCTTCCCTTTTTCCCTGTGGATCTGATTCCCTGCTTGTCACACATCTCTGGGATGGACGTTTGCTTTCTGTAGGAGTCCCAGTGGCTGCCGTGTCCTTGCCTGGCTGTGTTGCATGGCACAAGGTGCGAGTGCTCCTCATCCACTGGGAACTACACTCTGGTTGGGCTGCTGGAGTCGTAACAACGCGCTTGCTCTTGCCTCTTTCTCTCAAAACCAAGTCCTCTTGGATCCCTGTCACCCCTGTTGAGCTCAGGGCTGTGTGGAATGGAGCCCCAGACCGTAGCACCTCCAGTACTTGTTTAGAAGGCTGGAAGGGGAAGGGCCAGTTGAGCCTTGTTGCCCTCACTCCTTTTCAGGGAGAAAGGCAGTGGGCAGAAGGGTTGTAAATTATTAATTACTGTTGCAGAAGTCTTGTTAATACCCGGACAGTTTCTGTGTCCCTCTGCAGTGTGTGGCACAGAGGAATTTTTTGCTCAGGCTGAAGGATTCTTGTGTTTAGGTGTCATTTATTGCCCTGTCATCACCTGCGGTTGGCTCATGACCTTAGAGTAGGCTGGTGGTCCATGTAGAAGGTCAGAGGCTGAAGTCAGGTGGGAAATGTCCATAAGGAAGAACTAAATGCACGTGGAGAAAGAAATAGACTGTCTGGTGTCTTGCTGTGCTGGAGAGGACAGATGGTTGTTGAAACCAGATGATCTTTAAGGTCCCTTCCAACGCAAACTTTTCCATGATTCTATGACATGTTGCTTCTCCTGGGTGTGTGTGTCTGGGAAGGATGTGCAGGCTAATCTAGTCTTTACCAGTGAAATATTTTCCAGGTAGTTAGTTCTCACCATTGTTCTCCCATAGAGAACCCTTTATACTTCTTCCAGTTCTTACTGGGGTCTTCATTATGAAAGACCAGTATCTGCATTCCTGAACATCCAGCCTTTCACATTCCTTTATCCCATCTCCCATTCAGAGCCTCTTTGGTTAGGAATTTATTCCATTTTCATCCTAGACAAAATATATTTGCTCTTCCCTCATACAGACAACTTCCCATATCTTTACTATTTCTTGTGGAAAGTTTTTCACTGGGAATCTGCTAAAGTGATTTATTCAGGATTTGATTTGTTACTGTGTGGTTAAACCCGGTTATGGCTGTGACTTGGTATGGAGCAACTGTCCCACGAGGGCGGTGCTCTCTGTGGATTCCATGATTTGGCCAGGGTGAGTGCAGTAGGGCAGGTGTAGGGCTGTGCATCCACCCTCAGCTCGTCACCACCCTTGTCCTGCTGCAGCTCAGCTCCTCCCTCTTGGCTCACTGAGCTCTCCTCTTCCAGCATCCCTATCCCCAGGGCACAGTTATCCAGCATGGTCCTGCCCTCCTTCTGCCTCTTGGACCTGTAAGCCCTTCCTTCACTAACCCCCTTGATGCCAAAAAGGGTCAGACTTAAAAAAAAACCAAAAAAAACCCAACACAACATTCATATAAAAATATTTGGGAAGTAAATTCTGGTGTGTGCCAATGAGTTGATTGAATTGGGCAGGAACAATGTGAGGGGTCAAAAAAGAAAAGGAAAAGTGACCAAAATGGAGGTGATGTGATGCTGCCTGGGTGGGGGAAGGTCCCCTGCCCACAGCTGCCCCACTGCACTGCACTTGATCGAGGGCTGGGGACTGGGGCGGTGCGTGGTCGCGGTGGCATGTTTGGGGGACACTCCAGGGGAGCAGGGCTGTGGTTCTGGCAGAGCTCTGGGGAGCACCTTGTGCCTTTCATTCTCTCTTCTTATCTTCTTTGTTTGGTCTAAATAAAGAAGAATGCAGGGGCTATGCCGTTCATGGGGTGGGAGGTGGTGGTCATCCACACCCAGAAAGCACCCATGGGGTGCCCTCCTGCCTGCCCAGGTGTGTTGGCACAAGAGCAAAGAGGTGCTACTGAGCCTCAGTGTAACCTCAGGTGGCTTTTGGCCACTGGTGAGCAATTCTTTGACCTGCCCTCCAAGCAGCATGGGGCAGCTCCTCCTCTTCAGTGCCTTCCTCTTAATTTTCTCCTCCTGTTGCAGTGGAGCCTGCTTGTGGTTTTGTCAGTGGTTTTTTTTTTGTTTTTTTTCTCCTTAATTTGTCATTTCCCCCCTCCTCTCTCAAAGGTTTTCTCTCTCTCCTCCTCTCTTCTTCCCTTCTGTCTCTGCCCCAGGCTACGCTCCGGTGACGGGGATGTGCCACCCTCTCCGCAGCTGCACTCTCAACCACGAGGATGGATTCTCCTCAGCATTTGTGGTGGCCCATGAGACCGGCCACGTGTAAGTCCTGGGGGCAGAGAGCGGGTTGTCCCTTTCAGTGGGGGAACAAGCTGGTGCAGAAATCCCTTGGGAATTTGACTATCCACCGGCTTTCCCTGCCAGGTTAGGCATGGAGCACGATGGCCAGGGTAACCGCTGTGCCGATGAGACCAGCATGGGGAGCATCATGGCACCACTGGTCCAGGCTGCCTTCCACCGCTACCACTGGTCCCGCTGCAGCAAACAGGAGCTCAACCGCTACATCCAGTAAGTCAGTCCTAACTGGAGGGGCTGTTCCCCTTTCAGATGGCACAGCTTGGTGGTGTTTTGTCTCTAAAGGTGCTCTGAGGTCTGGAGCACCTCAACTCTGGAAACAGGCAGGGAGAGCTGGGGGTGTTCCACCTGGAGAAGAGAAGGGTCAAGGGGGACCTGAGAGCCCCTACCAGCGCCTAAAGGGGCTCTGGGAGAGCTGGAGAGGGACTTTGGACAAGGGCATGGAGTGACAGGACAGGAGAGAATGTCTTCCCACTGCCAGAGGGAAGAGTTTGATGGGATATTAGGAAGAAATTGCTCCCTCTGAGGGTGGGCAGGCCCTGGCTCAGGTTGCCCAGAGAAGCTGTGGCTACCCCATACCTGGAAGTGTCCAAGGCCAGGTTGGACAGGGCGTGGAGCAACCTGGTCTAGTGGAGGATGTTCCTGCCCATGGCAGAGGGTGAAAAACTAGATGGCCTTGAAGGACCCTTACAATCCAAACCTTTCTAGGATTTCATGATAATTCAGATGTCTCATAACCTGAATTTGGAGAGTGGCCTGGAGCTGAGGGATGGCGTGACAGAAGGAAATGCTTTATGTCTGACCCTGCCCTCTATTTCTCCAGCTCCTATGACTGTCTCCTGGATGACCCCTTTGAGCACCAGTGGCCCACATTACCTGAGCTGCCAGGCATTAACTACTCCATGGATGAGCAGTGCCGCTTCGACTTCGGCGTGGGCTACAAAACATGCACGGCGGTGAGTACGGGTTGTACGGCCACGCCGTGTCCCCTCCCCGGGACCCCCAGCCAGTCTGGGTGCCACAAGCCCGCCGGGACTCGCCGCTGCTGTCCCAGCCCAGCCCCTCTGTGCTCCCCAGTTCCGCACCTTCGACCCCTGCAAGCAGCTGTGGTGCAGCCACCCCGACAACCCCTACTTCTGCAAGACCAAGAAGGGGCCACCCTTGGATGGGACCGAGTGTTCTCCAGGCAAGGTGCGGGCTGGTCCTGCTTCCTATGGGAGGGATGTGCCTCAAGGATGTGATGAGGAGCATCTTCCTCTTGTGCTGTACTGTTTCTGTAGTACTGTGGTGCAGGAGGGCTTTTTACTGAGTGCTTTGGTGGAGCTCATCCCTCCTTCTCCTCCCTTCCAGTGGTGCTTCAAGGGCCACTGCATCTGGAAGACATCGGAGCAGCCTTACAGCCAGGATGGCAGCTGGAGCTCCTGGTCCAAGTTTGGCTCATGCTCCAGGACCTGCGGGGGTGGTGTGCGGTCCCGCAGCCGGAGCTGTGACAACCCGCCGTACGTTTGGATTTCTCCCCCTTCCCTTTTCATCAGGGGTAAAACTGAAACTGGCCAAGAGCCAGGGGTTTCTGGCTCTTCCCTTTGTTGGCAGGGATGGGGACATCTGCTCCTGTATGAGCTGCACTGTGTATTTGGGCTTGAACATCCTCCCTTCTCCAGTGCTCTTCTAACCCTCTGGATTTATTTTCCAGCCCAGCATATGGTGGGCGCCACTGCCCAGGAGCCACCTATGAGTACCAGGTATGCAATGCTGAGGAGTGCCCGGGGCCCTACCAGGATTTCCGTGCCCAGCAGTGCTCCAAGCGCAACTCCTACTACACCCACCAGAACAGCAAACACTCCTGGCTTCCCTACGAGCATCACGACGGTGAGTGGTGGTGGGTCCTGGCAAAGGAGCCGTAGCCAAACTGCCTGCCCTTCCCCAGAGGCTCATGGCCATCACCGTGGGATGGAGTTTGTGCCAGCTGCACTGTTGTTGGGTGATGGGAAGATCCTGAGCTGGAAACTATTGTGCAATAAGCCAGCATCAAGCCACGTCCTTAAAATCAGATAATCTTAGAATAATTTGAGTTGGAAGGCACCTTAAAACACATCTCGTTCCAACCCTCTGCCATGGGCAGGGACACCTTCCACAAAATTGGGTTGCTCCAAACCCTGTTCATCCTGGCCTTGGACACTTCCAGGGATGGGGCAGCCACAGCTTCTCTGGGCAGCCTGTTCCAGGGCCTCTCCACCCTCATAGGGAAGAATTCCTTCCCAGTATCCCATCTAAGCCTGCTCTTTGTCAGTTTAAAACCATTCCCCCCCGTCCTAGCACTCTTCCCTTCTCCTTTGTCCCAAATCCCTCTCCAGCTCTCTTGAAGTCTCTTTAGGCACTGGTAGGGGCCCCCAGGTCTCCTTGGACCCTTCTTTTCTCCAGGCTGAACACCCCCTGCTCTCCCAGCCTGTCTCCATGGCAGAGCTGCCGGCTCACTCCTGGAGCTGCAGTGGGGAGTGTTCTGGGCCAGGAGCCAGGACCATCTTGCATTTCAGTGTCATGTAGTGTGTCCCATCCTTATCTCAATTTCCTGAGTGTGCTGGGCAAAAGTGCAGATTATTGAGCAGCAAATGGACGTGGGAGATTAAACATGGGAATAACCAGGGCTTTGGAAATCTGGCTGTGCTCCAGGGGTATGAGCTGAGATGGGTTTCATTCTTCCTTCACCCTTATGTATTTCTACAAACCCTTTTCCCTCTCCCCCTTCCTTTTTTTTTTCCCCTCACCTTTTTCTTTTGCCACAGATGCTCAGAAGTGTGAGCTGATCTGCCAGTCTGAGGGCACGGGGGACGTGGTGTTCATGAACCAGGTTGTTCACGACGGGACCCGGTGCAGCTACCGAGACCCCTACAGCGTCTGTGTCCGGGGAGAGTGCGTGGTGAGGACTGCCCCTGTCCTGCCTCTCTCCAGGCGAAAGCTTGTGCATCTCCTTGACCCACCACCCCTTGGGGACCTGTGTTCTAGCCTGGGGACCAGCCCTGTGTGCAGCAAAGGGGGTGGTGGATTGATGGGCTGGACTGCAGGGTTGTAACCCTGGGCTTGTCTTCTCTTCCCCACGGGTGACAGCACGTGGGCTGTGACAAGGAGGTTGGTTCCCTGAAGCAGGATGACAAGTGTGGGGTCTGCGGGGGGGACAATTCCCACTGCCGGACTGTGAAGGGCACACTGGCCAAGACCCCCAAGCAGCCAGGTGAGAGGGCTGGGCATGTTTGGGAGCAGATTCGGTCAGGGCCAGCCGCATTCATGTGCGTGTCCAGTTGGAACAAACCTGCTCTTTTCCTCTGTCCTTCCTCCTTCTCTTTCAGCAGGTGTTTTGAAGATGTTTGAGATTCCAGCTGGAGCAAGGTACCTTCAGATAGAAGAGGTGGAGCCAGCATCCCACAGCATCGGTGAGTACACTGTAGTTCACCTCTCCCTTCATTCTTTCTCAGCCCTATTCTGATAATCCCCACCAAAAAGGGCCTTATTTGGCTCATTCCAGTCCTCCAAAGGCAGTGACCAGGGGGAATGATGTTGAAATACCTCCTTTCTCCTCCAGCTGTTAAGAATCAAGCCACTGGTGACTTCATCCTGAATGCCAAGGGCAAGGAAGCCAACAGTCAAGTGTTCATTGAGATGGGCTTAGAGTGGGAATACACTGTTGAACATGGAAAAGAGAGCCTGAAAACCAGTGGTCCCCTGCATGAGGCCATCAGTGTCTTGGTAAGCCTGCCTGGATGTGCTCTGGAGGGGTTGGGGATGACCATCACAAAGAGGGGAGGTGGTCTCAGGTGAGAAGTGGGAGGTGATGGAAGGACTGCAGCAGAGAAAGGGTGTAGGACATGTCATTAAATCTTGGGAGTGACCCAGCAAAAAGAGGTGATGAGCAAGAATGGCACAAGGAGGTGTTGCTCAGGCACTTGCCTTTGAGTCCAGCTGCATTTGGGTCTGTGCAGCAATTGCTTATGACTCCACATCCCATTTTAATTATGCTGGAATTTGGAGGAGTTAGGGATTGGGTTCTCTGGGCACCCAGGGAAGGCCAGGTCTGTGCTTCCATCCATCCCTGTGTTCCCCATTGGTTTTGGGTTTAGGCCACTATACCATGTGATCACTGATGACTTACTTTTTCCTGTGATGGCCTCCTCTTCCCTTCCCTCTCTCGTGGCATCACTGCTTCCCCCTCTGTCTGTCTGTGCCTGCAGGTCATCCCTCAGGAGGAGGAGGCAAGGAGCAGCCTGATGTACAGGTACATCATCCATGAAGACCTGCTGCCCATGATTGGCAACAACAACGTGCTGCTCGAGGAGATGGATTCCTACGAGTGGGCCCTCAAGAGCTGGTCTCAGTGCTCCAAAGCATGTGGAGGAGGTAGCTTTCCCTTTGTAGCAGCCTGCAGTCAGTGGCTAGGGGGAATGCTTTGCTATGATAGAGGGTGTGGGGGCTCATTGGAGCATCTCTGTCTTGGGAAAATGATTGCAGAGCACTTTAGGTGAGCATTTTAGCCAGATTTGATATGGAAACAGACTTACATGACCATGTGTGCATAACCTTTGCCTGTCTATCCATGGCCCTGCTATGATTTTTTGTAATTCCTTGGCTGTTTTTTTACTGGATTCGAGCCAAGGAATAGCAGATGACTGCTCTTAAAGTTTGCACAGACATAGGTGTGGACATAGCAGGACGTGCTGAGAGAGAGGGCAGGTAGCACACAGGAGCTCCTGGCAAAATTGTTTCTGGATTCTTCCCTCTGGGAAGAAGCACATGTGCCCATACACTTGCTTTGGGGTTTGCTGATGAAAGCCTTGCTTCCATATGGCCAGTGGGATCTGATCCTCCAGTAACGGGGAAGATGTTATAGAATTATAGCATGCTTTGGGTGGGAAGGAGCCTTTGACGGTCATCTAGTCCAAGCCCCCTGCAATGAGAAGGGACACCCCATGGCAGCCTGGGTGATCCCAGGAGTCTGGGGGTGTTCCATCATCCACATGAGTATCCTCTGCAAGCCTGGGTGATGCACTGCTTGGGTCCCACCTCAGCGGTGACATCTGAGAACACAGGTCCCAGCAGAGATGCAGGAGAGAGACCTGGTGGGGGGACCCAGTGTGACCCCCCACACCCATCACCTCACTGCCCACACCCTGCCCCTCTCCCCAGGCATCCAGTACACCAAGTACGGTTGCCGTCGGAAAAGTGACAACCGGATGGTGCATAGAAACTTCTGTGACAACGGCAAGAAGCCGAAGCCGATCCGGCGGCGCTGCAACCTCCAGGAGTGCTCCCAGCCCATGTGAGTCCTCCCCGCCTGGCCCGAGGGGCTCCCACCCCTCTGTTAGGTGTGTCTAGGGCTGCATTCCCAGCACGAGCCTCGCCTCTCTGACACCTTCTCTGTGTCCGTGTTCCTGCCCCGGCAGCTGGGTGGCCGAGGAGTGGGGTGCCTGCAGTCGATCCTGTGGGAAGCTGGGGGTGCAGGCGCGGGCGGTGCAGTGTGTGCAGCGTCTGCAGGACGGCACCAACCGCACCCTGCACACCAAGTACTGCCCCGGGCAGCGCCCCGAGACACGCCGGCCCTGCAGCCGCCTGCCCTGCCCTGCACAGTGGAGGACGGGTGCCTGGTCTGAGGTGAGCTGGTGTGGAGGTGGTGGGAGGTGCCTGGGAGAAGGCGTGTGGGAACTGGGTGTGGAGGACAGGGTTGTGGATTAGGATCCTGGAATGGTTTCGGTTGAAAAGGGCCTTTGAAGGTTGTCTAGTCCAGGTTGCTCCAAGCCCTGTCCAGCCTGGCCTTGAACGCTCCCAGAGATGGAGATAAGGAGGGTACAAGAGCCAGTGGTGTTTTCATAGAATCCTGGTGTGGTTTGGGTTGGAAGGGACCTTCAAGATCATCTAGTCCAACCACCCTGCTGTGGGCAGGGACACTTTCCATTAGAGCAGGTTGGTCCAAGCTCCATCCAGCCTGGCCTTGAGCACTCCCAGGGATGGAGGTAAGGGTAAAAGAGCCAATGATGTTTTCACTGGTTCACTCAAAATGAAAGGAGGGAACATCCCTGTGTGCTCTGACAGAGAGTGTGGGGCTTTGCAGGAGACAATAGGGAGGGAAACCCCATATGAGAAAGCAAGATCCACCCGAGCAGTCATGTCTGCGTGTACCTCGGATACCCACCAGGGTGCTGTCGGGGTGTGTGGGCTGTCACTGACTGTCCGTCTGTCTGGGTGCAGTGCTCGGCGACCTGTGGGGAAGGTGTCCAGCAGAGGCAGGTGGTGTGCAAGGGCAGCGAGAGCGGTGGGCGCTGCGAGGGAGACAAGCCACAGGCCATCCAGGGCTGCCATGTAGCCCTCTGCCCAGGTGAGAGGAGGAGGAGGGCGCTACAGGTGTCACTGGGATGGGGCACATGCCGGGGGTGGGGTCAACCTTCATGCGTGGTTCCAGCCCACTGCGGCTTCAGGAGGTGCCAGCAGAGAAGGTCAGGTTGAACATCCCCGATGTTACTGGCAGGGAAAGGGTTAGATACCAGCCAAAATATTTCCCTTTCCTGTTCTTAACCCTGATCTTGGTTATGTGTTTTCTGGTGGTTTGAGGATGCAGTGAGGGTATGATGGAGATGGGCACCCAGGAGTTCACCTTGGGTGTGTTTTTGGGTAGTTGAAGTGCTGGGCTAACTACGTGCTCCCTAAGGGGACTTCATCTCTGAGAAGATCCCTTAAAACATATCCCCCACCAAAACACCCTCCTGAGGTATTTTGAGTGTCCCCAACCTCCCGTGGCTGCTGGGCATCATGGTGCTCTCTCTACAGGGAAGCTCTCTGGCATCACCACCAGTGCCGATGCCGGTGACCGCAGCATGACCAAGGGGCAGCGGGTGCACCCAGATGGAGCCAAAAACCCCGTTAGCAAGATCTCCTCTAGTAAGTGTCCCTGGTCATGGAAAAGATATTCTTTCTGAGATAACCCTTCTGAGGGCTTCTGCATCTCCCTGTGGGAAATGCAGGCAGGTCGGAGAGGGTCACACATCCAGCAATGCTTTTGGGGAGTTTTACTCTCGACTCCTGCATCTCTGACACCTCTGTTCCAAAGCCTGCAGCTTGGTTGCCACCTCGTGGAGTCTGAGCTCTTGCAGTTTCTCTGTTGCATTCCCTTTGCTTCCCGAATTTTATGCCCTTTTTGTCTTTGAATTTTTTTGGCTTTTTCTGGCTTTTGCCCCTCGCTTCAGAGCTGGGGCAAGGCACGTCCCAGTCCGATTTAAGATGCTGGTTTGGAACATCCCTTGTTCTCTGTTTTTTTTTTCCTCCATGAACAAAATCCTTGAGTGCTTTGGCTCCATGTTGCAAGTCCCCCTTCCCCCCCCTTTCCTTTGTGGACAAGGTAGCACCCTGAAAGGGCACCTTGTTACCTTTGGGACCTTCACAAAGGTGCAGGAGTGGGAACCTAATGCTGCCTTATCTTGTGCTGATGCTGCTCTGTCCCTCTCCAGGGGAGCCTTGCCTTGGGGACAAGTCCATCTTCTGCCAGATGGAGGTCCTGGCTCGCTACTGCTCCATCCCTGGTTACAACAAGCTCTGCTGTGAATCCTGTGGCAAGAAAGCCTCTTCCACCACCGGCTCACTCCCTGTCACCGGCCCCAGCGCTCCACCGGGAACCACCACTCCCAGCCCTGCTCCGGCACTCTCCCTGTACCCCACCCCAGGTGGGGACCCCACTCCAGCACCTGGGATGTCCAGCAGTGGTGCTTTTCCCGTGGGCCTGCCAGCCCCGAGTGAGCCAAGCAGGGGCCAGGCAGCCAGGTAACCCACTCAGGACCACCTCACCATGTGGCATGGGAAGCCTTTCTCCCTCCTTCCCTTCCCTTCTCCCCACTCTTTTTCCTGTCCCACTCCCCCCTACCAAACTTCCAGCAATGGTTTTCACAGGTGGCACTGCCAGGTTCGGAAATGACCTGGCTCCACACCCAGAAATTCCCAGGAAAACCACTTGTTTCTCATGATCCCCCTTACCCTCCCAGCCTTGGCATGGTGTTTTTTGACAGTGCCATGGAAAAAAAAGGTGAAAAGGAGCAAAAGAAAAGACCCGCTGTGGGTAGGCAGGCTGCTTCCTCCCAAGGTGCTAAAAAGATTTGGGAGGAGGGTAGCTTCAATAATGCTTTTTCCCTCCCCCTGCTCCAAGCAGCAACACAGGATGTGCTGGAGAGCAGGATCTTGGCAGTTCAGCTCTAGAGCTTGGGGGTAGGCAATGGGAGGATACTGGGAATGTGAGGAAGCAAGGAAGGGGAGGGAGGTGGTGAGGTGAGGGGAAATGTGAGGAAGTCCCAAAATGCTGCTCTGGACTGTCCCTGTTGGGGTAGAGAGCTTGGGAAACGTGTCTGGGAGAAGGTGGGGCATGAAAAACAGAGCAGCTTCTGTCCTGGAGGGAGGGGATGGTGCAGGAAATTCCAACATGAGCAATAAGAACCAGGTTGAAGACCAAAAATTGGTGCAAAAACTGCCTGTCACCTGGGAGTGACATTTGTAGCCAATACTGCCCTTGGCCAGCCTCGAGCTGGTGCCCATGCCCAGCCTCCCCAGGACCACCAGCATCATCCCTGCACCCCTGTACCCAGTGCCTGTGGGGCATCAGCACCTCGAGGCAGATGGTGGTGACTGGGAAGCAGGGAGTGGATTTCAGGGGCAGTTAAGAGAGGAAGATTCATCTCCTCCTCTTGTTGCATGGGAAGGAGTGTGTTAGGGGAGGTGATTAATGCCATTAAAAATTATTGTGCCAAGTACTAAATGTATGCACAGCACTTTAGGAGCCTTGGGCTGGGCACATCTTGCCAGGTGTCAGGCCAGCTCTGGGCACAGGGTCTGCCTTGAAGGAGTTACTGTCCTTAAAACCTCCCCAAAATGGTGTTCCTGAGGGGGCTGCCAGAGTTTTGGTGCTTATGGCTGCGCAGCCTCCCAGCTGAGGGCATCTGGCACCTTCAGGTGCAGTGGCAGCGGAAGGTGGATATCCATGGGGATGAGCGGTGCCGGTAGGGAGGAGGTTTTGGGGACAGAGAGGTGGAGTCTGAGGAAGGCAAGGCTTGGCAGATAGACTAATTTGGCATTGCAGTGAGATGTCTTGGGAGAACATGCATGGTGTGGGTGCATCTGCTGGCCCTCACAGTGCTGCTTCCCTAGTATCCAAGGAGCAGAGTGGGGCATCCTTAGGGAGAGTGTTTGTAAGTTCTTCAGGTGTCTGAGGCTTGCTAGTGAGGTGGCCTGGGGTGACTTTCCTGGTCCAGCATGGACTGCAGCAAGGAAGAGGCTCAGGTATCTGCTTGGTCTGAAATGGATGGAGACCCCTCTGCATTCCTGATTGGACACTGCAATGCTCCTCCCCCAGAGCTTCCCAACAGCACAGAAAAAGGGCTGAAAAGATGTAAAGAGGTTTGCTTGTTGACCCTCCTGCCCGCAGATCGTTGCCAACTCATGGCTGGACACACATTTATCTAACTACTCTTAAAGCACCCTGCTCCTGGGTGCTGCCCTTTGGCATTAGGTGGGCATTCCAAAAGGTGGAACAAAGCCCCCCGTCTGTCTGAGCCAAGCAATTGGCACGCCTCGTGGGCAGTGGAGTGTGCCTGGGGGGTGCCCAGAACCGAGTGGTGCAGGTATGGGTACTCACAGGACCGACGAAATGCTGTGGGTGTGCCAGGCTGGGATTCATCCCTTGGACTGCTGCCACCGCTGCTGTGCCCCTTGCCGGCCTCTCCACTGCCCTCCACGGGAGTGCCAGCATTTATTTATTGTGCCAAAGATAACGCTTTGTTTACTCTTCAAGCAGCATAAGAAAATGACCACCTCCCCACCCTCAAAAATGGGCTCTGATGTCCTTCCTCCCGAATTCCCAGCTGCACCCCTCCTTGGGCATTGGTGCTTTATTGCATTAGGAATATTTGCAGTGGTTCCTTGCTATACCTCGAAGCAGAGCTGTGGCTCAGGACTGACCCAGCCCCTCCACACCCAACAGCGAGGTGGGGATTGGGGTGGGGGCAGCTGCGCTGCCAGGTGCTAACCCTGACCTCGAGCTGAGAGGTAGGGGAGATTTAAAGCAGGATGTGATAACCACCCCGTGCTGTTCGGAGGTGGTGTTGCTGCAGGGCTGGCACCCAGCACTGGGTATTTCATGGAATCCTGGAATGGTTGGGGTTGGAAGGGGCCTTGAAGTCCATCTCATTTCAAGCTCCTGCCAGGGGCAGGGACACTTTCCATTAGAACAGGTTGCTCCAAGCCCCGTCCAAACTGGCCCTGAACACTTCCAGGGATGGGGAATTTATTCCAGCTGAGGGCAGGCTGAGCTTGGGTTGCTCTGGCCATGCAGGGATCTGGTCCTGTCTCGAGGAGGAGAGGGTGACTGGTCCCCTGCATCCTCCTGGGCCTGGCAGATGCACCGAGTCATTCCTGTGATGTAATCTTGTCCAGTGTTACCATGATGTATAAAGTTTTGTACATACGAGATTCAGAGCTTTTTAACTTTTAATATTTATTAATTTTGTTGGGTTCCTTTTTTTTTTTTTTGAACTCTAACATAATGTAAAAAAAAAAATCCACATAAAAATCTCTTGTTGTTAATGTATTTGTGGGGTGGGTGGGTGAAGGGGGAAAATGAGAGTGTGACCTGTGTGTGGTGGTTGAAATGAGTTTATTTAATGTTATTTCAATCCAGTCACTCCTCTTTATCAGCCAGAATTTCACTTTGCTGTTTTGAGCAGGAGAAAAACCTCTATGTACATACATACATATGCACACACACATAAATAGGTGGTTTGGCCATTGCAAAAAAAAATATTGTTGTGTTTCTGGTTCAGGGCAGAAAGCTGAACCCTAGCTGCTTTTGCTGGGGTTTTTAGGTAACCCCTGGTGCAAGGGTTAGTGCAGCCTCGGCTTGCCCCACCTTGTGGATGCTCCGCTCCACCCTGGAAGCAGGAGAGCGCTGCTGGGACAAGGGAATGTCTTCTCTGTGCTCGGGGTTGCTTGGTGGGTGCACTGTCTCACGCCATCGCTGGCGATGAGCAGAGAATCACAGAATCTGGGAATGGTTCGGAAGGGATAAAGATCATCTCCTTCCCAACTCCCTGGTGTGGGCAAGGGCACCTTCCACTGGACCGGGTTGCTCCAAGCTCCATCCAGCCTAGCTTTGAGCCAGGAATGGGTCTCCAGCTCTGGCCACATCCCTCGTGCCCGGGCAGAGCCCGTGATCCGGCAGCTCAGGGGCCCGTGGTGGCAGAGAGGTGCCGGTGCAGGTGCTCGATGAAGTCTGCTTGGCATCGCGGCAGGACGCGGTTCAGCACCGACGCGGGGATCCAGTCCTTGGGGAGAGAAAACACCCCGCACTTGGTCCTGCCGGGTTAAAGGGAGGAGGACGCCTCTGCACAGCGTGATGTGCGCCCCTTGCTGTCCCTCCCCAGGCGACACTTGCCTTCAGGTCCACGCTCAGGAGCCAGGTGAGGCGGGTCCGGCCAGGATCCCCAGCCAGCGGCTGCAGGACGATGCAGCTGAGCCTGGACTCAGCCCTGCAGGGTTGCGGGCAGTGAGGGTCTGCCCCGGGGGTGGGGGGGACACGGGGATGAGGAGACCCCAGACCGAGCACAACAGGGGTGCAGCCCTTGGCGTGCCTCCCTCGCTGTGCCCGGTGCCAACACTGGTGGCTGCAGCGGTGTCCCCATCCTCTGCAGGGACACGATACCCCGTGACGGTCATTTTTTTTGGGGGAGAAGGGGTGGTTACCTTACCTGATGCACCCTTCCAGCGGGGGCAGCGGCTCGGTGTGGGTGGCAGTGCCCACCAGGTAGATGGCAGTGCCCCTCCGCCCGCGGTGCCGCACGCTGACGAAGTCCCGCTGCCCCACCAGGTTGCCCGGGCTGGGAGCGGTGGCTTCGTGTGTCACCAGCGTGTCCGTCCCGATGCGCCGCAGCACCTACGGGAGCGAGGAACACGCCAGGAATTAGGATCAAGCTCCCTGTGACTGCCCCTCTGGGGACATCCTCGACTCTTACCCCTAAGCCACCTTGGGGCCAGCAGCGCGGGCAGAGGCAGCAGCAAGGTGGGGTCTTGGAGATGGTACAGGGAGATAATTAAATTCCGGTCTCCAAGAGGGGAAAGGGGTGGTTTAGCAGCTTTTTAAAAAAATCTGGGATAGGACCTTCTCTATGCTATTTTTTTTATTTTTTCCTGAAGGCACAGGTAAGTGGTAGCAATAAATTAGCAGAGGCTGGGGAGCATCTGAGCCAACCTGGGTGAGCAAGGGGAGCTGGGAGCTTCCTTAGGGGTATGCTGCAATTTGGGAGCTGTGAAAGAAACCCAAAACATCACACAAGCTTCCTGGAGGTGCCCCTGCAGTGTGAAATATTTGAATCTGCCTCCTTTTTTAAGAGCTGCCTGCTTCCCCTGACATTAGAGTCTGAGTAACACTGGATTCCCTGATGTGGAAAAACCTCTGTGAACAGGCACCATGTGGAAAAGAAAGCTTGGAAATGACACGTTTACAGTGCCAGACTAGCAAAGCACCTCTCCTTTCCCTGGGGTGATACCCTGCTCTTGCAGGAGTGTGGAATTAGCTGTAATCCTCCAGTAATCTTAAAACTGTCCATGAAGATGACTTTTTTGGATGATAGCAACCCTGGTAATGCAAAATCTCAGAACATCTGCCCACGGTGGCATCTTGCTTCACCTTACCTTCACCTGGCTGAGGGTTGGGTTCCACTGTGGCATCTGCTCCATCCTCTCAAACAGCTCCTGGTGCAGCTGTGCCACCGGCACAGCCAGGACCACCTCTGCCCGAAACACCTTGCCTAGCCTGGGGAGGGCAGTGCTGGACACAATGGCACTGCTGTCCTGGGGGAGCAGAGAGCTTGAGTCAACCCCAAAACCTGCACCACTATGGCCCTGGAAGCGCTCAAGGCCAGGCTGGGTGGGGCTTGGAGCAATCTGGTCTAGTGGAAGGTGTCCCTGCCCACGGCAAGGGGTTGGAATGAGGCAATCTTTAAGGTCCCTTCCAACCCGAATCACTCTGTGATTCTGTGAAGCAAATCCCCCTCCCTGGGCTAATTTGTTCTCCTGAGAGCTTTTCTGGCACCAAGCAGCCAAGGCATGGGGTGATGAGGGTTTACCATCATGGTTTCTGCCTCCCAGCTGGTGTGCTGCTGTAGGATGCTCAGCGCTCACTGCAGGGCCCTTTCCCCCTGGGTGATGTAGGACAGCTCCACACTGGAGAACTGGCTGGGGGTGACAGCTCTGGTGGGCTCGAGGCAGGGAGCTGCAGTAGGAAGGCAGAGCAAGGTGAAAAATCCACGCCCAGCTTTGCCTGTGGGTGTGAGTACAAAAGTGCAAAGGAGCTGGAGTAGAGCAGTTTGCTGACCCAAAATCTTGGATCTTTCCATGCAACTGGTCTCCTGAGGGGCAAGAAGATGGCTTGGTCCAGAAAACCTTGCTGGCAGGAGCATCCCTGGCATCCATCTGCTATGTCTGTGCTGCTGCTTGGGAAACTTCTTGGAACTGCTTTCCAAATCAATCCCTAATAACACTGTGGTACAAATTGAGTGTTGCTTGGGTGTTACTAACATTGCACAGGCAGCCTTTGTACTGAGCCATGCTTTAAAAAAAAGCAAATAAATTTGCCAATTTTCAAGTCTTTAGGTAAGTGGTGGGACCTGGGACACAGCAGGAATGCAGCAAAACACGGGTAAGTGCCTGTGACCTCTGCTAAAAGATTTGGCTGCCTCAACAGTGAGCAAATGCTATTTACCTTCCCAGAATCTCAGGCTCTCCTGCTGACCCAGCTTGCCATCAGCACCAGGAATACTTTTAAGCCAGCAGAGAGTTGGAGATGAGCCCAGCAGTGAGAAGATACTTTGTCCCCCAAAACATGGGTCCAATTGTGTGGAGGAGGGTGAATTTTAATACACATCCCTCCATCACATGTTGCAGGGGGGCTGTGAGCAAGGCTAGGAAACATGGTATTCACAGTCCTGGGCTGAGCTTACCTGTGTCCTTCCCCATCAGCCTCTGAAGATAACAAGGAATTTTGGAAGGCAGGTGATGGGAGTCTCTTGTCACCAGCCCTCTGATGTCCTTCTGTATTGCTGCAACAGCTGTTGTCTTCAAGCCTAGGGGAGAGGTGGGTGGGCTTTGGTGAGCACGCAGCATGCCAGGACGATGCCGTGGTGCCCCACATCCCTCCTGGAAGGTCATTTGCAGCTGGGATCATGCCTACCCTGTGCATGACACAACACAGGGGGACAATAGGAGTGGCGCTCCTAAGGGAACGCCCGTCCGATGCCGACTTAGCATCTCCTTTAGGATCCTCTTTCCTGCCTGCTTTTCTCGAGGCTGGAGGGGAGGCGAGCGGGGCTTACCGAGCGGGCGGCGGAGGGGATCGTGGGCGATGCCACAGCACAGCTTGACGGTGGCCTGCAGCATGGCAGGGGCAGGGATACCTCCGGGAGCACTCTGCACCCCGGCGGGCCTTTATAGCCCGCCCGGAGGACGGCACCTGATGATAGGAGTGCGCTGCCAGAGAGCAGCTGCGAATAAGGAGTGCTCAAGGACAAGGCAAGCGAGAGGAGGGGCTGGAGGGAATGGCCAGGCTTCCCTCTGGGTGAGCACTCCCTGCCTTTCTTCCTGCCCTTTGCAATCAGCTGTGAATGAACCCCAGGGCATGGCTGAAGGGGACACTTGAGTGGTCCCCACTGCCACTTTACTGAGGACTGGGGGAGCAAAGGCAAACTCGTGGCACTTGCATGGAGAGAAGGATGGGTTGGGAGATGGAGAGCAGTGTGGCTTTGCTCTCAGGGAATGTGGAAGCTGCTGTAAAGACTTGTTCATGGAAAATGGTGCTTCCTTTGGAAACTTCATGGATGTTGCAGTAGTGATTGATGCTGTTATCCCTCAAATAATGCTTTATTTTCCTCTTTCCTACTTTCCTCCCTTCTAAATGTCTCCTGCAGACCTCTGGTGCTCACAGTGATGGTGGGATCACTACACCTTTCGGCAGGAAGTTACTCATTCTTTCCCCTTTTGTTCTTAATGGCCCCTCTTAAAAGATTAAACCCAGATCCTTCCAGGTCACTCCTTAAAATACAGCCACATTGGATTCTTCTGGATCTTTGCAGTATCTGCTTTTTCAAGTGCTTTGAAAACCCTGCTCGATTTTTACCATAGAGAAGCTCTTCCACCTCCGAGTTGCCAAGTGGTTGGATGCTTCCCCTGCACACAGCATCACTAGGGTTCATTACAACTTCAAGTCTCTGGGCTGCAACAGCAGAAATGTTTTGGCAAGGAGGACTTTTTTTGCTTTAAAAGGGATGGGAGAGACTACAAGTCTCGTAATCTAGAGTGGTTGTGGCCAGTGGGTTTCTTGCTGGGATGGCCAAGGCCAGGTTGGATGGGACTTGGAGCAACCTGGTCTGGTGGGGGGAGTGCTGACCATGGCAGGGAGTTGGAAGAAAATGAGCATAAAGGCCCCTTTCAAACCAAACCATTTTGTGATGCTATGAGATGGGCCAGAGCAGGCTCTTGTCTTCATGTCAGTTGTGGGAACTGGGACTCTGACTGTCTCTCCAAACACCTTCTGCACTGCTAATATCTATTTTCCTATAGCAAGGAAAATACTCAAAACCACTGGCCAGGATAGAGTGGGTGGAATAGTGTTCTAGGAAAAATTCCGCTTTTTTTTCCCCAGAGGTTTTGACCCTGCCTTGCTGGAGGGTTTTATCCCAGCCCTGGAGTCTTGTTGGCTCAGCTCAACCAGTTCCCAGGCTCCCTGCTTGACTCACCAGCCATGGCCCTGGGCTTTCCCCCCAGCTTTTCCTGCAGGGATAACCTCACGGCATAGCTGCTGTGGTTTGCCCAGTTGTGTCCCATTGCAGCTTCACAGCTTTTTCCCCTCCACACCTGATTGCTGGGCAGGTTATAACAGCAACCCTGAGAGCTGCTGCTCCTTGGATGCTCTGCTGCTCCAGAGTGATCCTGGGGTTTTGTGGTTCCCAGGGAAGTGTCCCTGTGTGTGTGTCCCAAGCTTTCAGGAAAGCCTTGCACATATGTTGGTGTGGTGTACGTGGCCCAAGGCAGCTGCAAGCTCTGCAGCAGAGGTTTGGGATGTGCAACTGCAGCCCTGCATGAGGTTTGCTATTGCCACAGTTCACTGCTGGGATTTATACCACTGCTTTGGTGAGTTGCAAACAACTTTTTTAAATTTTTTTTTTTAATTTTTAAAAATTTTTTATTTTTTCATGTAGTCTGGGAAGTCACTGGGGCTCAGTAGTGAGGAAACACAATCTTTTTATTACAGGCTGCCTAGGAAGGAGGGAGCAGTGGCTGAACAGAGTTCTGCACCAGGGCTTTAGACCTGGCTCCCAGGGAGAGCTGGTCCCTGCCCACTCTATCCTCTCACACACATTCCCCTCACTTTTGTGCACCCTTTCTCATGTTAGTTTTGTCTCTGGAGCCAGCCGGAATAGACAGGCAGATAATGTTTTATCGCCCCATTTGGTGAGTGGTGGCCGTGCTCTCTCCTGAGGGCTGTACGAAATGTCCTGTTAATAGAGGGACTTGCAGGGGAAAAGAAAATTACGGGAAATCGTCTGTGATGGCAAGGCTGGAGGCCAGGAGGGGATGGCATCGCCAGCCAGAACCCGGGGCAGAGAGGGAAGGGGCTGCCAGGGGTCAGCTCTGATCCATTAGAAAGGTCCCACGACTTTGTCCGCCGATCGTGGGACATTCCTGAAGGGGGCCGGGGCGGAGGAGGGGGACGGGCTTTGCCCCGACATCTGCATTAGATTTGGCTGCAGCCACTGGAGGTCACTGCAGGTCCGCAGCTCCACGGGCAAAGCCGCTCCTGGAGAGGCGGCCGGAGCCCTGCTCCAGCTGCTGGCTCGGGGCTGCTCGGCATCTCGCCCCTCGCAAGCTCCCTGGGAGCTGGCTGTCCTCAGGCACCTCCGCCCTCCCTGTATATCCCTTTTCCTCTGCTCCTGGCTGAAAGGACCCTTTGGGGGGGCTCAGCCTGGATAAGAGGAGGCTTGGGGAGGACCTTCTCGCTGCCTACCGTCCCCTGACAGGAGGGGGTAGCCGGGGGGGAGATCAGGCTCTGCTCCAGGGGAACAAGGGACAGGAAGGAAATGGCCTCGAGCTGTGCCAGGAGAGGTTTAGGCTGGACATGGGGAAAATGTCTCCACGGAAAGGGCTGTCAAGCATTGGCACAGGTTGCCCAGAGCAGTGGTGGAGTCCCCATCCCTGGAAGGATAAAAGATGTGGCGCTTGGAGACATGCCCAGGTCCCTTTCTGCCCGCTTTGACAGAGATGGCTCCACTCCAGCTCTGTGGGCTGGGAGGTTGAGTCTGAAAGGTCCCTTCTAGGAGAGTTTGGAGACATTGCCAAAGAAATGGGTGACTTTGCCAAAAGGCCCGTGTCCCTTTACTGCCTTCGCTGTTTGAGCATCCAACTAGAACTGGGCAGAAAAACATCTCCAGGAGTGACCTGGAAAACTCCAGGGTTCAGTGGCTCAGCAGGAGAGCAAAGCTTCCAGCAGCAATACAAACTGGTAAAATCCCTATTGAAATGTCCTCACCATTTCCACGGGGTCTGGAAACACATTCCCAGCTCCAATCCCAGCTATAGGACCTGGCCCCTCTGGCAGGGCAACTATTGTCCTTTGGGGCTAGAAATTCAAAAATTTAGAGTAAATCTAAGCTGAATGACAAATCTGCCTCTGAATCTCCTTTAGAGAAGGTGAAAGGGGAAAGAGAGCAATGAAAAAGGTCCCAAATGGCATGTGGGTGCCTCTTGGCGTTGTCTGAGGAGCAAACATCAAGGCTGAGAGGTTTGGGGTCTGAACAGTCCCCCCCAAACACCCAGGAGAGCAGTGGGTTGCGGGGGTTGTGCCTGCCAGGAGAGATTGTAGCAAATCATCAGGGTGTAAAACACAGCCTAGCCAGCCCAAATCCTGCCTGTGAGGCTGGCGAGCAAGTGGGACTTGGAGCTACTATCAAAGCTGCAAAGCTGAGCAGGGCAACACGGGTGATAGGGGCTCCCTCCTCCCATGGTCACACAGGGATCCCCCTGTTCAGACCCGAGGGCAAGTCCCAGGGCGTTGACTCTCTGTGTCCTTGAGGCCAGCTCCGAGAGACTGCCCTGTAATCAGCAGAGCCTTGGTGCAGGGGAAGCCCTGATTTTAAGCAAAACCTTGGATGCCTCCAATACCTTTGCAGAAGTTGGCAGGAGAAGTTAAGGCAGTGTCTTTGGCCCCATGGAAGCCTTCTTGCATGACTGTTGTCAGCCCTAAAGGTGTTCTGTGGGGTTCTGGGAGCAGGGGTGGCACTCACATCTCTGATTTGGAGCTCTGATGTGGTATTTAGCTACATGTCTCTGGGGCACCCTAAACACAGATCTAGAGAGTGCTTGGGGAGCTTTGGCCATGCTATTCCTGCTGGAATTGTTTCTTTCCACTTCCCATCCTTGTGTTCAGAGACGTTGAGTCGAACAGGGAAAATGTAAAAACATATGGCATTTATTTCTGTGTATAACCAAAATGCTTGTAATTAGTGTCCCCAGATGGAAAACTGGACAAGTTTTTTCCACCTATGCCAGAGACTTGGTACTATGTCGTCAGGCTCATAATTTAAAAAAATATATCCAGTCTCTCTTTTTTCCTAAACCCCACATTTTATAACACAAAAGAAAAGGGCTGGAAGTATTCCAAATGCACATTATTATCAGGGAGGAATAAAGAAATACTGCTTTTTCCTGGTGAGCATCCCTCCAGCGCTGGAGAGGTGGTGGTGGCTGATAACAATCCAGCTTGAGAGCAGAATGCAAAGCAGAAGAATGATATTTACTCAAAGCGAATTGTAATTTTCATAAATGGTCACCAAAAGAGTCCAAATATCAGCAGAAATGGGAAGCTGCTGTACCTGTTCCTGGAACACTTGCTGCCTTCCCCCGTGGCAGGGTGGAGGCAATCTTATCTTCATCTGCTGCCTCGATTAAAAGAGAAGGGGAACTGCTGTTCAGGAGATAAGAGAGGCCAGAGGCTTCTCCATTAATATGGAAACTTTGCATCAAAAATGAAGACAAGAGGCTGTAGAGGCAGAAGTCACCTCTGGATTGATGTGTTTTGAGTCTGCAGGCACCAGCAGAAGGCACATCTAGTATGTGCTGGCCTTGATAAAGAGGAGGAGGAGGAGGATGGGATGGAGGTGTGATCCCACTATTTAACTTTCACAGTTTGGGTTGAATAATGTCCATCCTGAAGGATGTTGACTTGAAGTAACAGCTTTGTAATGTTTGTCCAAACACTTCTGTGACAGGTTCTTGCAGCCAGAAAGGACCATGTCAGTCAAATGGGGTCTTTTGCCTTCTGTGGCAGCCACATCTGTATTTGACCTACGGGATGGGCTGAACTACCAATTATTCGTTAAAAAAATAATAATACCCGAAGGATGGAGAACTTTTTAAACACCTTGGCAGGTTTGAAATCATCCTGTTGCCCAGCTGAGTGTGGCTGATTACAGATCCAGCTCTGTGTGCTACCTGTCAGAGCTGTAATGCCTCCATTTTCATTGTCTTCACACCATCCTGGGTGTCCTGATAATCTCAAAGCACCTTTTCAGTCCACTCTTTGCAAATACTGACATGCTTGTGCCCTTGTGGCTTTTAATTACAAGGTGTTTTTAATGATCTCACATGATTCTTGCAGCCCTGCCTGTCCTAGAAGTAAAAAATCATGTAGAAACATGCAGGTGTAGACACTAAGAGCAGGAAGGCACTAACCACATCCTTGGCAACAGAGTGCAAATTCATGCCCAGGAATAAGAGGAAGGCACTGAGCTGAGTTGCCCTTGCACGCAAATAAATGCAAACACCTTCATTTAAGCCAGAAGGAACAGTACAACATTTTGCCTTGCTTCTCTGCCTCTCTCCTTTGGGATTATTCTGAGGTGTCTCTGTGGTTGGAAAAAAAAAAAAAAAGCCTAACAAACATCTCACCTCCTCCAGAGATAACTTTTTTTTCAGTGCTCCTGGACAATTTGGCAGGCACAAAAGCTATGCATTCAAGGAGGGTCATTCACTCCCTCCACTGGGAACTTCCCTCCCAGTTGGCTGCAGATGCGCTCCCTCCTGACTGCTTTGATAAGAGGGGAGAAAACAGGGCATTTTGGGGTGTAGGCTCGCAGGAGAGTTTCCTGGGCTCTGAGAAACTATTTCATTTGCAAAATAAGGCTGCTTTTCACAGTTTCCAGCAAGGCCTTCCCCAGGAAGGGTAAGAACCCAGGTGGGGGAAATCTCAACCTCTGGGATGTGAGGGCAAGTCTGGCTCCTCCAGCCCCAAGCAAGGGGTGCCTCTGGCTGTCCTGCAGCAGTTCCTCTTGTGGTCTCTTCTGATGTCCTTATTGCATAATTTGTCTGATTAAAAGGTCATTGTGGAGGATGTGGGGACAGCCCTTGACAGCTCATGTTGGGTTCGCAGAGAACAGAGGTGTGTGGTAGGAGATGGGGCAGTTCTCCAGTCTCAAAGTGCTCTGACTCCCCTATTCTTTTCCCACTGTCAGCAGGAGGTTGCAGACCTTGGAATTGGTTTGGTGCAGGGCAAATTCTCTCCCGGGCATGGTGCCACGCCTGCCTTTTAGAGCAGTGCTGCTCTGGCTCCCAGCAGACTTGGAAACTGTGAAGATTTCTCTGGGGGACAAGGTAACAGCAAGATGGTCAGGAGGCTGTGATAATGGTGGACCTAATCCTCATCCCAGACCAGCATAGTCACCATCCTCTGGTGGTCTGTGGATGGTGCTTCCACCCCATGACATAAGCTTGCAGTGTCCTTCCCCCATCCCTACTGATTTCAGCCTGTGCTGCTCAGTAAGTGCACAACCATTAATTCCCACCTCTTCCCAAGAAATCCTCCTTCATCTCAAGCATATCATGATGTTTCTACAGTATCTGACTGTACCCAGGGACTACCTGTATGGGACCTGCTCCTCTCTCAGCTGCAGACACATGAGCACTGGGTTGCTGGAAAAGCTCAGCATGGTGTCAAAGTGGATTGAGGTCTCCACCTCTGTCTGGCTCCTCAGGGTGGCTTGGAGGAAAGGGGAATCTAGTTCTGCCTGGAAATCCATGGTGAAGCTTCCCCTGTGAGAGAAAGGCACATGGGCCTGGTCACTGAGCAATAACCTTGTGCTGGGCACCAGGCATCGGCACCAAACAACTCCATCAGCACCTTAATTTGAGGTCTGGACATAGAAAAGTGTAACCAGGGCCCACCAGAGCCCTGTACAATATGCCTGCAGGAGAAGAGCAGGGGGCTGTGGAAAGCCACCCTTGTGCTGGGTGCTGAGCACCCCAACTACTCCCATCCCCACAGCCAAGCAGTTCCCCACTCACTGACCTCGCGTTCATGCTGGTTTTCAGTTCCTGCTCCCAAATGCTCACATCCATGTCAGCTGAAATGTCAAGCCCCAGCCCACCCTGAAGTTTGATGGTCACTTGGAGGCCAGACTGCAGAGGAATGACCTGGGAGATGGAGAAGACAGAGCTTGCTGTGACTGGGCATTGCTCTTGGATGAGTGGCTGCTGGGACTGTACATCCCAAACCTGCAGCAGCGTTTGCGAGGGGGCACTCCAGCCAAGCTGCCTATGTCCCAAGGCAAAGACAGCCAAATGGCTGCTTACCAACACCAAGACATATCCAAGCAGTGCCACCCTGCTCTTAGATCTCTATCTGTGGTGAGTAACATCCATCGGCTCATTTCATGGTGTTCACTAGGACTCGGCATGGAGACAGGTCACTGCTTCCCCCCCATCTAGTACCTGGTGATGGTCCATCAGCAGGAGGTTCCCTTTGACTACGTTTGTGGGCTCCCCACTGCTCAAGAGGACCTTGGCCATTAAGTCTGTGTATCCCTGGAAGAAGACGATTGGCCGCAGCTGAACATCAAAGAAGAGGACAGACATCCCAGCCATGAGCTCCGGCTCCTCTTCCCCATCCGAGATGCCTTCTCCCATCATCGACTCCATCCCTTGTGCTTCAATGGTCACCTGGAACACAGAAGTGGACATGTGCAAGTGGTACAGGGCAAAGCTGGAGAGTGCTTTGTGTCCCACAACACTGAGTCGCTATGCTTGTCCAACCCTAGGGCAGGCACCCTTCAGATCAGGAGGTCAGCGATGGAGTGGGTTGGATGAGACCTCCAACCTGAGTGTCCTGAGGTATCAGTACCACTTCCTCTGTTTTTTGAGGGAGCAAGGTGCTCCCTTCTCCAGAGCAGGTGTATCTGGCTTCGCACTGGTGATTTGGGTCTGAGTTTACCTGTTTCTGGGGATCTCTGCAAGCTGAGAGCTGAGGTCAGTCACTCTAAGGGGGTTAGGAGGGGACCCAGACAGGGTTGGTGCTGTCACCCCCAGCCACTCTCCCAGCAGTGCACCTGAGCTGCGCGGAGCTGCCAGCCGTGGCTGAGCAGTGAGAACTCAGAGATGCTCTTCCTCAGGAATCCTCCCTCCAAAAAGAGCAGGTCCAGCCCAAAGGTGGAAAGCAAATCCTGGGTGTCTGAAAGGCAGAGAGATGCCCATAAAGATCCCTGGACAGTGCCTGGCACACCTGGTCTAGTGGAAGGTGTCCCTGCCCATGGCAGAGGGGGTGGAACTAGATGAGCCTTAAGGTCCCTTCCAACTCAAACCATTCTGTGATTCTACAATCTCTTTTTGCACATGAATCACTGAATGGTGGTGAATCATAAATGCCCTGAGAGCAGCAGCAGAGATGAAGGACAAGGGAACACAGAGGCTGTAGGTGGCACGTGCAGGGCTGGGATCCCAGTGAATGCTTCCCCTGTGCCTGGTGTCACCAAGTCAGTGCTCAGAAGGACAGGGTGGTTTCTTGGGAAAGCTCCTCTAGAATGATTGCAGGAATTGGGAGGTCACTAAAAGCAGGATGCTGATGGCTCCTTGGTGATTTGTAAGCCTCTCTAACGGTGTGTGTGGCTGGTACTGTAGGGATGGATCTCCTATGTTGGCCATTCAAGATCTGAAAAAGTTACACGATCCAGAGGGGAAACTCTGCATCTTCTCCTCCCATTCTTGCAACATTTGAAGGATTTAGAATTACAAGGCTGTTTTTTATTTCCCAGGTGGTGGCTATCCCACCTTCACTGACTCCCCTATAAAGCTTGACTACTGAGCTCATTTAAAGAGGGACAGAAATGAGAGCTGAGGGATGTGGAATTAAGCAGACATTTAGCAAGTGTTGCTTGTTGCAGTCTCTCTGAAGTTTGATTTTTTTTTTTATATTAGTACAAGGATTCTCCTCTTTGAAGGCTTTATCAAAAATCCCAAAGGAACTGAGGAATGGAGTGAAACATCTTGACTTAGGAAAAGCACAGAAACTCCCACCTACTATTTACCCACTGAAGCTCATCTTTCAAATTAGCAGGATTTGGGGAAAGTATGTGGCCCAGCCCAGCCCTCCCAGTAGGGCTGTTAGAGAAGGGTATGTGTAGATCTCAGGTGATGGCAACAGGCTGGTGCTGGGGGGCATGCTCAGAAACTCCAAATGGAGATTTTGGAGCACTCTATAGAGTTTAAGCCTTTTCTGGAAGCTGTCTTTCCCTACCAGCCCCTCCTTTTCCCTGTGTGAGGACCATGGGATCAACGTCCTCTGTCTTGTTACCTGTCAGAGGTCCTGAGAAAGAAGAGGAGATGCCAACTTTTGAGAAGAAGTTGTAATTATTTATCTGCGGGTCTCCCATGATGTCTTTCATTATCTTCCTGGAAACAAGAGGGAAAGGGTATGTCAGCACTGGGAGAGAAGGAAGGGAAAAATGCCAGTGGTCATTACAGAAGGCTGTGCAAAGAAGGAAATATAAATTTCCAAGGTATTCCTTTTGGCTGCTGACTGCCCAGAGCAAAGAACAAAATGAGCAGACATGACCTACCCTGGAATTTCCCTCTCCTCCAGTTTATTAGGATATACCAGTCAGATATTATTGTGCAGCTTTTGCTTAGCTCTGAAAAAAATGTGAGTGCTTGGTTCATTTTGTGCACATAGGAAGATTAATGCAGAGCACCCTGATACACCAAGATACAAATTGTGCACTGCCCGGGGAGCCAGAGCTTTGGCCTCCAAGGACTCTGCTGAAACCACGAGCCTGGGTCCTGCTGCCATGGGGCAGGATGAGGAGGGACACTGGGTTTTGGTTGGCTGAGTGGCTTCTCTATTCCTCTTTTTCCTCCAGGAATTTCCATGCCAGCTCCAAGAAGTGGTGCTAGCACATTTTAAGGGTATTCTGGTCAAAAACTATGGATGGAGAGGAAGGAGGAAAAAAGTGATGCAGAACAGGGGAAGAAACACAGCCTTTCCCCCCAAGCCCACCTTGCTGGGTGGTGGTGGGCATGCAGGCTGCTCTGGACCTTTCGCAGCAGAAATGTTGCCATCTCCATCTCCATCTCGTTGGTGGCCAGCAGGATGTTGATGATATCCATGGGTGAGGGGTTATCCAGGAGCATTTCTGCAGCAGCCAGGCGACACGTTTTCTCATAGCTCTTCCTCTTCTCATGGAAAATCCTCCTCATCACTCGTTTCACCTCATGAAGGAAGAATATTAAAATGGTGCTGTTTGGGTGGGGTGTGCCACTGCATCCCAACAGCTTGGCTTTGAGTGAGAAGAGGACACCAAGCCTCGGGGGCTTCCTTTCCTACCTTGCTGGAGATGTGCTGAGCGGGGAATCGCCGCAGGGCAGAGATGGCTGTGGTGGTGACAGCAGCGGGACCCTCCTCGGCATAGCCCAGGAGGGTGGGGATGGTTTCAGGGAGCACTGCATTACCCAGGGCCAGCAGGTAAATGACCACCTCAGGCTCCTTCTCGGCACCTCTCAGCCCCCTGAGGATGGTTTCCATCCCACGCTCCACCTCCTGCTCCAGGTTTGCAGGGAGGCAGAAGAGGGGGAGAGTGAGGTGAGGGACAGGAGACACTCTGGGCACCCCTCAAGTTGGGGTGGTGTCTGAAAAAGCCAAGCATGAGGGTTTGTAGAGGACCCACCTGTAGCCCACACAGCTTCTGCTGGCACAGCTTGCCCACCAGAGAGCCCATGGCAAGTATCCCTGTCTCCCAGATCTCAGGGGTCAGCTGCTTCCCATCCAGCTTCTCCTGGGGTGGTATTGTGCAGAGAAAAGAGAGGAGGAGTGTGCTTTATTTTGGCATGTTTATCACAAAAGCAAGGAAAAACTTGTTCTTACCTGCCTTGAAGGAGGCCATGCATGGATAAACCACTGCTTTTTCACAGTGGTTTTTAATTAAGCTTTTATTATGTGCAACATACTCATATAAAACATTTTCTGCTGGAAGCTTTTCCTCTGAGGAGCATTAGCTCCTGTCACCAGTGTCCCATGAAAAGCACATAAAATAATCCCATAAGCAGGAAGATTTATTTCTACATAAACATGTTTTCATTTTACAGGAAAACATGCTTGCTGTTCCCTCCTGCACAAAATGGGATGAGGACCCATCCCAGATGCAGGACCCTTGGGGAGGGAGAGAGATGTCCATACTCACTAAGACCAGATGGAGAAGCTCTCCTGAAGGCCTGGGAGAGAAAGCTGCTGCATAGAGAAACTTCTCTAGCAGGTTCTTGGTCTCCTTGCTGAAATCCAGGAAGTCTGAGAGAGCTGCCAAGGAAGCCACTGACTGTGCAGCCACCGCTGCCTCCACGATGAAGGGGCTGGTGCAAGGAGAGAGGTCATCAGTGGCACAACCCACAAAAACCATGTGGTGTTTGTACACAAAGAGGCTTTAAGGAAAAGCAGAGTACACTGGCACTAGGGCTGCCTGGAGCAGGGATGGTGTGTGGAGCAGCAGCAAACAACCCCAGTTGTCTCAGCCAGGAATGAATCTTCATGTCAGGGTTCTGCTTGGACAGAATTTTAGCAGGGAAGCTCCTGGGAGTCTCACCGCATCTCCTCAGGTGCTCTCCTCAGCAGCTCCAGAACATCTCTCTTCTTGGCACTGCGCAGCATCTGGATGAACCTCTGGAACCACCAGGTCGTCGCCACCTTGGCAGTGTCTGTTCTGACTCCCCGTCTGTCAAAAGCCTTCAGGTAGGCTCTCAGCTGCAAAGGTGGGCTTTGTTAGGTGGGATTTAGCCTCTTTTGCCTTGTTATCATGGGATAATGTTTACACTCACGGAAATGTTTAGGAGTGGGAAGGGCCCACTGGGGTCATGGTTCAGCCCATGGTGCTGAAACCCAAGTGCCCAAATTTGTGGTGAGTTCCAGGAAACGGGCAGGAGAAACTGTGGGCATCATGTTGTTGCAATTCCAGATTTCCCTGGTGAAAACCCTGGAGGATTTGGGAGGCAGAAATAGCCCCTTGTTTGTCCCCTCCAGCCTGATCTACAGTGGGAATATTTCCTGGCCTCAGAGCTGTGATGTGTTTAACCCAACTGTATGCACTCCTGGGGCCACATCCTGCCCCTCTAAAAGCACCACTGTGGTTTAACACCAAATCCTGTAAGTGTCCAGTTTGGGGACAGAGCAAGGGGTGAGTTTTGGGTGTCAGTAGTTTCACTGACCGAAGGGCAGTGGGTGCAGACCCTCCTGAAGGGCAGGCTGGTCATGCCTAGGCGCTGGTGCTGTCCCTCAGTGCCAGCCAGCACATCCTCAAGGCTTTTTCCAGACACCTCTGCTGGGCCAGGCATGGGAGGAGACAGTAGCTGGAGCTGCTGCCTGTGAAGGGAGAAGAAGCCATTGGGAAATATTTTGTTATTTACACCCTCAGTGGCTCATGGTTGGGTTCATCACTCACCTTGAACTGATCTTGATGCCGGAGCTGGACCTCAGGGCTGGGGCCACCACATGACTTTCCTCTGCCAGGGCTGACTGCAGGAGGTTGTCTTTCACCACATACTGGCTTCTGCTGGTAGGCTGCCACTCAACTCCAAAAACCTTGGAAAAGTAAGGAGAAAAACAAACAAATAACTTTTTCTTCCTGCCCCTCTCCCCAGGAGATTTCTCTCCTCTCTCTCAGCAGAAAAAGAACTTTCCAGTTCACAGAGTCTCATGCTTCACTTGCAGAATGTAGGAAAGGAAAATCCAGAAGAACCCAGCTTCTTCCCAGATGTGGGAGAAGGCAGAACCAGGTGAGGACCATGGCAAAGGGACGCTCTTGCCTGTGGCTGATGTAGGGAGACAGACTGGTGACACCACGCAGACTTTCATTACAGGGTGGTGTCACCCAGGCTCAGCCACAGCAGCGGGAGCAGGGGTTGCTTCTACCTGGTGTGGGTGATGCCTGGAGACTGCAAACTGGGAATAAATGTCTCCCAAAGCATTGCACTTCCTCCAAGTCCATATGACAGCCTCAGCTCTGACACATCTGTGTGGTGTGGGAAGAGGAATGACCCTCAGTGCCTCATCCTGGGGAGCATCAGCACAGACACTCTCCAAGAAAAAGGAAAAGCACCAGCAATTTCCACTGAGCCCATGCCAAAAAAGGCTCAACTTTCTTGCTGTGCTGTGTGGTGACCCTGGGGAAGCTTTCTGGATTTTTTCCTTCCGAAAGAAAGGACACACTTGCTGGACTTCACCTCTGCCTGGGGAGCACCAGGAGATGTTATTGGAGCAGCTGGCCCTGCACGTGGCAGGGCTTGGGGAAAGAGAGGACTGTGTGCACGTGGTGGTTTTAGACAGCAAACGGCATCAGTGAGGATGGTATCACTACATGACTGTTGGGTGTTGAGACCACAGCCAAGGCTCGTGGGCTCTCTGCAGTGATGTCCATTTTTATATTGAATTCAGTAGAATTTATGTATTTTTAAAAACCCTTCAATTTTGGTCACGGCAGCTGTAACTGCATTAAGACCCACAGAATTTAATCTATTTATGTCAGGGCTGAACACGGGCTACTGCTTTGAGCTAAACAAACAGGAGTATTTGGTCCTGTCAGCCTAATCTCCAATACAGTGAGTCTGATGCCCAGAAAACATCCAAAGGGGGGTGGCCCTGATGTATTTGACATGAGCTGAGCCCACCGTGGTGAGAACAATGGACTTGCTTTGTTCACAGAGGTGAATCCAGAGTTCTGCTTTGTACAGCTGAGGAGATCTTTGGTCTTGGTGATGGAATGGTTGGACATGGTGTAGGTAACTTGGCAGCTCCCAGAGGTGTCCTCCTGGAACACAAATGTGAGTGGCCATGAATGGTAAGCTTTGATAACTCTGAATAAAATGATCTGGGCAGAGAACAGACACAAAGGACAACCTAGTAAATAGAAAAATTGTCAAAAAGCTGAAAAGTGGGCCAAACTTAGGGGGATCTGGATAGTTCTAAGTCCATCTGGGCATCTTTGCAAATTCAGGCTGACACCAGCAACTGCACCTTCATGCCTGCATTTTGGGTTCTGAAGTTATTCCATGTTGTTCACAGGTCACTCTAGCCTCAGCTGGAAGGTCTGGAGGGAGGGATTTCCTTGTCATTTGCTCACGGCTGGCAAAGCAAATCCCACTTGGCAGGAGTGCTTGTGGAGTGTTTTCTCTGCTACTCCTACTGTCCAGGGAAAAAAACTATTTTGAAAATGTGCCCATTCCTGAAAATCATCTATAGACTATTTTAAGTCATATGCCTTTCCAACAGCCATCCTTCCTCACTGCCCAGTTGGAGCAGCAAAGCCTGCTCTTTATCCTGCATTTTGCCTCCTCTGCTGAAGCACCTGGACTGGCTGTGCTCCAGGGCCAGCTCTCCTGATCCATCATGGTCCCTGGATTTTGGGCAGGGTCTGGCCTCAGCTCTGCACCTACCTCCACCACGATGCCGGCATGGGGCTGGAGCTGGAGCAGACTGATGATGCCTCGCTTCAGGTTGGAGATCAGGATGTTTTCTGCTTCATTCCCATAGAAGGCTTTGACCTGGAGCGGGGCAAGAGGGTGGTGCTTGGCTGACGGGACCTCTCTGGGGTCCCTGCAGGCTCTCTGCTGCCAAAAGGCATCTCCCCTGCAACCTGAGAAACACACTGGAGACTGCTGAAGAGTTTTCTGGTAAAGGATTGTATCCCTCAAAAGCAGGAGCTTTGTGGATGCATGCCCACAAAATTTCCCTTGCCTCCTCAACCTGGTTTTCCAAAGCCATAGAGGAGGTGGTCAGAAAGGAGCCTATATCTCACAGTTAGGAGCAAAGAGCCTTTAACATGGGATACTGCAGCCCCCTTCAAGCATGGGGCTCCATCTAGGGTCATACTGGCCCCTGTGGGAGACCAGATAGTCCAACACCGGTTATTCTGTCCAGTTCCTTCTCCTCTGATATGAAATCAGGGGTGGAGCAGGAGTTCCTATGGGCTTCATAGCTGAGAAAATTTGGGATGTGGGTAGGAGTGCTTTGCAGAAGGCATGAACAAGACCAGGAGGTGTTCAGCTGACCTTCCCACTGTTCCAGGAGATGAACACCGGCTGCTGGAGCTCTGCCCGTGCCTCCTGGCTCAGTTCAATCTCTGCAGGAGGACCTCCAGTGCCATTCTGGCTCTTCGCCTCACCTGGCTCATGCTGGACTTTCAGGTCATGGATCTATGACAGCAGAAGATAGCAGAGAGCAGTGGCCAAGTGTGTCTGCTCTAAGGTATGTATTTTACCTTCAGGAGATGGATTTTGGTCAGAGGGGTTATTTTTCAGACGACTTGGGCTAGAAAGGGAAGGGATCTACACCTCCTGGGGTGCTCCCAGGAGGAGTATCCAGCTGTGATGGCTTTCCTACCCCACACACCTGCACCTGGAGCAGCTCTTCCCCTCCTTGGTCCCTCCAGAGTTGGTGCATGTGGACCAGTGCCTCAGCCTGCAGCCAGGCTCCCCCAGCGGCTGCTGTGGACACGTGGTCCAGCTGGACATCCAGGGTATAGTGGTACTGATATAGGGTCCTGGGCTGGAAAGAAAGCAGCTGCAAATCCCCTATGGAAAGATGCAAATGTTGAAGGGAAGTGGTCACAGCCCTCAGTCCCTCCCCTTGCTGCCCCATTCCAGACCTGCAGGGATGCTGGAGACCTGCATCACTCTGCCTCCAAAAGTACCACTTTTATGCTGGTGTGGAAGTATAGCTAATGGGAAGGTTTCCATGGGGAATTATTTGTGCCCGTGTTTCGGGTATTTAGGTGTTCTCAGGGTGGCAGCTGATTCCTGCTTGTGCTTGTAGTGCTGCCTTAGAAGTGATGGCCCGTGTGGGAGTTCTGCCTGGGGACTTCAGGACTTTCAAAAAGTGCCAGAGGAACACATTTTAATGCTGAAGTGAAGTTTCCTGAGCATGCCCACAGACAAGAGGGATATCTCACAGCTCCTTTTCAGCATTGTGTGTTAACTGGGGCACAATTAACAATTTTAGGGGAGAAGAAAGGCCATATTCTTCATATTATGTATTACCCATCAGAACTTAATTAAACCACTGACTTATGATTAGGAAAATGGACTTGGTGGGGTGGGGTAGCTTTAGGTCAAAACTCCCTGCTTTAATATTATTTATCTGGAATCCCTTGTCTTGTTCATATACAAATTTGATCTAGAAGGGAGGGTTGCCTTTTCTATGACAAAAACAGTCAAATCTATTTTCTGAAGTCACTTGAAATTCTCCTGCAAATCTGATGCACTTGCTGGGCTTCTGAAATGTTTTATAGCTTTGCTGCTTTTGTTATAACAACAAAAGAAAAGAATCAATGGAAATCCAGCTCATTCCCTGGAGCTTTCCTCCATGAGACACATTGAAGAGTTTTTATAGTTCAGCACTCTGTGCAGTTTAAACAGCTTCAGCTCTCTGGTGTTCCTCATCCCCTGGGGAGGACTTCCACAATCCCCAAAATTTCCCTGCCTTGAGAAGTGCTCAAGTTGTTTGCGGTTTGGTAGTCGCTCTTCCCTCCCTAGCTGGAGACTGTGGAGATAGTGCCTTACGTTGAGCCACGGAGGCTCTTTGTGCCTCTCTGGGCATCCAAACCCTGTCGTACCCCCAGACCCAAATCAGCCCAAAGTCTCTTACCTTTTGCTGCATTCATGAAGGGAAAACAAAGCAGGCAAAAGCATCCCCAAACAGCCTGTGGATTCATGGTGAGCTCTGGGAGCTGGGTGGGAGGCGGGGAGGAAGGGGGGTGGGAGAGGGACTGAACAACAAAAGTGGGCAAGATTAGCAGTGTCAGGCGAGGGGGCCCGATCTTCTCCCTATCCCCGCCTTACACACCCAAGGAAAAGCAAATAATTAAGCCCTTGTACCAACCCCCAGCAGCCACGGAGGGTTTGGAAATCAGCTGAGGATTGCCAAAGACTGGTGGGAGGGGAGAAGAGCTGGAAAAAAAGCTTTCAGAATCAGTGTAGGGTGGAGAAATTGCCAGTTTGCCTTGATGTGGGAGAGGGATGCTCAGAAAGCTGCTCTGTCCCTTGGTGAGCCACGTCTTCCCATAAAAAGGGAAAGAGGTCCTTTCTTTTCGAAAGAAAGGACCCAGAAGGGGGAAAGGGAGAAATGTTTTTCCATCTTTTTAGTTCAAGACTAGGATTTGCTGCCTGGAGGCTCAAGTTACTTAAAGGGCCAGGCTGGAGGGGATGGAGAGAGCCTGCTGATGGGTTGTACCATTGTTACCCCAAAAAGCAAGGTGGGAAGGTGTTTAGGAGAGGGGTGCTGTGCTGGTTGTGCTAAACACACTGCCTGGAGAGGAAAGGCAAACAGAAATAGCCTGTGGGGGAAAAACCTTAACCAAACAAAAAAACCCAAAAAAACAAACTTGCTGATAAGGAGGTCAAACTGAAACTGAACTTTGACAGATTGCTTATTTAGGCTTGGCTGCTGAGTCCTTCCAGAACTGGCATGTGGGAAGGTCACAAGTTGCAACCCGCTTTTCCATAGGCATCTCTGGACTGCTGATTGCTACCCACTGGGAAGACTGACAGGTAAAACAATGGAATAGTCACTTAGAAATGTTTTCCCAGTGGTCCCAAGGAAGGGAGTTTATCCACTTCTTGTGCTACCAGGGGTGAACTGTGGAACTCCCACTGGAAAACTGGTGGTGTGGGTGTGTCTTCCTGTCATTTTGTGATCTCTGTTATAATCTCATCCTCATGAAGGATTGCAAAGGGTAGGGAAAGTAGTCATGGGTCTGGAAAGTCACCTGCGATGGGATTTATCTCTAGGTTCTTACAGCAGGTCTCTAGGCTAAACCAACCACCTCAGAGCCTTCTAAAGGCAGCAGGAAGGGCGAGGTGTCTTTGGAGGATGCCACGTGCCTCTGAGCTCGGTGCCACTAATATCCCTCTGATGGTATTTATTTCACTCCATCAGTTATGGAGGAAATTTAATACCTAACTCAGGCTTTGATGTGCCACTTTGAAATGAAACCTGCATCTTTCTCAGTTGCTGTGTCATTTTCTCTGCCCTGAGAGAAAACTCCTGCAGGTTTGTTAGAGCAGGAGGGGAGGCCAGGAGGCCAGGGGAGTTTCAGTGCCTGTTTTCACCTGGTTTTTCTTCCTCCAAACCCAGTTTTTGCTTTTGTCTGGGAGAATCTCTGAAAGAGTCAAGCAGAAGAAATCAGAGGGAGTTACAAAACTTTGTGTTCTTCCCAAACCAATCTGGGGCTGTCATGCTCTTGGAAAGATGCCCTGTGGAACATGGGAAACCTAAGGAGGGATGCATGGTCCTAAAATCCATGCTGCTGGAATCTTAGATGCTCCTCCAGCACCCTGTGTACCACCCAAGGGAAACCTGATCTCCTATTTCTATCCAGACCCAATCTGTTAGTGCAAATCCTAATAAATGAAATGAAGGTAGTGTGGTCAAAGATTACCACTTCACTTTCTCATTTGTGTACTGTGCTACTAGTTCCCTTGGAAATGACTCTGTGGGAAGCTTTACAGACAGAATTGGAGTGCTGAGACCCTCACCCATGTGCTCCAGGTGGTTCTTGCCCCACTGGTGGCTACTGGATCACCATGGGGGACTCTGGCTGCAGGACCTGACGTGGCAGTTCCGAAATCCATGGGCAGAGCGGGATGGACAGTGTAACCAGGTCACCATGCCCAGGTCAGAGAGGCTCGTGGGGACCTTGGCACCAAGGTGTGACATCAGGGTGGACTTTGGCAAAGGGTAGTCAATGTGCTCACAACTGAACCCAGATGAAAGCAGGATGGAGGCAACAGGGGCTTGTGCATCAAAGCCTGCAAACCTCAAACTGTGGGTGTTCTCAGGGCATTTTCACATACTGATTCTCATAAAAAATGTTGAGTGGAAATAGAGACCTGAACACTCCTTAACCAGGGGAATACCAGTACCACTGCCCAGTCTCTATGCTTGAAGGCTACTGTATCATCTCAGGGTTTAGACAGTACTGCTCTTGGCTAGCTGGGGAATTTTCAGCTCTGTTTCCAGCATCTGATCACCCTTGGGCAGATAGGAGGGTAGAAGGAAAGACTCCTTAAGGATTCTGTTGCTTTCTCATTTATTTTTTTGTTTGTTTGTGAGTAGTCTTTAGTTAAACACCCACTCCAGCCTTTTATTATTCAGGAGTTTTTAGGAGAGACCTGGAAGCAAGTATTATAAACCCCTTACTGAATAAATATGCAGCCAGAGGGGGAAGCAGGAGATAACTGAGTACATAGCAGGCCCCAGGGGGTAAATCTTTACAGGGTGACTCAGTGAAAAAGAGCAATGGCAAAGTAGCAAAGGAAAAGCAGGGAAAAGAGTCATTTTCCCAAGGGACATTGCTAATCAGGACAATTGGCAGCAGATCCTCTTAGCAGTGAGGATGATTCACCGTAGAGCATACTGACAAGGCAATCAGGGGATGCTCCATCCCCACTAACCTCAAAGTCAGAAGGACGGCTTTGCTGGAAGACATTGAACAACACCAAACAAGCAGTGGAAATTCTTCAGCTCTACCAAACACAGCAGTCAATGTGTTATAATAACCTATAGTGACTTTAAATTCCGCTCAGTGCCATCCACCTTTTCTACCATGAACAAGAAGCTTGTGAAATCAGGTCTGTCTATCTGTTACAGCCACCTCAGCTCTGACTCCCAGTCATTCTAATCTCTTTTACTTACTATGAGCTCTTGCTGCTGGAAGGGGAGGACAGCTTGGCCTTCACCAAGTGTTGTGCTGAGCTTTGCTCCTCATTTTCAGAGGTCTCCCATGCCAGCTTCTGTTCAGGTCTCTCAATTCCTGCCCCACATCAGCTTTTCCATGTCCTGTGGTTTTCTCCCATGGCTCTCTTTGCTTTTATCTGCAGCCGCCGATAGATCCCAGTCCAGTCTCTGGGGTGTTGGAGTCAGGACCCTGTCAGCTCAATTGCGTGCTGAGGCAAGACTGGGCTTGTGATCCAAGAAGGGGAAAGCTGCTGCATCAAACCAGTTCTTGGTTTGGCTCAAGCCCCTTGGTTTGTGCTGCTGGAGGGCTTGGCTTTGAGTGGTGAAGGCAGGTTTCCAGTGCTGCAGGGAAAGCGGTTTGCTGGCTCCAGAGAGTACAAGTTTGTACATGATAAAGGGATGTGTGATGTGTATTGCATGGGCTTAATAACTTGGATGGGAAATCTCAAAGGTTAGACTGGGGAGCTGGATTCCTCTGGCTGTGCTTCTCATCTGGAGCAAGGTGCTCTTTTAAACTTCCCTTTCCCCAAGGAGATTACCAACAACCCTTTGAATCCTGAAGCCACCCTGAAAAACAGAACTTATGAAAGTGATGAATGAATTTAACTTTTTTTTTTTTCTCTCCTTGTTACATCCCCTCTTACTTTCTTCTCTGCTAAATGACCTTCAGCTGCCAAGCCTCCCCAGCATTTTTGTCCTGCCTTGCCAGCTCCCTTTTTGCCACTGCAATTATAGAGAAAGCACTGACTCTGCCAACAAGCTCCAGCTTCCCTCTAAGAGGAAAACCATAAGGAAGTGAACATTTCCCACATAATTGTACTGATGGCACTCAAAAGTCTCCAAAATCCCTGAGTGAAGAGATTCCTCCTTGTTCTTCACCCTTCTGCCTTTGCTGTCCTCCAAATTTCGTTTCAAACTTTATTAGAGCAATTAGAGGTAAATACAACCATGCGACAGTTTCTAGTGTGCCTGATGAGTCCTTCCTCAGTGCTGTTCTAATTCTTGTGCTTTTAAATGTGTGCAGACTCTCTTCCTGCTAAATTCCATGCTTTTGTGTAGAGGGAGCCTTCCCTCCACTATGGGTAGGAACAGTATGGTCCAGGTGCCCTGGGGTTTTACGGGACATACTGGTCAAGAGGACTCAGGTGTGTCCAGTGTACACTTGAGGGCCCTAATGGGCTTTAATAGGCCTAAGGAGCCTCACCTCTGGTCTCCATCCACATCCCTGAGATCAGGAGCATAGTAAAGCTCAGCCTCCAATTTGGATAGGCTTTTCAGCCTGTGCTGTAGCCGTGGTGCCTCCTCTGTTTGCTCCCTATTTGCTGTTCCTGGATGGACCCAAAGGTCCTTTTTGCCTTTGCTGAGTCGGAGAGGGCTGATGGAGCCTTTTGTGAGGATCCAGCCTCAAGCGCTTCTGGAGAGACCCTGTTGCTGAGGGCACTGCCTCTACTGGGTCACCCTAGCTCATTCCCCTGCATTGTGTGGGACTATGGATGATCCAAGGAGTTGTTATCAGTCCCAAAACATCTGCCTCTTCCTCCTGCGCCCCTGTGGAATATGTCTCTGAGGTAGGTGGACTGTATTTTGTGACTCTTTGCTGTGCAATAATTTTTGTTGGGTAAGTATCTTCAGCACCTGAGGTCTGACTGCCTCTTGGGCATGTAAATGTTAGAAGATAATAGGAGAAATACTGTGTAAATATCCCTTTTTTCCTGCAAAATAAATAGCTTAAGAGGTGATATATATTCCTGCAAAACAAGCTATCACCTGCCCTGGGAGCAAGGGTGTGGAGGTATATGACTGGTGCTTGTGTTAACTGTTTAAAAAACAAACAGTGTCAAGAAAAAGGTTGAATGTGCTCAGTGAACATTGGGCTTTGAAAGGTTTGGAGCCCTTTAATTTATGAATCTGATTTTTTTTTTTTTTTGGTCTTGGACCAGCCCTTTTAAAGATATCTCATATAAGCTGTGTCTGGCAGCTAGAAATACTCTCTTCCCAGCCTGTTTTTTAGGCAGTTGCTTAGGAATTTGCTATGAAAACACTGAAATTGTGCTACATGTGTAGAGAAAAACAGTCCCCACCAGAGATTAGAGGTATAAAAAGAGCCAGTCCCCACCAGCCCTTCAGAGAGGCTCATGAGCCGCCCATTTTCAAGGTACTCCCTGTGCCCTTTGTGTTTTATTGTGTAGATGTTGCCAGTCTTCATTTTCCAGGACAGCAGCAGAGCCTTTTTGTCTTCCTTTTTTCCCCCTTTCCTGCTGCCTGAACCAAGCTGTGGAATAACCCCGTTGCTGGTTGCTCACCATAGCTGTGTCTTGGCAGAAGGGGGGATTCAATAGATGGGCTCAGGGAGAGAGTCTGAGCACAGCAAACTGGTACAAGCTGGGTTTAAATCTCAAGCTGAGGTGTCTCAAGGCCTGGTGAGCTCAAGGGAAGACTTTCCTGTGCTAAGGCATAATGATATTTTGTGAGTTGTTGGAAAATAGGGATTGACTAGGAGAGGTTGCCTGGCCCAGTTCTCTGGGGCTGTCTTTGCCATGAGGGGTGAATGTCTGACCTGTTTGCAAAGAGCTGCTGATAGAGATTCCTCAATTTCTGTAGCAAATTTGTCCCAGCACTTCACTGCTGTAAAGAGGTCTTCTCTTGCTGCAATTTTGCCCCATTACTGCTAAATGTCTCCCCAGCTGACACGGAAAGCTGTTTCTTCCTGAGAGGAATTTGAAGATGCCTCAGCTGCTGCCCTATTTCCTTCTCTCACTTTCCAGGTCCTGTTTTCCAGACTTTGTTCTTTCCCTATAAACCCCTGGCAACCAGTTCCCCTGTTAAGGCTTTGTCGTATCCTTGTTTTTCCACCTTCTGAATGCTGTGGATGAAGGACTGCTTTTAAGGAGCTCATCCTGCTCTCTATGCTCAAGAAACAATCCTGCAGCTATTTTAATCTCCCTCTGCTGCTGTTGTTTTGGATTTTGGCACTGCTGAGGGCTTCCTTAGGCACTTGCTATAATGAAAAATAATCAGGAAGCTTTTCCTTTTTTAAGGTTAAAATAGTTTCTACAGATCCCTGAGATGTGACCATATTTGTTAAAAACCAACAACGCAAACACACAGAACCCCCTGTGCTCCTTTTCCCTCTCTCCACAGTTCACTAGTCTGTCATCTTAACAACTGCTAAGGAAACCTTTCTAAGCTTGTCAATTGGGAATGCAACCGCTTTTTAATTTAGTTTTAAAATAGTTTTTGAAGTCAGGTTCAGCCTATGCTATTGATTTGAATTCTTCATTAAGTCACTGCTTAACAAGCTCTTTGCTGCTTTGAAACCTTTCTCTATGGGTCAAAGAATGACATTTGCAGGGAGGGAAGGAGTGTTGCCCAGTAGTTGTTTTTTAAATGTAGTGTATTAAACTAGGTTTTTTTAAAAGCAGCTTTCACTTTTAAAATGAAATTAGGGAACTTGAATTGTGTATATATATATATGTGTGTATATATATGTACATGCATATCTGTATACATCTATATATATCTCCTCTATTCAATTTTTGCCACTGTTTTTCTTCATTAATGTGCTTTACACTTGCTTGTCATCAGATGATTCCCTGAACTGAGGTCCCTTGAAGTGACCAAGCTTTCAGAAACTTTTCCTGTCTGTGAAAAATTGGGGGTTTTTGGTTACAAAGTGATGTTTTAGAAAATCTTCAGAACGTGGTGCATCTTTCCAGCTCTGGAAGGGGATGATGGTGACCGATGTCGGGGAGCAGGTTGCTCAGGTGAAATCTGCTGGGAGCTCCTCTGCTCTGTGGGTGCCTTTCTGCCAATGCTAGGTTATTGTAGTATCTATGAAATATATATATCTAATAATACATATATATATTTAATAATGGTTTTAGACTGACAGAGGGTAGGTTTAGATTAGATACAAGGATGAAATTCTTGACTGTGAGAGTGATGAGAGACACTGGCACAGGTTGCCAGTGTCCCCTGGAAGTGTCCAGGGCCAGGTTGGACTGGGCTTGGACCAGTCTGGGTTAGTGGAAGATGTCCCTGCCCATGGTAGGGGGTGGAATGAGATGAGCTTTAAGTTCCCTTCCAACCCAAATCATTCTATGGTGTAGTTCCTGAGACCTCATGACTGGGCTTGCAGAAGTAGAAGTATCCAGAGGATGTGAAAAGGTTCGTGTAGTCATTCAGATCCTGCTTGGCCATTAATTTTTCAAGACATGCGATACCATCACCAATGTCTTTGTTTACATGCTGGGATGTAACTCTTAGGCTCCACTTTGTGCTGGGTATCCTGTTACTTTGCTGAGCATCCTGATGTCAAAAGCATCCTACATTTACCAAGGTGATGGAAACCGACTGGGTGTGGGAACAGGCTCCAAGTAACAAACACCAGCATGGCCAGAAAAGCCAATCCTGGGATCATCTTCCTGTTGGTCCCAATCTCTTCTGATGCCAGGAGCATCCCTGTCTTGCATAGTGAGGATAGGGAACAAAGTAATGGATGGTGCCAGGGGGTCTTGTTGTTTAAGTGGTGTTTAAACTGGTATTCCTTAGACATAAGGGAATCAATGAGGCTTTCCTGACTCTGACAAGTGTATCTTGTTATCCATCAAACCACTGGCTGTGGCTCTGAGAGAGACAGGACTTGCTTAGAATTAAAATAGTATTTGATAAGCCTCAAGTGCAGCTGAAGAATCTCTTGTTTCTCTCTTTGGAAGAGATATGTGAGCCCTGAGGCATTGGGCCAATGCTTGCTGCATTTTATTTACATTTTTACAATTAATCAAGGGGTTGATAAGATTGACAAGGAAGATACTGTAGGAGGAAGGAGCTACCAAGATTGGAGAGACAACGTCTGACAATGAACCTTCTTTGATGGAGAGGCAAGTGTGTGAAGAGGACTGGACTGTTTTTCACTATAATGGACTTAGTCTTTTGGGCTTTGTTAAAGGTTTTGCAGTTAATGTATAATTTCCTATATGTTCTATTGTAGTTGCTGGAAAATTCCTTCTTCCTTTGTGGCCTCGAATCCTACCCTGTGATTTTTTTTATTTTTTAACTGCATTACAGTATATTCCCATTTTGGTTGTTCCAACCCCTTGTTTTGCATGCTCCTCCCATGCTCTGCCCTAGCTCAACCCCAGTTACACGCCCTTCTGGACAGTTCTAGCTGGACCCTATAAAAGGCAGAAGCCAATTTTAATAAACTGACACTTCTGCCTCACCACTCAGAAGTGTGCCTTCTCCTTTCTTGGCCCTATGTCGGAGCCACACAAACCTGCAACTCATTTGCCTTCACATGGTCCATGAGAGTCAATTTCAAAAAATGAACTGAGAAAAACTCAGGCACTGTTTGGTTTGCAAAGGGTCTTCTATTAAGTGATAATTATATAATAATTCTTGTAAGGGATGAAAGGTCTCAATGATCAAAAGTTCACTCAGTGTTCCCAAAGCACCTCAAACAAGTGAGGATGTTGCCCAAACACTAATCCTCTCTGACCTGCTCAGTGTGGTGGGATGGAGAAATCCAAGGAGGTGTAAATATTAAATTCTGGGAAAAGAAAACTGCCGAGAGTGACCACAGCTAATGCAAAATTGCATTTCAGAAGGAACATTGATGTCCTGCCCTCCCCACTCCCCCCTCAACACCTTCACAGTTAGGAATTTCATGCCAATATCCAGAAGCAGAGCCAGTGAGGTTATTGCTTGGCAGGGATAGGATTCCATAGAACTAGTATATATGCTCAGCTGAGGAAAACAGGGGATTTAACTATTGCTTGACATGAGCAATATTGCAGCAGGTGTCAGCAGTACCCGTGAGGAATTGTCAGGGGTGTACTTGGGGCTGCTTGGGCTTGCAGTGCATTCCAACCTCTGAGGACAAAGCTGTCTGTGCCAGGCAGGGAAGTGACTGTGGGGTGACAGTTTCCCAGCGTGGGTTGTCAGTGGAGAGAGAGCCGGTGTCATCCAGGTGTGCTTGAGTGGGATGCCAGGGCTGCTGGCTTTGTCCCTAAAGAGCCCCTTGATCATTTCCTCGGGAGAAAAGAGGTTTGTGGATAGCACAGCTGCTGGGACAGCTTCCTTGTGCAGACAAGCATGGTGGGAGCAAGCTGGATGCAGCTGGGAAGGGCTTGGTGGTTGATGCCGTGAGGATGGAGGGATGCACAGGCATGTGCAGAGCAGAAGGCTGGAAGAGAGATGTTTACAGGGAACTTTTATGCATACCAGCTGAAGGAGCTGGGGGGGGCTCAACCAGGGGAACAGGAGGCTCAGGAGGGACCTTCTCTCTCTCTGCAACTTCCTTACAGGAGGGGGGAGTGTCCCTTTCCACTTGGATGCATAGAGGCACGTGGTTATTAAAGGATTTCCAAAGGCAAGATTAAGGAACAAACAATGCCAAATGTTGGTTTCCAAACAGACAGTTAACTTTAGTCTTACAACACCAGGTAGTGAAGGGAAGAGCAGGAGAGGGAGAAGGGTAGGGGAAGGCTGAAGATTAAGTTTAATATGCTGAAGGAGTGGATGGGAAAAGCAGGGAGAGAAGAGGTAGGGAAGGGCGAAAGACCAGCTTGCACAGTGCCTTGTCCATCTGTTATTATTTCATCTCCCATATTCCCTTGTAAAGCCACAAGGTGGAACTTCCAAGCTCAGCCCTCTTGCTTTGCTGATGCATCAGTGACCCACACGTTCTGCAACTGTTCCCAGTCTGGTGCAGCAACCTGGATTACAGGGGGTAGAGAGTCTGTGGTGCTATTGAGGGTTACTCCTTCTTGAATGGAGAGGTTTTGAGGAGAACCTTTGGTGACTCAGGAAATGGCACAATAATGTTCAATTTGGGCATGCCATTTTTGGACTGAGGTTCACTGGGTCAGCCCATCAGGGGCGGAGTTCTTGTGCTAAACCTATTTTGATAACTCTAAAGGGTCTTCTTAAAACTAGGGCTTCTTTGTGAATGATTTTTTTCTGCCTCTCAGAAGGCAATACTAACCACAAACAAGCCTTTTTTCCACACAGAGTATCTTTTCTCTGTCTCTCCAAAACTACGGGAGTAGAATCCAATGAGTCCAGTAGGACCATCAGGTCCTTTCTGCCTTGGGACAGTGTGGAATTTGCAAATCCCCACTGCAGGTGTACAGGGTCAGCAGGGTGTATAGGACGTGGTGATTGGTGTGTGTTAGCCTGGAAAATCAAGAGTTGCAGGGCCTCATCCTGACGGGGAGTCCAGTCCCAATTTTTTCTTTAATAAATCATATAAAAGCCTCACAATGATTGAGAAATCAGGGGTGTGTTTCCTCCAAAAAACTAACAACCCCAGAGTATGTTGCAATTCTTTGTTGTGTTCAGGCATTTCAATTTGGTCTAGAGAGATGAGGGTGTCTGGTGGAATATAAACCATTCCTGCCCTCCACCAGATTCCCAGAGATTCACCTCCTGTGAAGGGAGCTGTATTTTCTCAGGTGAGGTCTGCAAGACTCTTGATTCTAAATGTTCAATGATGTCCTGTTGGGTTTTTTGTATGGATTCAATCTCTTCCCCTGCTACTGAAATATGGTCGATGTGTTGGTATGCTCTGAGCCCTGGTGCTGGTGAAATCAGTGCAAGTTCTTGTGCCAGTGTGGGTGAGTGTTTAAGTCCCTGCTGGAGATGGGTGTAAGTGTATTGCTGCCCCTGTCATGTAAACACAAAATGCTCTTGATCTGGGGATTGTAAGGGGAGCATAAAAACCATGTCTTTTCTGTCTGTAGTGGCCATGATCTACTGGGCTTGTCCCTGTGTGGTGGCAATTTGCTCTGCTGTGTTTGGCACCACTGCTGTAAGGGACCCTGTGTTTGTATAAAGCCGCTGGTAGTGCACTGTCAGTCTGCACTGCCATTTGATTTATGGCCTGGCCACACAGGAGCATTGTAGGGGAAATGAGTTGGAACCACTATTCCTCTACTTTTTAGATCTTCAATGGCTGGGGTAATATCTTCTCTAGCTCCCAGAGGTCATCTTCTCGGGATCTCCAGGCATCAGCACTGGGGGTTCATGCCATGGTCTTCACTCGCAATGGGACATGGTTTGCAGGCATGGTGCTTTCTGTACCTTTGTATGATTTGGTCTGCATTGCCCACTATTCCTCGGGGATTTCCCCTTCCCAGGGGACTCACCCGCCTGCCCAATATGCCACAGTGTGTGGAGGGACCAAGGAGCTCACTTGCGTCCCATGGTCAGGAAGACTCCCAGGCCCTAGTATCCCTCTGGCTCTCTCTCCAGCGCTAGGGTCTGATGACCTCCAGTAAGGGAGACCCTCCACACATACTCTGTCTCTAATTCCTGGGGAGTTCTGCTCTACTCCTTTTTTAATTTAGCCATTTCTGTGGCTATATAAGAGATCTTCTTCATGGTAACGTGGAGTGTCATCCTCTAAGCCCTCAGAAGTATAGTGGGTCTTAATCAGAGGACACAATGAGACTTGAAACTTCACCTAATCTCACAAGGATTCTAGTTCAGAAACGGGTAAGAATGCCTCCATCTGCATCTCCTTTTCACCTTCTTTCTTTTCTTTAACTTTACATGTAGCTCCTAGTGGAGCACTGGGGCATTAGCCCTTCATGTTTCAACTGCCCAGCTGCTGCGAAGATCTTCCCTGAGACAATGGAGAAGCAAAACTCTGTCTTAATCTGTAATTAGTCTATTCCAGCCATGTCAGAAGTAGCTCAGTGAGTGATGTGCATCCAGTGCCAGCTGTTTTCCAGGGACTTTGTGGGGCTGGTCCCCAAGGACACACTGAATGGGGCAGCACGGCAGCGGCTGTGGGTGATGCTGATTCCACCAGGGAAGTGTTGGCATTGCAGCAGATGGTGATTGGAGCGGGTGGTGTTTGTGTCAGGGAAGTGGTGGATTCCTCATGTTGAGAAGTGTTCAAAACATGTGTGGATGAGGCAAATGGGGGCAAAGTTTAGTGCTGGGCTTGGCGGTGCTGGGGTAATGGTTGGACTTGATGGTGTCAGAGGTCTTTTCTGATATTAAGGATTCCATGATTCCATGCTGTGAGCTGTCTGCTGTTGAGAGGAATGGGAACACTCCTGGGCAGAGGGAAAGGCTGCAGTGTGTGCCTCCTGCAGCCTTGGCTGAGAGGACCCACTGAGGCTCCTGGATGGTGGGAAGTGGGATGTGGCTGTGAAAATGAAGGTGAAAGTCTCTGGGAAGTTTCAGGAGAAGGGGCAGCGTGGGAGCATCACTGCAAAAACCCAGGGAGGCAAAGCAGAGCAGGCAAGAGGCTGGGATGTGCTTGGATGTTGGCCAGAGGAGGATCCCTGTGCTGCAAGATGCTGCCACAGCCACCCCTGTAGGCAGCCTCGTGCCTACTTGCAGCATGTGTGCTGGATTTACACTGAACATGAGGGGCTCAGAGGTGGGAGAGGAGCTCTGCTCTCCTGGGACACAGAGTGCCAGCTGTGCTTGCAGTGTTGTGAGCTGCCCCAGCGTGGCTTTGCCCCACAGGTCGATTAGTGCCCCTTGCCCTGTCCCTGTCCGAAGTGCAATGGGACACAGGGAGTGAAAGGAGCACAAAGATACAGAGGGTGAGCTTTGTAGCTCCCTCAGGGAGAACTCTTGGTGAAGCAGTTTCCTTGAGAAGCAAGGCGGTTCCCTCCCAAGGGCTGACCCAAATGTGTAGCTTTGTTGGGCAGCCACAGCAGAGCCTTAAGAAAGGGTGACAAATGTGGTGCTTTGAGAAGAGGCAGTGCAGCTGTAGGTGCTATTTGTGCCTGTGAGCTTTCCAGGCTCAGAGTAGTGGCCTTGAGTGTGTCCAGCAAGAGCTTTAAGTGCACAATGTTATGGACCTGAAGGTTCAGGACAGAGCCCTTTGCAGGCTGAAGTGGCCACGTGGCCCTGTGTGTGCGTGAGCGTGACACAAGGGGCAAAAGAAAGGCAGGAGAGGGCATGAGTGGTGCAGGGCTGAGGTTTTGTGATGTTTGAGTGTCACAAAGATGCAGAGTAGTGGAATAAAACCAATGTTTATTGAAATAAGGGAAAGGGTAGGGATGAGCTTGAGGCAGGAATAGGGAAGGGTCAGGGATGAAGTGTGGTCAGGAGAAGGGAAGAGTGAGGGATGAACTGTGTGGAAGGGGCAGGGTGTGAGGGCTGTCCATCAACAGAGCTGTCCATCCGGCTGGAGTGGCGAGGATGTTCCTGGTCTTACTGGCAGATGCACTTGGGCTGAGGAAGAGCTGGAGCTCCAGCTCCACTGCGGAACGGTCTCCTGGCCCTAGTGTGGTGCTGTTCCAGGGCCATTGGTTGTCTCAGTGGGGCAGACGACTGTCTTGCTACACGTCTATAAGTGTTCAACATTTCTGTTCTCATGTAGTTATAGGAAGGACAGTCGTCCTGGCTCATGT
>VXAU01005249.1:428380-442238 GCA_013399695.1 Formicarius rufipectus | reverse complement strand
TGCGCTGCTGGCGCTGCTGCTCGTCCTGGGCGCGATGGCCGCCGGCGCCGCGGGAACAAGTACGGGCCGGGCTCAGGCCATGGGGAGGGTTGAGCTGGGTTGCTCCACGCTCAGGAGGCTCCAGGGCGGGGGTCTCTGTTGGTTGGCCTCGGTTAGCAGGGGAGCTCCGCGGGGGTCCCGGTGGTGGCGGGAGGTGGTTTAGGGGGACTTTCCGAAGAGTCATGGCCCCGCGGATGGGTTCTGGGCCGGGCCCGGGAGCGGCGGCGCGGGCGTGCCTGCCGCGGGGCACGTCCGCGGCGGGGGGGGGGATGGGGACGCCCCTCGGGGCTACCGGGGGTTTAGAGCTGGGCTGGGGGGGTGATCAGGCTGGGCGGGGCTCGGCGCTGCCGCCGGGGAATTCCGGGGCTCCCCCGGCGCACCGTGTGGTCCTCGCTCTCCTTAACCGGGGCGGCGACCGAGTCCGCCGGTGGTTCCGAGCCGCGCTCGGTTGTTTTCTCCTTAGGAAAAAAAAAACAAAAACGAGGAATTCTCTTCCCCGCAGCCGCTTCTCTGGTTTCCGTGGCGGAGGGGGCTTTAAGCCCTGGTGGTGGTGCCGGTAATCGCGGGAGCGGGTCCGGCGGCCCCTCGGTGGGCGCTCGCAGCGCGTTCCACAGGGAGGAGCCGGGTCTGCCCTGTGTGCTGCGGCTCCACCTCTCGCCCTCTCGGGTTTCGGAGCAGCTCGTGGCAAACCCGGCCGTGCTCTGCCCAAAGGCTCTGGATCAGCCCTCCTGCAAGAGGGCGCTGGGTGAAGATGCTCAGTGTGATGCCCAGGGCTGGGAGGCTGGTCCTGGCTGTTCGCGAAACAATTTGCAGCCAGTTTGTGGTATCAGGCTTGTTTCACCATAGTAGAGCCAAATCCAAAGAGTGAAGGTGCAAGACTGAGAGGCTTCTGGAAAATCCAGTGGTATGATAGAAGTGCTTGCTCGAGTATTTCCTTGCTGCAGAACTGAGTTTTAGTTCTGCAGAACAGGAGAGCAAGGCAGAGCTTCCTCCTAAACTTCACAGATAAAGTTTGATAACCTCACTGGGAACTGCCCTGGTCTTCTGTATCCCACTCTCTCTGTGGCTCTGCTGGCGTCCTGCCAGGAGACTGGCACTAGTGGGATGTGAGGGAGGCAGTTTCTATCCTTGGTCTGAAAAGCCCCATAAGGAGGAGCTGCCCCGTGAGTTGTGTAATACCCGTGTCCTGCCCAGCCCTGCAGCTCCTGGGCTTGGTGTGTAACGGTGCTGGTGCCTCGAGGTAGCTGAGTGGAGGCTGGAAGGCAAGGGTTTGACCTCTCAGCAGTGTTTAGGTTTGGCTTTTATGGAGGCAGACTGGGTGGCAGCTCCCCAGTGGCTTGGAGTGTAGGTTTAGTGTGTGACTGGACTCTGTGCCCTCAGGAGGAGGGACCCTGACTTTGACCTGGCTGTGTGAATATTAAGGGCAGATTTTATAGTTACTAGTGGAAATGGCAAAACGTGCCAGAGCCTCAGCTATCCCCTTCCCAAGCCAAGAAACAAAGGTCAGGGCAGGAAGGAACATGTACTGGACCCTGTGGGACAGCGAGGTTCTGGTCAGGCTGTCCTGAATGAGTCTGGGCTGTTTACACCCCCCGGGGACTTCTCCCTCTGCGGGTGGAGAGGTTGTTTTCAGTTGGAAAGTGACTCTGGAGAATGTTATCTGGACTCTCTGCCTGTCCTTCTGGATCAGATACCGGGCTGTGCCCCGGGAGGCATCCAGCTCAGCTCTGTGGGGCATGTCTGGGCTTTGTGAGCTGATTCCTGCTTGCAGCCCGTGACCCTTTGGAAAATGTGGCAGCAACCCCAATCGATTCCAGTGGGTTGGAGCTGGCTGTGCTCCTGTGCCTTGGGCTGGGTAGGTGGCTTCCCCAGCCCAGAGAGATCAAGATTGAGGTTGCCTGCTTGGCTTTCTGGTGGGAACAGGGGGATCATTAATCCCCTGGGAATGCAAATGGTACTTCTTGTTGCTGCTGCTTGCTGGAGCCTTTTAACCTGTCTGAAACTGCACGAGGCACCCTCTAACTCAGAGCAAATAACATTGCACAGCTTATTTTGTCAGAGTACCATAATCACCTTGTAGCTGTAAACCCCTTGATCTTTACCAGCTCCTGCTTTAATTCGGCCTGCAGTTGGAATGGATGGGTTTGTACAAGTACTGTGAGCAGTTCCAGGGCTTGTAGGAACTGGGAGTGTTTGATCACAGGTCTGTGGTGTGAAAAGCTCCCCCCTGGCACACAGGTCAGTGGTTCTGGGAGTGGAGCCTGGGGTGTGAGAGAGCTACTGACAGCTGATACCCTGGTCCTGTATACCTCTGGGGGTCCCTGGACCTCCCACTTGTTTAAAATCAGGGTCAGCCTTCTCTCAAGAGGCATCTTGGTGTCAGATGAGGGTCCTTTCAGGCATGCTTATTTCTTCAACACTTTCAAGACTTTAGTATGTAAAGCTAATTTTTCCTTTGAGAAATGTGGAACTGATCATTTAGGACCCAAGCTTAGCTTAAAGATTTTTCTTCAGTTTGAGCAAACTAGAGTTTGTGTAACTGATCTATTTCTACTCTCACAAAGAACAGTCCTGGAATTTCATGTTAAAACACTTTCAGGCATTCAAAAGCACGGGGAGGAGGGGGGGGGTGTGGAAAAAACCCTCTCCCAAACCCACCTCCCCTGTCCCTCTACGTCATGGTGCATCAGTGGAGGGTTCTGTATGATCACAAAGTGCTATTATATGAGTAAATTAATTCCTGGAAGGCTCTTGGTGTGTGGGGCCACCCGTTAGTGCGGGAAGGACGTGTCACAAGCTGAGCTCCTTCTGAAACCTGGTGAGTCACGTCTTGACCTGGGCCTGATGGATTTTCCTGAAGCAGAGCAGCTGAGCCTGCCTTCCTTCCTTCCTGGGAAGGGCTCCCAGGGCTGTGGGTGCTGCCCTGTGCCTTCCCTGCAGCCCGAAGGCATTTGGTAGCTCCACTTCCCTCAGCACACACACTGACCTTTGGACTGGCTGATTCCAGCACTGAACCCCCCTGGCCTCAAGGGCAGAACGAAAAATACCTGAATTCCAGCCTGCAGCTGCTACCTATGCCTCTGATCTCTTTATTGCCAGTTCAGATCTGCAGGCTGGTCTTGCCGGAGATGGAAGAGTCTGATTTCGCTGTTTGTATCACAGCAAATTTACATGTTTCCTCACCTGGCTCAGGACACCTTGCAGACTGTGCAAGACTTTCCTCCTCCCCCAGTAAAGCTTGTGAGCTCAGTGCTGTGCTTAGAAGCTCCTGTCGGGCACCTTGGTGAGCAGAGGGGTGAAACAAGCGTGTGAGCAGGCAGAAAGAGGCGAGGGGCTGGTACGTGTGGCCATGCACTGCGTCCTCCAGCCATGGAGCAGTGAGGGGGGGGCCCCTGCCAGCTTTGAATCACGACCAGCCAGCCTCAGGGCTGTGCAGTGAGGGGGAATGGACACGTCCCTCCAGGGGCCAAGCGGGCACAGGGAAGCGTTTTTCCCATTTTAGCCAAACTGGCTGGGAGTGGGGGCTCAGTCTGTGCTGTGCCCTCCCTGCAGTGGGACGTGTGTCAGGGTCCCACTTGCTTCATTGCCCCCCAGCCTTCTGTGGTGATGAGACCTGTGCAGCACCTTGCCCAAGCACAGGCTGGGGCTGTGGAGGCTGCGTGAGCCCTTGCAACAGAAGTATGTTGTTTCCCCCTGAACTGGGAGCTGTGGAGCTTTGAAGCCCTTAGTCTGCCCCGGAGGCACAGCTGTCCCTTGCCACAGGTGGGCATTGCCATTGGTGTCCAGTTTGGATAGTGGCAGACACCAAGTGCTGGTTTGTCTGTGCTGGTTTTGCAGCAGAGCTGCAGGAGATACGAAATTAGAACGATCAACCCTGTCTGAGCCAGGCAGAGTTCAGTGCGTGGAGGGTGGGAGGGAAGAGTGCACTGCTCTGGAGACCGTGTGCAGCCTCTTCTCAATCACTGAGGGTTTTTTTGCTTGTAGAAGGTGAATTCTTGCTTTGCACTAACACTTTGCACTAATACCTCTTCAACTCATAGCTGGTTTTATAAAGTCACCGCTGTCTCAAAAGAGACTGACTCAGGACAGTGTGGAGTTGTACTGCGAGGCGATTGGCAATCCCATCCCCGAGATCCAGTGGTGGTTTGAGGGGAACGATCCCAATGAGACCTATGCTCAGCTCTGGGATGGCGCACGGCAGGACCGTGTCAAAATCAACGCCACCTACAACCTGCACTCTACCAGTACCATCTCCATCGCAAACCTCACGAGTGACGACTCGGGCATGTATGAGTGCCGGGCTAGCAACGACCCTGACCGCAACCACTTATCGAAGAGCCCCAAAGTCAAGTGGATCCGTTCCCAGGCGAACGTTTTTGTCATCGAACGTGAGTGGCCACATCGAGGCCTTGGCACTTGCTCGGACACTGGTGTCTTGAGTGTCCTGCCATGCTCACCCCCACACCTGTGTCCTGTGGCTCCTGAAAGCTCCCCCACCTTCCCACCCCCCTGCTGTAGAACTGAGAGACTCCTACCCTGTGTCATCTCCCCACTGCCTGTGACTTGACCCGAAATGGCCCTGCTCAAAAAGGGTTGTGGCTTCCCAACCAATTTGCCCTCCGGCAATTCCTGCGCCTTTTCTGGAGCCAAAGACCTGGAACCTGCCGCTTACCCCCGAGCGCCTTCGAGCCCTGGTGCTGGCCGCAGAATTGAGCCTCGATTCTGTGGTCGACTACCCCAACCACCACTGACCAGCGGCCCTTTCCTGCGGCTCCTGCAGCTCCCGCTCCCCTCAGCAGCCCTGCTTTGAGCTCGCTTCCATGTTGGTGACCCAGGCTGTGGGGAACAAAACCTGTTTTGAGGTCTGAGATTGCAACCATTTTTGAAATGGCCGTGTCTGTGTGACACTTGAGTGTGATGTTGTTGCTTGTCCTGTGGACGTGGCCGGGTTCCCTCTCGCAGAGTGGGCAGGCGAACGCAGGAGCGCACAGGCTGAGTGATAGAAATCTGGGAGGGAGCTTAACATCTCCATAAGGCCTTGCCACGAATCCCAGAGCTAGGTGAGCATAGCTGCCTTTTTCAGCAGAAATGTGATAGGGAATACAGAACTCCAGCTGAACCTCCTATCAGTGGAATTTGGTTAGGAGGAAAAGCAAAATGCCTGTCAGCCCTGAAAAAAACTCTTCCTTCCAAGGGATGGAGATTGGGCTGAAGGGTAGGGACAGTAGTGCCACCAGGGCTGTGTAATGGTGCTGCTGATGGCAGCTGCCTTCTCGGACAGCCTCCTATGAGTAGAAATGCCTGAGTCATCTTATATTGCATAATTTACTGCTGCCTGGCACATGAAGACCCAGGGCCTTTTGGAGCCACGGCTCTGTGTTCTCCCTGGAGTAATTCTGACTAAACCCTTTGGGCTGCCTCAGGTGAATCACGTATTGCTGCCACACGGTCCTGTCTGCTGCCCCTCGCAATGGAGGGTCCTGACTGCCCTCTGTGTTACCTGGAGGTGTCTGAAGCTGCTCAGGTGGCAGGAAGTGTTGACACATGAGTGCTCTGGTGGCTCACAGCAGCAGGGAGCCGTGCTCTGCCCTTCAGAATGACCTTTTCTATTGCTTATTGAGCACTGGGCTGTGCTGGGGCTGCACCTGTGGTAGGGACAGTAGAGACTGAGTGATGCAGGACACAGCAGTGATCCTGCTCATAGGTGAGCAGCTGCAGGGTCAGCATTGCTGTCCTAGGTGCACTCAGGCCCAGTCACCTGGTGTTGGGGGCTATCTGGTGCTGGCACTGTCAGATCTCATAGGGAATTGTGTATGAAGGTAAGTGGAAGCTGGGACAGAGACAAGGAGCTGTGGGGTTTGTGTTGCAAGTTCATGGGACACTGAGTCAGCTCTGCAATACCCTGTGTTAACTTATATCCAATTCTTTCTGAATGCAGGTCCAGAAATCAAGACTCATTTCTCTCCAGTTTCTGACAAGCTGGTCCTCACCTGTAACATGTCTGGGACATACTCCAGCATCAAGGGCCATGAGTGGGTGCATGGGGACAAGGTCCTGCACACGGATGAGACCGACAGTGCTTTCACCAGCTACACGTGAGTGTCAGGGCGAGGTCAGAATCTGAGCACAAGCAGGTTTTCTTTCCCTGAGGCAGTTGGTGTTAGCTGGGTCCAGGGCTGAGTGCTCGTAGCCCTGCTGTGACAGCAGGGCTTTGGGACTGTAGAGCATAAGATGAGCTAAACAGAGTTTTGCTAAGGCCCAACACTCTCTCCTTTATGGGGAGGCGGGGGCAAAAATGAGGAGGAAGGGATGAGTTTGTGCCACAAATATCCTCTTAGAAAGAGAAGCTCTGCTGTTTGTGTTTGTAAACAGATGTTCAGCTGGGCTCTGGTTTGTCATGTGCAGCATGCTGTGGCTGGTCAGCGTGACAGAGCTGTTCTGGACAGCCCACCCACTCCCCGTGTGTTGAGTGAGAGGCTCCAGTGCATGTTGTGTCTATCTGGGGCTTTATGCCCCTTTCCAAAGTCCAGTTGTTCTCACAGGGGCTGGGGAGCTGAGTCCATTCTCAATGTGGGAATACTGGCCTTATTGTGGCAGTGCAGTGAGCTTTCCTTTCCGATTACAGTCAGGCCTGGCTGGCACTGACCCAGCAGCTGTGGAGGCATCATGTCCCTTTGTATGGCAGTGCCGACGTGCCTGTCTCCCCATAGCAACAGGGAGCTGAACAAGGATTAAAGTATTTATAACCCAGCCTCCCTCGCGTGACCTCAATTCCTCAGCTGAGTGGTTTTGGGAAGTGGGAAGCGCCGTGCACAGCAGAGCTAACAAACAGCCCGTTGTCCCAGTGCAGCCACGGGACAAACTCTGTGGGCCCCTTCCCTCGAGTGGGTATTACTGGGTGACAGAATGAGATGTTTGTTGCGGGGCTGCATAATCCACTAAATCTCATTGCAACAGCTTTACAGGAAGGAGAATGGGAGAGTTTTCCCTGTGCTGGGATTGATCCAGGGTAGCCCAGGCTGGGTGATCTTTGCCACTGCTTTACCCTGTGTTTCAGTGGCCTGAAATAGTGATCACTGACTTGACAGACTTGTGTCAGACATGGTGCACATGTAACCTTCCTCTGCCACCCTCAGTGTATGGGGAGAGGAGAGTGGAGAGGTTCATCATACAGCATAAATACTCTGCTGGAACAGGAGAAATTTGCTATAGAGGAGGTTGCTGATGCTTATGGATGTGTGATTCTATGGCTCTAGAGGTTGATGTCTCTGGATAAGTCAGTTGTGCTCGATGCTTAGCTGAATCCTGTTTTTGGTAGAATCCATGGGAAGGTGGAGGAGCACTCTGGCATGTATGAGTGTGTCTACAAAACAAACCCGGAGATAAGAGGACAAGTGAATATTTCAGGTAACTTTGTGTGTTTGCTTCTGGGTCTGAGGAGGGGCATGGGGAAGCTGTGATCTCCTGAGCACTTTTCTGTGTCTTTCCAGCTTGTTGGAAGGCTGTTCCCAGCCCTTACCAGGCCTCAGGGCTCTCTGCATGTGCTGCCAACTCACCTGTTATCAGACAGTTCTGGTGTCTGCAGGGTCAGCTCTTAGATCCTGCACTAAACTAGCCTTCTGTGGCTTTATGCAGGAAAAAATTGGAGAGGGATGATAGCTGCTGGACAAGTCTGCTTGAGCCTTTCTTGAAGCAGCTTGATGTGCTTTTCTCTCTGAAAATACCAAAGCAATGAGAGGAACAGCCTCACTGAGGTCAAGCTTTGGGGTCACTGTCTTATTCTGTTGAGGTGGGGCTGCAGGGGGCACAAATCTACGTGACTTCTGTAATGAGATGTCTGCATTTCTTGTTCTCTTGCTCTAGTTGCCCCCCAAGTGATAGCATACAAGAAATCTGAGCATGGCAATGAGGGAGACACAGGCGTGCTGACTTGCAAGAATCCCTCCTTCCCCCCTGTCACCACTTGGACCTGGTATAAAAATGGTCAAGGGGTAAGTGCTGTGGTTTGTTCCTTCTCCCCTTCCGCCTACCCTGCTGCCCAGCACAGGGGTGGGCAACCTTGTGCTGTTAGAATTGACTCTTTCAAAGCTCAGTGCCCTGGCAAGGGAGGCATTCTGTGATAGCTGGACCACGTGTGGTCAGGTAGTGCTGCCCTGAGAGCTCTCTTCCTTCTCCTCCTCCTCCCTCCAGGACCTCAAGAATGCCTCTGGGCGGTACATCATCAAGTCCAGCGGCAACAAGACAGAGCTGCGCATTCTGAAGCTGAATATTGAGGAGGACACGGGTGACTATCGCTGCAATGCCACCAACCCCTACGGCTCTGGGGATGCCACTGTGAACCTGCGCGTTCGCAGCCGCCTGGCAGCGCTCTGGCCTTTCCTGGGCATTGTGGCAGAAGTCCTTGTTCTTGTCACCATCATCTTCATCTATGAGAAGAGGAGGAAGCCGGATGAGATTCCTGATGGTAAGAGGTGCCTGGGTTTAAGTCTTTCTGGGGAGATCAAGTAACTTGTTGGGTGCAGGCAAGGTGGGCTTCATAGGGAGCTGAGGGTGGGTACTCAGGGCACTTGTGAAATCATGGCAGTGTGTACCATACCTCTTTCAGACATGAAGCTGCATGTAATTGCACTGTTTCTGACAGTCCTGTAGTGAGATCTGGAGCAAGAGAGAATTCAGTGTGGGTCAGCCTGACCCCTTGCCTCACCAGTTCCTCTGCTCTTTGGTCAAGTGCTCCCTCTGTCTGCAGAGCAGCGTTTGCTTTGACAGCTCCCACTCTGGAAAGGTGGTCTGTAAATAAGCGGTAGAGATTTTGTGGTTCTGTAAAACTGGGGGAATGTAAGTGGCTCCGTAAGACCAGGCTTAGCTTAACTTGTGTTCAGCTCAGGATGTTTTGAGTCATCAGATCCGCACATCCTGGATCTCAAAGCCCGGTACTATCTTTAATCTTTTCTGAAAGCATCAGCTCCTCCCTTTCCTTATCGGTGAGGATCTGCATTGTGTCAGCTTCGGGGCTCCCTTATCTGATCCTGTTAACAATGCCGTGTGAATGCTCTGTATCCTTCCTGCCCCAGATCCTTCCAGGCCCCTCAGCCCCCTGAGGAGAGGTGCAGATATCCCTCTCCTGACTGCAGGGCTCGGAATTCCACTCAAGGCAATTTTCAAAGCAAGTATTTTGCCCTCTGACACACCTGGCTGGAAGGGAGGTGTCTTCTTAAGGGTGTTGTAGCTGCATCTTCCAGCAAAAACGCTGTAGCCTGTGTGTGGTATGATCTGGGTTGTGTTGGCATCTGTGCAGTCCTGATCTCCAGGGAGCTGACCTGTCAGAGCTATAGCAGGTGCTTTGACAGACAGGTGTGTGCTGAAATGTCCTGGTGCTCCTTGGCCAGGGGAGCTCAAGCTCTCATGTGTTCATGGATGAGGATGCAGCATCACACCCCTTTGATTAACACACACAGCTTTACACTTCCTTGTGGAAAGAGGTTCTCTCCCCAAAAGACTCTGTAGCCTTGCCCCTCCTTAGAGGAGGTGATAGTGACGCCTGTCCGAGCCAGTTCCTCCCAGTACTGCCTGTGAACTAAACACCTGGGATGGGATGGGGACAGTCTGGCCTGGGTTTGGTGTGATATCCTTGCGGGTGTTACCTGTTCACTCTTCCATTCTCTGCTGCTGGGTGCCACCTCACACGGTAAGTAGAAGCAGTTCCAGCCACATGTCTGCCTCTGTCCTCTCACCAGCTGTGAGCTGATCCTTGTGCCCAGGGCAGCCCCAGTGCCTGGAGCATGGGGCTCGGGGCCACTTGAGGGCATCCAGGGCTGTGGGTGAGGCAATGGGGAGCAGAAGACATGACTGGGAGCCTCCTGTTGGGAGGTGGCAGATTGCAGGGAGCTGGTGAAAGGCTGCAGTGCTTGGCATGTGTTGGCAGAGGTGTTTCGTTAGCTGTGCTGCTCAGTGTAGCCAGAATGTGGTGTGCAGTGTTTGTTTTGATATCACAACACGTGGGGAGGGAAAAGGGCTTCCTGCTGCTGCTTAAAGTCCCGGTTGCTGAAACGTCCTGTTTGGTTTCCCCTCTACCTGCTGTGTGTGCTCAGATCTGGAGCCATCCCAAGTCGTGGAGCCTTGGGGGTGGGTGCAGTGTATGGGTTGGGGCAGTGATGCTGACTCACCAGAGGGACTCTTACCCAGTTTTAAGTGGTGGTGACAGAGGCCACTTTGAACATGCTCTTCTCTCACTCTGTTCTTTCTTTCCATGCTGTCCTGAATGTGAAGATGATGATGGAGGCTCTGCACCACTGTGAGTACCTTTCCTCTTCCTTCTTAGCCAGATTTGTACTGACAGATCTTATCCAGCCAGGGAACCTGCTCTGAAGATAAAAGCTGGATAGTGTGTGGGATAACACTCTGTGTACTGGGGGGGAGATATTGTCCCATGGTTCATTTAATATCCCTGTGTGTAACTGCTCTGGGAACTGATCTCCTGCCCAAGCTGTACCATCTGTTTGGACTTGAATTATATTAGTGGGCCTGGAAGAGGGCCTTTCTTCTCTTCCTTTCCTCATGTCCCTTCTTTCTTCCCAGGAAGAGCAATGCCACAAACCATAAGGACAAGAACGTTCGCCAGAGGAATGCAAACTAAGAGTGTGGCCAGGTGAGTGCCAGACCTGGGGGCAGAGCCACACTTGGGGGTGAGAGCTGCAGTATCTGTGTCTGTAGAGGGCCACTGGAAGAAGCTGAAGCATCCGTGGAGCCAGAGGCTCTTCTGGCCCTGTGTGGGTTCCACCATCCCCCTCTAGCACAATGCAGCTGTATTGGTGCAAGTGGGTTATCTAATTGGCTTCTCTTTCTCTCCTGCCAGGTGATGTGTAGGTGAAGAACAAGTCTGGACAATTTTGGTTTCTTCTATTTTTTTGGTAAAATAGCACCATGGAATATTTTAGTGCGTCCTTGCGATTCAGTTACTTTACTTTCTAAAGAAACTTAAGTTGTAGAATCTAAAATACACTTTTTTTTTTTTTTTTTTTAAAGAGTTGTGGGAGGGTTTTTCTACCTGTAAATGTAAATCCCTTGTTCTGGTAGTCTAGATCCCTGGCTGTCTCTGTCCTAGGTTTCTTTGTGTTGGTACAGAGTGGGGGCATGGGAGTGCACCTGTGTCCCACCTGCTTGTGGGGGTGAGGAAGGAGCTGCTTTGCTGGCTGTCAGGAGATGACACGATCTGACAAGAGCATTCAGGAGCAGGGTTCAGTGTCTTTCCCAGTGCATCACCTGGAGTGAGGCTGCACCTTTGCCTGGCAACAGGCATGTTCCTGGCATGTCCTTGTCAGGCAGATTCCCAGTCAGCTCCTCCTGAGCTGTTCTTGGTTCCTCTGAAACAGGCAACTGGGAGCAGTTTGAGCCAGATGCTGGATAAATGATTGCTGTAACTTATTCTTCCAGGGGTGGATCATGTCTCTGCAGTGGGGTGGGGCAGGGTGAGCTGGGGCTGGGGGTGGTTTAAGGTTTTAACAGTGTGTGCTTGTGCTTGAGCCATCGCAGTGTGTGCGTGATGTGGGGGCTTGTGAGCAGACAAGTGTTCAGGGGAGTCTAACACCTTTACTGCTGGGTAGCATTGAACTGTTCCATCTGTTAACACTTCACGAATAAAAGTGATTCCTCTCTCTTTTTTCCACCTCTGGACTCTCGTCTCTTCCCTCTGGGCTGCCTGACCCTCTTGCTGCAGAACACAATGCTGTGTCTGGGTTTGGTGCCAGCTCTGGCTGCCTTCTAATTGCTGAGGATTTGCAGCTTGATGGGTGTAAAAAACCTCCCTGGAGGGAGGGAATGGTGCTCCCTGCTCTGAGAGCCCCGAGGAGCACTGGGCCCTGGGGCACACTTACCTGTTTGGGACAGGCCTCACTTTGCCCTGTTCCACAGTTCCCCAGGTCTTGGGGTTTGTGGGGTCCAGGATCAGACCTAAGGAACCCTCACAAGACCTGCTGCTTGTGTCTTGTGCTTCTCTAAACAGATGGGGTTTGATTTGGTTTTTTTTTCCCCTACCTGCTCCTTCTGGCAGAGTAGAGAGAGCAAAGGTATGAGACCTTTGTGCACAGAGCAGGGTCCTGGGGGGAGGACTGAGGATGATGGGGGTGGTCCCTTCTTGCTGCCAGCCCTGAGCTCAGGGAACTTTTGCCAGCATTCCTGCCCCTGGAGTGAGGCAGCAAAGGCCATGGGCTGAAGCAGAGCTTACCCTATGGCCCCAGCTGGCCTCGTTCCTGCCTGCTCTGCTCCTGGCAAGTGACTGAACTATGACCCTGCCCTGTAGCCAGACCCTTCTTCTTAGGGTCCTGGGCAGGGTCAAGGCAGGAGTGTGGCTTTAACAACTACACTGTGCCCTAAGAGCTGCTGGCTGCAGTGTGATGGTAGGTGTGGGAGCAGTGCTGGCAGCTTGAAGATGTGGTGGCTGGGTTCCTCCTGTGAGTGCTTCTGCCTCGCTGTGCCATCAGCAGGCCCTGGGCTGTGTGGGCAGTGTCACTGCAGCATGGAAGTGGGTTATGCAAGGCTTTCACAGCTAGCCTCGTGCTATCCTGGTGAAAAATCAATGCATGGCTTAATTTTTCTTGATGAGGATTATGGGTCATGCCTGACCCAGCTCTCAGCACAAAGCACTACTTGTGCCTTTTGTTTGGCTGGGCAGTGACGGGGGACCAGAGCCCCAAGAGCTGGGCAGGGGATGAAGTGGCATTATGCTGCTCTCTGCTGGGCCTGTGGCAGATGCCCTGGTGAGCCGAGGCACAGCCCTGCCGTGGCCCAGATGCACTGCCAGGTCCAGCCCTGCTCATGGATGGCACAAACAGGCCTTGGCTGTGGTGTCCCATTCTGTCCTGGGGAGCGAGGGAGTGCTCTGGGCACTGCAGGAACCCCTGCTCCGCCCCTTGGAGCAAGCCCTGAGCTGCTGCCTCGCTTTTTGGTTCTAGCCTCCCATTCACAACAAGCTGCAGCCTCTGTCTCTCTCCTCCGTGGGCTGGGGGCAGATGAGGGGAACTGCAGTGCTGTTTCCCCAGGGATGGGCTGGAGAAATGGGCTGTTCAAGGAGGAAGCTGTGCTAAGCCCATGGAGTGACATTGCAGAATGAGGCTGCTCTGGCCCGCGGCGCAGCTCGTGGGGTGTCTCCCCCCGTGGGGCTCAGTTCCGGGGTTGTGGTTGCCGCTTTCCAGCCCCGGGCCCGGCGCTGGCTCCGATGGGGCGCCCTGCCCGCTGCGGTTCTGTCCCGTGGCACCAGATGGTGCTACCGCCGCGGACTCGCTGCTCACGCCATCTGCGACCCGACGGGTCTTGCCCGCAGCCTCGGCCCCAGGTCGGGGCGGCTCTGCTCCCGTGTCCGGCTACTTGGGGCTCACCGGGGCTCCTCGCTCTCGCAGCCCCGGGGAAGCCGCAGCGGGACGAGCACGTTCCCGAGGCAGAGAGCAGGAGCTGCGGGTCCCGATGCGCTGTTCCCTGCACCCAGACCATTGGCCTCACTGGCGGGTGTCCGCTGCGGTGGGATCCAGCTGCGGTCCTGCCCCTGGGGTGTCGGTCCGTGGTCTCCATTCATGGGCCCACCCTGGGGATTCCCCCTGCCCATCGGCTCGGTGCAGGGGAAGCTCAACGCTGGAGCGGTGGGTCCCTGGGGCTGAGGGAGGGCAAAGTCCCCGCGCCTGCTGGGGCGGTAGGATCCACCCTTGGCCCGAGGACGTGCAGCGCTCCCTCCTCGTCGAGGAGGATTGGGAGCCAGCGCGCTGCTGAGCCCCGCACCGGGGACTCGCGTTGGAGCGGTCCAGGGCTGTCGGGGCGGAAAGAACGGACGGCG
>VXAU01005249.1:402354-427946 GCA_013399695.1 Formicarius rufipectus | reverse complement strand
GGCGAGGATGCGGGCGAGGAGGCCCGCGGAAGCCAGGCCAGCTTCATGCAGCGGCAGTTCGGGGCAATGCTCCAGCCCGGCGTCAACAAGTTCTCGCTGCGGATGTTCGGCTCGCAGAAGGCGGTGGAGCGGGAGCAGGAACGCGTCAAGTCGGCGGGGGCCTGGATCATCCATCCCTATAGCGACTTCAGGTGAGCGTGTACCCGCGGAGCTCGGCCGCATCCTGCATCCCGCATCCCTTGGGCTGGGCCGAGGGCACCTTGAGCCGCCGCCGGGCGCGGAGGGGCCGAGCCAGGCATCCCCTTCCCCGGGGCAGCCGAGCCAGGCATCTATCTCCCTAGCGCAGCAGCCGCCGCTCCGTGGATGCCGAGAGCCCTCTCAATGCCCAGCCAAGGGCATCCCCTCGTCCCCTTGCCCTTCCCAGAACCTCGGCAGGCTCGACCTGACACGGTCCTTCTAAGCCCCATCAGGCCTTGGCTCTGCCCCTGGAGCACCCTGGAGTTTGGGGTCCCCCTCCCTGGGGAAGGGATGGAGCTGGGGCTGAAGGGGGGGGACGTGCTGTGCCTCTGCCAGGCAGAGCATTGTGATGGCTCCCCCTTCCTTGAGGAAGCCTGATCCTGTCCCTGGGGTTCAGTCAGTTTGAGGGATATTCTTCTCTCTTCTGAGAGGACCGAAGTCCCCAGGGTTCAGCCTGTGTGCCTTCCAGGCAAACCCAGGAGAAAGACTCTGCAGCTCCATCTCCTTCCTGTCCCCTGGGCCCTGGGGAGCTCTAGAGTGCCAAATATTTCCCAGGTTGTGTGAAAGCTGCTGGGAGGGAGGGATGACTGGCTGGCTGCACTGTCTGGGGCAGGCAGCATGGCACCTTGCAGGGATTGAGGGAAGCTGAGACCCTGCTGGCATTGCTGGTGAGGCAACATTGGGGACTCCCTGGTCCAGTGACCTCAGAAGGGCTGGGAGCACCTTTTTTAAGAGGTTGGGAGGGCTGAGAGGCTTGAGTAAGGGCCTCTGTGCTGGTGTGTGCTTTGGGGTGGCTCAAGCGAGGGTTCGCAAGGTGCCTGGGTGGGGGATGTCCCTGAGCCAGACCTCGGGTTCTGGTCCCTGCTAACACTGACATGTCTGCATGGCATCGGGCCCCCTGAGGCAGGTGGAGGTGACTGTGGGCTCAGGGCAGGGACCCGCACTTTCACCTCCTACTCCTGCCCTCATATGCTGCTCCTGGGCTGACCTGGCAACTTCCAGAGGAGCAGTTGTAGGTTCTTGGCCTCCCCTTGAGGCCTCCTTCCTGCACAGAGTCCTGTGCCCTTCCACTCTGGGAACCCGCCATGGCCATACCCAGTGGAACCCCCTCCTCCTCTCACTGGCTGGGCACTGAGTTCTGCTGCAGAGCTGGGGTGAGCAGTGGCCTCACCGCCTGCTCACTGCCGGTCCTGTGGCGGAGGGACCTCCTCTGTCCCTGCTGTGACAGAGCAGAGGTGGTGGTGCCAGGTGGATCCTCGGGCACTTGACCCCTCTGCACTGCCCATGCTCCTCCTCACCCTCAGCAGCTGTGGGATGTTGGGGGAGACTGGGAGCGGGGTGACCCCCACGCCTGCACTGGGACCAGAGCCTGCCCCGCTCCTCCAGCTTGGCAAAGCCGTGGTGCCAGCGGCAGAGCCCATGATGCTGCTAAGACCAGGGTGTCCCTATGGTGAGCCTGCAGTGGGCTCGAGGCCTCAGAGGTGCAGCAGCGTTGCTCCCTGGACTGGCACTTGCAGCGAGCAGGCTGGTGCCGAGGTGACCTTGGAGAGTTGCCCTGGCTGTCCTGCCCCACACAGGCTCCATCCTCCCAGAGCCACTATCAAGACTTGAAGCCCATTGCGGCAGAGCAGCTGCCTGTGTTTTGATACTGGAAGTGTCGTAGGAGATTTCCCTGCCCAGCAGGGAGGAGCTGCAGGCAGAGCCACAGCATCCTCCAGCTCCACAACCATGCACAGGAACAGGATCAGCCCACGTGGGGCTGAGCCTGGGTGTGAGGAACCTGCTCTGCCTGTGCGTGTTGGGGACATGTGGACATCCATCCCATGTTGTCCTGCCTTAAATTAATCAAAAAGCATTTATCCAGTAATGGTAATGGAGTGTGACCTGGTCATGTTTGCCCTGCAAAACCCATTTCCCCTCTTAAGAGAAAATCACTACCCATCTGCATCTGTGACATCATTTCATAATCAGCGTCATTTGGCAAAGCTGGCTCCTCAAAGTGATGGCATAATTCAGGACAGATTTGCTCCAGGAACTGAAGTTGCTATTTACATAAATATTGAATGATGAAGAAGCAGCCAGGGTGGCTGGTGAGATCCTGAGCTGCAAATCTGATAAAAAAGACCTCGTAAGTGTGTTCTGGAGCAAGGCCACCTCCTTTTGGGTGCTGGGTGGTGGTTATCACTGGCTTTGCCACTTTTGGTCTCTGTTTTTGGGAGGAACATCCGGACAGTGCCAACTTCATCGCTTTTGTTGTGATTTCTGCACCATCCCTAGGGCATTTCTTTGTGAACTGGAGGAGCTGTGCACAGCCAGTGATTTGGGGATGGTGGCAGTGCCTGTCACCCCATGGTTGCTGAGGGGCTGCCTGGGGACTACACTGGCATCCCCCAGTGCAAGCCTGGCACCTGCAGCCTTCCACAAGACTGGGCTGGGACTGGGGCCGGGGCTGGGGCTGAGCAGGGGGGTTTGTCACTGCTGGCAAATTTCTGTTGCAAAAACTGCTCCCACACCTGAACTGGGGACAAAGATGCATCCAGAGCACGTGTCCCTGCTTGGCCAGAGCCTTCCTCATCCAGGGTCACATTGTTTCAGGGGCTTTGCCTCTTCCTTCATGGTGCCACTGTGGGGGCTACTGAGCAGAGGGACTGGGCTCACCTGGTGCTGTTGCTTCTGATGGATGTACCAGCACTGCCACTGGTCCAGGTGTTCCCATTCCCTCTAGTGAAGGGGTTGGGAAGCTGGGCCCCTTTCTCTGCAGCATCAGAGTGGGGCAGTCAGACCTGAGACTGATGGAAGGCATCACTCGGTCATCAGAGAGGAAAGGCTGTGACTGACAAGGGGGACTCTGAGGGTTTGGGTCCTTGAGCAATTTGCAAAGTCTTCATTCCGCCTCAACAGGGACTCCCAGAGTAAAAGGCTTTTCCAAGGGAGAGCAGCACCAATCATTCATCACAGTTGGCTGTACTGGAATCTGGAAGTGTGGATAGTGTATTGGCCACAGCTGCTCACTCAGCTCGGGCAAACTTCTGCTTCATAATCCAATTCTCACAGCAACCACGTTTTTAGGATATGAGTATTTAGTGTGAGTTTGAGAAGTGCCAATTCCGTGGTGATTGATCCTGCACTGAATGCCGTGCTGCTCCTGCCCACCAGGCATACTGATTGTTTAAAACTGAGCCCCATCAGGGCAAAAGGGCTCAGACCTTGGGGGCTCCTCCTGCAGAGGGGGTTCTCAGAGAGCTCCATCCTGCTGAGCAGGCTGGCACACGTGTAACTCGGTGCCCAGCTAATGGGAGCAGTGTAGACTGGTGTGGCTGGATCATGCTTGGCAGCCGCTGTAGCTTTATGTGCCGCGAGTGGAGTTGAGCACGGACTACTCTGGCACACTGTGGCTGTGCCCACCCTGTATGGGTTAGCCCCAGCTCTTATCTTGCCCAAGAACTCAGGGCAGCACTGCTGTGCCAGTTGTTGGGTGAATGATGTAGTGGGAAGGTGGCAGCCCCTGCTCTCAGGGGCTTTGGGCACCTGTCATCATCACTGTCATGCAATTGGGTCAGAAGCAAGGGAGGGGTGTCAAGGATCCTGATTAATTTGTTTTCAGATATTTTTAGTAACCTGGATTGGAGCTTTTTTTCTGTGCACACGAAGCCTCCAAGGAAGAAAGTGTTGGCATTGCACCCTGGTGCCTGGGACAATCGCACAGGGTCAGTTGTGTGTAGTGGGGGACCAGAAGCAGTTCATCTTTCTCCACGAGCCGAATTTTGCCCTGGCTCAGCCAGATTGCAGAGGGACTGGAGCCAGGGGAGAGTTTTGCCCAGCTGTCGAGGTTATTTAATCTTTGTTCTTCACAGCTTTGCATGGCTAATGCCCCTGTGGGACCCACGCAGCACAGCGGGGTCGGTCGGAGCTGGAGCTGCCAGGGGGTTTGGGGATAGATCCAGCCCCACAGCGACTCTGGCATCCCTGACAGGTTGTGCAGTGTGTGGAAGCCTGGTGGTCTGGCTGGGCCCACCTTGGGCCGCAGCCTTGCCACCTGTTTGGTACCAGCAACCACAGCTCAGTGTAGGGGAGCAGGGTGGGGCACAGTTCCTCGACCGAGGGTACCCTGGGGACCGCCCTGCTGTGAAGTCATCGTTTTGCAGCAGTGACATCACTCACCGTTGCCACGGCAACGTCTCAGATGGGGAAGGTGTCATTGGAGAAAGGTCAGGAGCTGGGCTGCTCGGCTCCCTCTGGTCCTGCGCTAGTCTGCGCAGTGGCGGGGGGAGACCCAGCCCATCGCCCCTTCCTGTGTGCAGGGGCGTCTCCACCTCGTCCCCCCATCCCCGCACACTGCATGGCCGTGGCACTCCCTGCCCATCACCCCGCAGCTCCCGGGGACCCCTGCCCTGGGTAGGCTGAGCAGACGTTGTGGGTGAGGGTCCTGCACATCCGTGCACATGCACTGAGGAGCATCTCCTCTGCTCTTACCCCCTGGCCAGGCGAGGGAATGCCGAGGTGGCCTCCACGCCATCCTGCCACGGCAGAGCTTCTGTGACCTTGCAGATGCTCACAAAGGTCGTCGTCGGCCCAGGAGAGGGGGCCGAGGACAAAGGGGAGAAGAATGGGTTGAGGCAGGAGGGGACGGAGGAGCCGCGCAGTCCGGGCAGGGGGAGGGTCGGCCGCCCACCGCCCCCGCGTCTGGATGTGCTGCGGGCGCTGCCGCCGCCAGCTGCAGCCGTACGTGCTCCGCTGCACCGGCTCCTTCCATCGCAGCCGCTCTGCGGGGACTGACGAGCAGCCCCCACCCTGCCACCCCCCAAACCGGGACTCCAGCCTGGCCCGGGTAGGGTGGCCCTGGCTGTCCCTAGGGGCTGACCTCTGTGCCTGGGTCCCCACTTTGGGAGCAGGGAAGGAAGGACTGCACCCACAGTGCTCCCGTCCTGCCTCCACCTGCGACCTTGGGTGTTGCTGGTGGTTTGGGGGGTCCTCAGCCCACGGGCTTCCCCGAGGCAGCTTGGCTGTAGGGTGTCTCCCTCCGGAGTTTGGCGTCATTATTCTCCCCTCCCCAAATCAGCCAAACCAGCCCAGCAGGAGCCCCCAGCCTTCTCCTGCACCACCCTCTACTCTGTGCTACCTCAGTCAAGGGTTATGCTGGCTGCAGGATCACCTCAGGGGCAGTTTGGAGAGAGAGGAGCAAGATGTGGTCTGTGGGGAGAGGGAGGTTCCTGTGGCTGAGATGGCATCACAGTGACAGCACCCCAGTAGTGTGGTTCCCCGAGGGCAGGGCATGGTAGCTGGGTCCCCTTGGCATGAGAGGCGGCTGTGGGGCACTGGTGACACCCTCCCATCCATCTTCTCACTCCCTAGATTTTACTGGGACTTCACAATGCTGCTCTTCATGGTGGGCAACTTGATCATCATTCCTGTGGGCATCACCTTCTTCAAGGAGGAGACCACAGCACCCTGGATCGTGTTCAATGTGGTGTCTGACACCTTCTTCCTGATGGACCTGGTGCTGAACTTCAGGACAGGGATTGTCATTGAGGACAACACGGAAATCATCCTGGACCCTGAGAGGATCAAGAAGAAGTACCTCAAGACCTGGTTTGTGGTGGACTTTGTGTCCTCCATCCCCGTGGACTATGTTTTCCTCATTGTGGAGAAGGGCATAGACTCGGAGGTCTACAAGACAGCCCGTGCCCTCCGCATCGTCCGCTTCACCAAGATCCTCAGCCTCCTGCGGCTCCTCCGCCTCTCCCGACTCATCCGCTACATCCACCAGTGGGAGGAGGTGAGGACCTGCTGTGGGACCTGCTGGCAGGGGCAGGATGACTGGGGAGAGCAGGAACTGGAGGGGTCCCTGAGAGTCTGGCAGGATTTGGAGCTGTCTGAGGAACTGGCAGGGTGGAGGGGATCTGCAGGGCTGTGTGTGGGGCTGGTGTGTGGCTGTGACCCTGCCTGGAGTGTTTGATGCATCCCTAGGCCATGGTACAGCACTCGCCATGGGTTACAGCATGGCTGGCACAAGCTGGCACACCATCTCCTGCTCTGCCAGCAGCAGGATCCTGTCACTGTGCTCGACTCAGTGCCCTCTGCTTTGCTCCCCTCGGTCTCCCTGCCCCTCCAGGAGCTTGGGGAGCACCAGGGAGGGCAGCAGGACCCCCAACCCTCGGGGTGCCCAGTGCAGGAAGCAGGGTGACACAGGGGCTGTGCAGGCTGTAAGAGGATGTGCCTTAGGGTCTGGAGGTAGCCTGCTCAGCTTTGCTATGTGGCTCTGGCCTGGGCCCTGCACTGAGTGCCCTGTGGGCTGCCCTGCTTCCTCCCCAGTTCCCAGAGTATTTTTCTCTCTCTGAGCATCTGCTGGCATTGGTGGATTCTCATCAAGGCTCGCAGCCATTACCGCTTCCTGGGCGGCAGCCGTGGCATCCCATCAGCTATAAATAGGCAGGTGGAGCACAGCAGCCTCAGGGCCGGAGCTGGGCCAGCCATGGGAGCCCCTTCCAGCTGAGGCCATGGGGGTCAGTGCCCTGAGCAGGGCTGGGCAGTGGGGAGGGTTCACACACTCACCTGTTGCCAATACACCCCCCTGCAGATCTTCCACATGACCTACGACCTGGCCAGTGCCGTGATGAGGATCATCAACCTCATTGGCATGATGCTTCTGCTCTGCCACTGGGACGGTTGCCTCCAGTTCCTGGTGCCCATGCTGCAGGATTTCCCCCAGAACTGCTGGGTCTCCATCAATGGGATGGTGGTGAGTCCTGTCCTCTCCCAACCACACTCCTGCCTGATCCCCTGGGCCCCTACCCATCCCCATGTCATCCAGCTTCAATCCACTGATCCCAGGAGATGCCATCCCCCCTCCAGCCATGGCTACAGTGCCCCATGGTGCACAGGACACCTGGTGCCAGATGCTGATATTGCCCTGGTGAGGTCTCACAGGACCTGGAGCAGCAGATCGATCCAGGCGGGAGGAATATGCTGACATGGGGCTCTTGGTCCTGTCCCCTGCTGCTTTCTCCTGCTCGTTAGCCACAAAGCTGCTATTAATAAATAATGTGGCCTGTTTCTAATTGCTCCCTCTCAGCCCTGCAGCCTCCTGCAAATGGCTCTTCTCCCTCTGTCTGTCTCATCCTGTTCTGTCAAGTTTCCATCTCTGCTCTGTTCCCTTTCACCCAGCTTTCTCCTTTACCTCTGCTGCCTGTCTCACCCTTCTCCTTCCCTGGATGCTTCTCAAGGGAAGTTTGAAATGTTTGAAGAGTTTGGTTTTTCAACAAATGCCTCTTGCTGAGGGGATGCAGGCAAAGAAGCAGTACTGTGACCTCACACACACACAGACACACGTGTGCATGGTCAAGCACCAGCGTGGGCTGAGCTGCTGTCCCTGTTACTGCAGAACGACTCCTGGAGTGAGCTGTATTCCTTCGCCCTCTTCAAGTCCATGAGCCACATGCTCTGCATTGGCTATGGGAAGCAGGCACCTGAGAGCATGACGGACATCTGGCTGACCATGCTGAGTATGATTGTGGGGGCCACCTGCTATGCCATGTTCATCGGCCACGCCACCGCCCTCATCCAGTCACTGGACTCCTCCCGACGCCAGTACCAGGAGAAGGTAGGACTGGGCCGCATGAGGCCCATGGCTTCTGTCCTGAACTCTGTTGGTGTGTCCCCTCCTGGAGATGCAGCCAAGGCGGCATGAGGGTTCCTGGTCAGGAGCTGGGATGGGGAGATGAAGTGGGACTGGCCCAGTGTAGCTGGAGATGTGGGTGTGGATCCCAGCTGACACCACTTCTCCCCACAGTACAAGCAGGTAGAGCAGTACATGTCATTCCACAAGCTGCCCGCCGACTTCCGCCAGAAGATTCATGACTACTACGAGCATCGCTACCAGGGCAAGATGTTCGACGAGGACAGCATCCTGGGGGAGCTCAACGAGCCCCTGCGTGAGGTGAGGTCTGGAGAGCTGGCATGGGATTCTGCAGTGAGGATGGGGATTGCCCCCACCAAGGCCAGGACCTCTGGCTCCCTGCTATGGGGCAGGGCATGGTGTGGGCCCCAACCCTCATGCTTGGGATCAAACACCTCTTGCTGCAACTCTGCAGCTCCAAGTGTGTGTCCATGCAAGATCCGTATGCCAGGGTGTCCTTGAGCCTGCGTGGGGTGGGGAGCATGTGCCTGGCCTTCTGGGCTCACCTGCTTCCCCATAGGAAATTGTGAACTTCAACTGCCGCAAGCTGGTGGCCTCGATGCCGCTGTTCGCCAACGCAGACCCCAACTTTGTCACGGCGATGCTCACCAAGCTGAAGTTTGAGGTGTTCCAGCCGGGTGACTACATCATCCGTGAGGGCACCATCGGCAAGAAGATGTACTTCATCCAGCATGGAGTCGTCAGCATTCTCACCAAGGGCAACAAGGAGATGAAACTCTCTGATGGCTCCTACTTTGGAGGTGAGCGCTTGTAGGACTGAGTCTGGATCCCCTCTTGGGATCTGTAAGAGGCACTGGGGTACCCACCTTGTCCTGGGGCACCCACCATCCACCTTGCTCCTAGCCTGCAACTGTTTTATCCTTGCTGGTGGTGTTCTGACTTTGGCCCTGGTGTTTTCCACCCAGAGATCTGCCTGCTGACCCGCGGCCGGCGCACAGCCAGTGTTCGCGCCGACACCTACTGCCGCCTCTACTCGCTCTCAGTGGACAACTTCAACGAGGTGCTGGAGGAGTACCCCATGATGAGAAGAGCCTTTGAGACTGTGGCCATTGACCGCCTCGACCGCATTGGTAGGGCACAGGGAGAGGCCTTCAGAGAGAGGGGTGTCCCAGTAGAGGGAGCAGCTATGGCTTGCATGGGAACCCAGTGTAGTCCCAGTGTGAGGTCTCATGGTTCTCCCTCTTCTGCGCCCCTCACTGCAGGGAAGAAGAACTCGATCCTGCTCCACAAAGTGCAGCACGACCTCAACTCAGGTGTCTTCAACAACCAGGAGAACGAGATCATCCAGGAGATTGTCAAGTACGACCGGGAGATGGTGCAGCAGGCAGAGCTGCAGCAGCACACAGCCATGTACAGCCCTGTCCAGCCCCAGGTCACCTCTGCCATTGCTACCCTCCAGCAAGCCGTCGCCATGAGCTTCTGCCCACAGATGGCCAGCCCGCTGGTGGGCTCCATGGCGCTGGGCTCGCCCCGCATGATGCGCCGTTTGCAGTACGCCCAGGCCGTGCCCAGCCCCTTCGCCGTGTCCCCTGTCCTGCTTCAGCAGAGCCCCCCACCGCAGCCACAGCCTTCCATGCCCCACTCCAACCCCTCGCCCTCGCAGGACATGGCGCAGCCCACATCCCTGCCCGCCTCCACCAGCGCCTTTGCCGCGGCTGCGGCCAGCCCACCGTCCCAAAGCCCTCTGGCCAGCCGGACGTTCGCCTACGGAGGCGCCCCGGGGCCGCTGGGCTCCCAGCTGTCCCTCAGCCAGCAGCCAGCGCCCGGCTCGCCCCAGCGCCTGGCTGCCCACAAGAGCACACAGGCGCTGCACACCAGCAGCCTCAGCCAGGATTCGCGGCCCCTCTCTGCCTCGCAGCCCTCCCTGCCCCACGGGCTGGGGGCCGGCAGCACCCAGAGCCCCCCGGCTTCTGTCCGCGAGTCCTGCACCTCCATCGGTGGGGGCCCAGTCACGGCCTCGCCGGGCCCCGGCCCCCCAGCCGGGCTGCGGGGTCAGGCACCCTCACGGGGGTCTTCAGCCCACGCTGCGCCCGTGGGGCTCACACCGCCGCCCACCCTGCCACAGGACTCGGCTGCGGCGGCGGCAACTCGCAAGGATTCGGCGGCCAGCACGCCCGACACGGACCCAGCCAAGTCCAGGCTGTCTTCCAACTTGTGACCTCCGCGCCAGGCACGGGGACACGCACGCCGGAGGGGCTGCGGCAGGGAGTCCCTTCTCGCCGTGTGTCCACCCTGTGCGGACCACGGCCACCCCACCGGCTGCCACCTCCCCCCGGCTGTGGTGCCAGCCCCGCTCCCCCAACTCCCTCCTGCTGCCCGCTGCAGAGCGGGGCAGCTGCCGAGGGTGAGCATGGGGCTGCTGCACCCTGCCACACTGTGGGGTCACCGGGCTGAGCCCCGGGCTGTGTCATCTCCAACCAAAGTCTGGCCCTGTCTCCCGTTCCCCGCGGCGAAACCCCGCTGCCCCCTGGCCTTCCTGGCTGCTCATAGAAGCCACAGCTGCATCGTTGCCATGACCAACTCTGTGTATGATATCTATGACCTGAACTCATCCCTGTGTGTGACCCACAGGACACCTCCCAGGGCTGTCGGCACAGCCCTGGCGCCGCGTATGTCCCCGCTCCCCTCCCACAGACCCAAGGCGAGGGGTGATGGTCCAGGACTGGAGGTAAGTTGTGGGGGGGTCTGAGGGATGGTCACCCTGAAGCTTGTAAGCACCCACAAACACACTGTCCCCACCCTGGGGCTGGGAGCGCAGCCCCATGTCCCCATAGGCAGTGCTAGGACCAAGGCAGATGCTGGAGCCCGAGCCCCGAGCCCTGGGGCTGGGGGGAAGGCACCCACCACGTGTACCAGGTGTGTGTGTGTGTGTGTATGTGTGTGTGCAGGGTCATGTGTGCAGGGGTATGTGTATGTTTGCGTGTGTGTGCGCACGTGTACCTCACTGCCTCGCACTCTCGAGCCTTCCACATTGAATGTACCGTGAGCATGGGGCGCGTGCCAGCCCAGCGCCCCACAGCTGAGCAACCAGAGGGACAGGGCCTCGCTCCAAGCGTCCACTTTCCCATCCAGCCCATCCTGTGCAATAAACGTCAGCAGCTGACAGAGCTACGCACGACTCCGGCTCTGCTTCTTTGCTGCCATCCCTTCCCCGCCGCGGCTCCAGCTGCTCCCGCTCCCTGTGCCTGGCCCTGGGAGCCTGAGCACCGGGCACAGCCCCAGCATGGGCTGCGGGGGGCAGCTTTGTCCTTTGAAGAGCTGACTCCTTGCCAGAAGAGTGACAGGGTGAAAACCCTCCTCCTAGCAGCTTTGCCCTCATTCCAGCAGCAGTCAGGAAGAAGCTGGGAGCGGGAGACTGGATTCAGGGTGCAGCCAAGAACTGGGTTAAACACGGCTCCAGCTGCAAGATGCCAACAATTTCCAACACTACCCTGGTGGAGGGGAGGGCTGGGAGGCAAGTCTGGGGAGGCAGGGGGCTCCAGTCTGGAAAAGCTGCAGTTGGACCCTGTGAGAGCCCCACTCCCACTGCAACTACATTGGCCAGTTCTGTGTTTCTGCTACAAAAGTATTTTCAGAACATGATATGACACTCCTGGGGAACAACTGAAGCCCAACTAGTCTGCAGAACAGAACCAGGCTGGAGGCAGCAGCCCAACCTTCCCACACACCTGGGAAGGTGAGAGCCCAGGCACCCTGCAGGACTCAGGCAGATATCAAGGAGCACACAGGTCCCATCTTGTATTTCAAAAAACATTTTATTTACAGTATTGTACATGTTGACCCCTGAATTAGTGGTTTTCCCTGCCTGAGCCCCAGTGAGCAGCAGCAAAATCCAGCCCTGGAACTGGGAGTTAGGGGTCATGGCGGTTGTTCTATGGAAGGGGGGTGCAGTGCCCAGAGCTGGAGCAGAGCACAGAGCAGCACCTGACCCACATCTGAGAGGGATTCCTGGTGTGTCCAGGGTGAGGCTGCCAGAACCTCCAGATCCAAGCTCTGCTGGTAGAGGAACAGCACCCCAGGACAGGCTGGGGCTCAAGTGAAGGCTGAGGGGAGTCAGCCCTGTCCAGTTGCCCCTTTACCTCTGCCCCAGGGCTCTGTGCCCTGTGCTCATATTTAGACACAGGCAATGACAGCAAACAATGCGGAGCCCAGCCCCCACCGGCCCCTCGTGGCTGTTCCTGCAGAGCCCAGTTTGTCCCAGTAACTCAGTGTAGGACAGATCTCTTGCTGGGCTGGCAGCTGCACCCCCTGCCCTGTGAGATGGGGGACAGAGGAGCTTCACAGGCTGGTGCCCACTATAGCTGGAGGTCCAGAGGTAGCCCAGGGCTCCACAGGCAGCCATGGCTCAGCTGAAGAAATAGGTGGAATCCATCACCTGACTGAGGTTGAATTCACCTGCAGGGAGCAAGGGAGAGGAGAGATCAGAAGAGAGCAGGGGTGAGGATGGGCAAGGTGGAGAGAAGCAGCCTCAGAGTAGGAACAATCCCAGCCCCTGGATTGTGCTGCCCCTGCAGTGCTGGGGCCCTTTGCACAGAGGTCAGGCAGAGCCAGATGGTTTGGCAGACACAGGGCTGAGAGATTAGAAGGAGTTAAACTAATTGCCTTAATCTCATTGCATGTATATCATCTAGATCTTGTCAATTACCATGCTGAGTCCCTCACTTCCATCTCCCAGCAAATGCTCCTGGTAGGAAACAGATGGGAGCAGAACAAGAGCAGGATGGGATAAGCTGGGTCAGCCTGGGGGAAATCCCAGGGGATCAGTAGCAGGGATGCTACAGGGGAATGTGCACAAGCTCTGCAGTCCAGCACAGGAGGAAAACTTGATCCTAGGGGACAGCTCTGCCTTTTTAGTTTTTGGGGGGGCCACTCCATCTCATTCCCCTTCTCTCCAAACCACTCCTGAGCTCTGCAGTTCCTGTCCTATGTTCCTACCTGTCCTGGGGACATTTGACAGCTGCTCCATCAGTTTCTTCTGCCAAGTGGCTATGGTCTCCGTGTCAGAGCTGGATGAACCAGAAAGAAGCAAATCAACATGGGAGCTCTGGGAGAAGGCACACCCTGCTCTGCTCCCCCATGCAGTCTCTAACAACAAGATTCAGCTCTTTCAAAACAGACCACACACCCCTGAGTGGGTGCAGGGGCCCAGGGCAGGCCCTAAGGCTGCCAAACCCTCCTTCAGTTCTGCAGCAAGAGGGTGCAGAGCCCTTGTTTTTCACACTGAGGTCAAAGGATATTTGAGTGTCAGGCAAGAAAGGACAGGTTCCACCCAGAGCAAACCCCAAGCAGGTGACACAACCTGCCAGCATCTGAATATGACCCCTGGGAGAGGGAACTGGTGCAGTCAGAAAGGAGTATAGTGGGGGAAACCAAGAGGCCAGGAATACCTGCAGTATTTCTTCAGCATGAACTCAGACAGATCCTGCAGGATCTTCTCACTGTGCAGAGCCACAAACTGCTGCCGACAGATCTGCCCCAGGGAGACAGGGTGAGGCACAGGTTAGCAGGTGTTTTCCCTCCCTTCCCCAGTGACAGGCTAGAGGTGAGGGGCAGGGGAAGCATCAGGAGTGGCAAGGGGTTACTGCTGGGAAAGGGTGAAGGGAATCAGCCTGGGCAGGTGGGAAGCAGAGGCTGACCCCCACTGGCACAACATCCCTCACAGCACTGCAGAGGGCTTACACGTACAGATTTTCACACACACACTCCCTGCAGGCTGGGAGGAGATAGGACACCAAGAAATCAGCTGCCACTGCCAGCAAGCACCCCAGGTTCACCTTGCTGGGGTGAATCAATCAGTTTATGAAGCAAAGCCCAGGGGAGGCAAGGTCTGACATGGGCTCAGAGCACAGATCAGCCAGATCTTGCTCACAAAGGACTGGGGAGGACACTTTTACCCGGTTCATGATGTCCACGGTGAGTGCATGAGTCCAGTAGCAATCATGGACTGAGACGAAGGTCAGACCCTGCCTGGGAGGGGGCAAAGGCACGATGAAGTAGTGCTGAGAGTCCCTTTGTGCGATGACTCCCACCCCACGCACACCCTCTGGCTGTGACAAGAGCACAAACCACGGAAGGCGGGGGACTCCCTGCATGGCACCTGCAGGTCTTCGGAGAGAGGTGGCCAATCCTAGAATCTCCCTGTACCACTGCCTCCTCTCACTCCTTCTCTGCCAGAAACCCAAAACATCCACCCACCAGGGAATCCTTGGTCCCACAGGGTGCCTTGCCCAGCGACACTCTCCCAGGAGAGTCTCGAGCCAGGGAAGAGCCAGGTGAGAGCCCAGCTGCTCACTCCTTACCTGAGGCAGTGCAGAGCCGTGAGCATCATGTGTGTGGAGTCCAGGGAGTGGATGAAATTAGGGGGGAAGGCGTTCTTCTGCTTCACAGTGTCAGGCTTCCTGCAGAACAGAGCAGGACACAGAGGAGCTGGGGCACTTCAGGGCCAAAGATGAGAGTGCCTGTATAGAGGCAGTGCCATCCCAGTCCTGGGTGAGGGGGCTGCCCTGGAGGCCTCTGCTCCTCTGTTCAGCTCTCTGCAGCTCAGAGGGACAACATGAGCTCTGACACTCCTTGACAGCTTCCCTGATGTCCCTTGTCTCCAAAGCACAGGCTGGGGTTAAGCAGGGCGCAGCGTAGACCATGGTTTCATACTTACTGGCTGCTGTTGGAGGTTCTCACACTCAAGTTCTGCATGCCACAATTCAGCTGTGGGGAGAGAGAGGGGACTGGCTGTTGCCCTGCACTGCCTGGCAGCATGGAGGGCTGGGCACTGCCCCACTCTTCTGGAGAGGGGACTGTGCCTTTTCAGGGTGTCCCAGCAGTTACTCTCCAGTGACACCTTGTCTAACTCCCCTCCTGAGGGAGGTTGCCGGTAGGCATCCTGCACACCCCTCCCCGTGACAGCCCTCACAGGGTGAATCAGCCCAAGAGGGGCTGCTGGAGGTAAGTGGCATGGGGACAAGACGGGCTGGGGGGACGTGAGTCAGAGCAGCAGCACGTGGGAGGTGACAGCAGTGAGACTGAGTCACGCGAGCCCCAAGGAGGCTCCTTGGAGAGTGGAATGGCCTGTGCCCCAGCTGCCTGAGTGGGACAGAGCAAAAGAGCTTCCTCATCAGCCCACCCACACTCTCTACACTCTGCAGGCAGTGATGAGGCTGGAGGATGTGCCTGCACACATGGATCCTACCTGCTCTGCAGGCTCACCCACTGTGACGCCAACCTACCGGGCTCCAGCCTGGCTGTTCTTTCCCTGCTCCCACCATGGCACAGGGAGGGGTGGATGAATCCTCATGCCAGACACTCACCACAGTGGACCTGGTGCGATAGTAGGGCTGCACAATGGGGAGCCCCAGCGGTGTGACCCACTCCACTGTCCGTCCTGACTGGGAGATGAGCTTGGCACTTTCTGTCAGCCAGTTCTTCAAAAGAGGAGAGGAAGCAGCTGGAATTAGTGTGGAGTTGGGAGATCTCATCCCTTCCCAGCATAGTCCACCCCAACTCCCACTGGGACAGTCCAGTGTTTACTGAGATTTGGCACAATCCCACACCTTTGGGCTGGGGGAGGAGGATCCTCTCTGGGCCAGGACCCAGGAAAATCATCTCTCCCCACTGAACAACCCCTGATCTGTGCGTAAGTGGACCAGGCAAGAAGAAAAAGTGGAGAGAGGTAAGAGGCAAGAGGCTTTTTACCTGGATATCTCGAGTTGCAGAGAACATTTCCTTGATGCTGTTGAACACTTGTCTCACCAGGTAGTGAGACGCTTCCCACATGTAATCCTGCACAGACCGGAGGCAGAGCGATGGGTCAAGGAAAAGGGGCAGCAAAAGATGTGGAGGAAAGTGGCAGGACCCAGGGAAGGGGGGACACATAAGGCATGTTACCTCAGGGAAGTCATTGATCTCCTTGAGACGCTTCTCTATCTGCAGGCGGCCGCCATAGCGCGTGACTCCATACACCACTGTCATCACTGTCTGCTTCACCACCTTGCGGCTGATGAAGCCTTGCAGCACCTGGGCAATCTTCACCCCCCGCTCAGCATCCTTCTTCCGAAACTCCTCCACCTGAGGAGGAGAGAGTTCTGGGGGTCAGGCCCAGTGTGAGCCACGCTGGCTTGAGCTGCTCTCTGGCTGGGGGCCATGTGAGACTGCCCCAGCTGTGTGCTGCCAGGCCCAAGCACTTGTCAGAATCCCTGCAGCCTGTTTTCACCACCCAGGACAAGAGAAATCCCCTGCTGAAGGGATCAAGCAGAGACAACTGTGCCCGCAGAGCCTTCCCTGCTGCCTTGGCACTGTGTGGTGTTGCCAGCTGCGACAAAGACGCAGCTGTAAGACTGTGGCTCAGAACTTGGGTTCTCCTGCCTCTGTGCTCCAGTGATAAATGAGAAAGCCCTGCACTCCTGTGAGCTACTCCTGCTCTCTGGTGTGGCGCTGCCTTGAGAAAACCTGCTGAGATCCAGACAGGAGAGCCAGGGTCCAACATTGGCTGAGTGAGCCTGGCAGGTCTCAGCACTCTTCCAGTGGCTCATTTCACATCATCTCTTGCCAAGGACACCAAAGACTTTGTAGCAGTGCCAAGGGCTGAATCTCTCCCCCCTCCTTCCTACTCAGCCCAAAGGAAGAAAATCTCATAACCCATGGGCCAGACAGCTGTGACCAAGAGATGAGAAACGCACTCTGCTCTCTTTCACCTCTCTCACCTACTTCTCCCAGGCTTCATTCAGGAGAGGTGAGGACAGCAGAAATCCCTAGGGTTTTCTCACAGCCATCTCTATGAGGACAGACCTCCAGCCAGATCCCACTCAGGGATGGAGACTCCCTGCCTCTGACTGGCTCATGCCCCTCCAGCCCTCCATACACTGGTCTTATCCCTACTCTTCTTGAGATCAGGAGTGACCCTCTGCATCAAGAGGAGGAGGCAGGTCCAGAAGGACCCCCTCCATGCCCCTGCTGCAACTCACCTGCTGGGCCACTGCATTGTAGACATCCTGGGGGACGCTGCAGGGCACCAGGTTTACAGAGATGGCACCGATGACGTCCCGGCCAAGCGCTGCATAGTGCTGCAGCCCATTGCAGGAGCCATCCTGTGGGTGGGAAGAAAAGGGGGGAAACAAGGAGTTAGCACCTTGGACAGAGCCCTGCTCATTCACTATCGCTTCATGCAGAGGTACCCTGGGCTCAAATGGCCATTATTTCCCCACTCTTCAGACAGGTTTGCAGCTGATCTCCCAGCAGTGGCTGGGGACACACTAGTTTCCATTTTCCTTCTGGCCAGTTTTCATGCCTGGGTCCATCCTTAGCTACTGCAGCCTGTGAGGTTTAAAACCAGGAATCTCACATCACACTGTCCTCTCCATGAATTTCCAGAGACATTGGAGCTCTGTGGAAACACTGAAAATCAGAAAATTTGGAAAACACCAAATACGTCAGAGATGCTAAAAGCAGCCTCAGCGCCAGCAGCCAAAACAGCCTCAGTAGTGGGATCAGAGGCAGGAAGAGGCAGGCCAAGCCAAAAACAGTTCAGGAAGCCCCAGCTGGCTCCACAGCTCCAGCCAGCTGTATTGCCTCTGCTCCGTGGCAGATGAAAACATCCCTCTGACAGAAACCAGCTCCCACCCAGACTTCCCTGCAGTCAGATGCACAGCCAGCGCCTGCCACAGCAGCTGCCCTTGCAGCCCTCCTGGGACCATGAGCAGCCTGGGTGACACAGGCAGGACCTGAACCAACAGCACGGGAATGTTCCCATGCTTTCCCAGACCACACTGCTAGCAACATTTCTCACAGGTGTGCTGCCATTCCTGCACTGCTGGGCTCGGGCTTCCCCTGGTCACAGGGAGTCACAGCTGCCCCAGGACAACTCCTCAAGGAGGACCACCCCCTCCCTGCCGCCACCCTCCTCACTCCCTGCAGTGCGGCACATTCTGATTGCTCTGTTAACAGAGAGCTGATGACTCAGGTGGAACGAGACTCAGTGCCCTCCAGAAGAAGTCCTTGCCTGAATTTCATTAGCTCCACACCCACCCTGGCTGCTCTCTTGATCTTTTGTTGTCTTCAAAATATCAGTCCCGACTGTCTCATGCATATTCCAAAACACTGCTACTGGCTGCTCCCCCCACTCAGTTACAGCTACCTGATCTCCTCATGAGAGGAGGGAGCAGCCCCCCCCAACCAGGACCACAATCAGTCATAGTTCCTGTGCAGAGGGGAAATACAGGGGCCTTAAGGGAGCTGAGCAGCACTTGAGTGACTGCAATGGCCAGATTAAGGACTGGACACATGGTGACAGCCAGGACACTGAATGTAGGGACAACCAGCTCTGTTTCCAGGCCCTTTCTCTGTGTTGCAGACCTCCCATCCTGGCTCCTGCAGAGCTGCTTGGCTTCAGCCTTGGAACAGGAGTGAAGCAAAAGCCCCTGAAGCTTCAGCATAGTGCTGAACACTCCAGATAAGCAGGTGCTGCCATGCTGGGCCGATTTCAAGTCCTGATCCTGTGGTTGGAGAAGGTGAGACTGGTCTGGCTCTCACACTGTGGCAGCTGCCAGCAATCTCCCAGCCAGGGTCTGCTTGAGCCAAGGGAAGCAAACCAGCCCTCAGCGGTACCAGCTCATGGATGGTTGCAGGCAGCCACAAATCACTGGACTTCTAATGCCAAGATGCCCAACACTGTGTTCCCATTTCTAAGAAAACCCAGCCACGTGCTGCAGTGAATGCAGTGCTGGAGACCAGAATGCTCCTTCCTGCCCATCCTGTTCTCCTGCCCCTCTGAGCCTCACACAGGTTGTGTGGATCCGCTGAGCTCCTACCTGGTGAACTGGGAAGTGAGAGATGTAAGCTGCCGGATCTGGGGACCTTGAGGCTTTGGCGATTTCCATACAGCATGCCAAGGCTTGCCAGGGCTCATCGGTCTTCATCCACCACTTCCTGCCCTGGAAATGTGAAAGCACAGGCTGGCAGGAGCAGGCAGTGCTCCTGTGGCATCCCAAAGCACCGGTAGAAGTCCCTGTGCTCCTGGGATATGCTGGGCACAGCACCTCCTCCCATCATACCTCCACCTCCCTAATATTTCATGAGGTTTTCAGACAGAAATGTGCTGTTTAAGAGTTTCTGCACTGCTTTGTTTCCCTTTTTTCCTCTAAAGTGTATCTTTCAAAATGTTTTTGTTTCAAAATGGATCTCATTTCCCTTTTATTTTACTTTCTAGAAGCTTCCACATACCGTGAGCGGGTGGTCAGCTGAGTCCAGGATCTCCTCCATGATTTCATTGGCGTACTCCAGCCGATCCTGCAAGGAGTTCTTCTTCTTCAGCCCTGTGAGGTTGATGAGGTGGATCTTCAGCCAGTCAAGACCCCTGGGGCCCAGTGGCCTCCCCTCTGCAAACAGCAGGATGGCCCGGATGACATCGTTGCCCAGGTGGTTGAAATACGGAGGGCATGGGTAAGTCCTGCCTCGGAAATCCATGTTGTGAGGGAACCAGAACACCTTGTCCCTGACGTAGTTGGCGATGGAGAGCTTGTAAAGTGCATCCATGCGCAGGCTGTGCATTTCCGCAGCCTTCTTCCTGCACAGCAACAGCTCACGCTTGAGGGACTTGCTCCAGGTTGAGGAATGCCCGGGAGCAGTGGGAGGCCTGGGGGCTTCAGAGAGGGGAGGTGGGATGTCCAGCTGCTCGCTGCCTTTCTCGTTGAAGATGGAGATGATGATATCCAGCACTGGCTGGTTGATCTTCCAGGCGCAGTTACCCAGCTGGGTCAGGGCATCCATCACGGGGTGGAGGTCCACAGGTGAACACTTCTCCAGGAGCTGCTGGTGCTGGACAGCCCCATCCACGAAGCGCATCATCTTGGTGTCATTAACGACAAAGGCACCAAAATGGGGGGAGGTCCAGGGCACTGGGGGGCACAGCATAGGCATGGCAGAGGAGCTGAAGGTCAGCACGGTCTCTGCAGCATCCGCCAAAATCTGGGAGAAGATGGGATGGGGCTTTATCAGCCCAACCTGGAAAGGAGAATCAGAGAGGGGAAGGTCAGCAGTAGGGGATTAGGGCTGGAGTCTGGAAGAGCCTGTGGTCAGTCAGCCATTCTTTAAGCATTCTACCAAGTAAGCAGAGTGTCTGCATAGAATCAGAAGCTTCTCAAAGTATAAAAGTACTCCTGAGCAGAAACGGCAGCAGGGAGGGAAAGGGGCCTTGCAAGGGTCTGGTTTTGAGGAATAGGTGATCCACACAGTTCAAGACTCCCCAGGATGAGGCTCACCTGCCAAGTGTTCTGGAAGGAGTAGATGTGGTAAAGGACAGGGATAGGCTTGGATTCCAGACGAGGATTGAGAAGGTTCCTGGGCACCTTGATGGCCTTGACCAGAAGCTCCAGCATGTGCATGCCCAGGCGCATGAGGACCGCGTATGGCCAGCTGCAGTCCTTCATGGTCAGAGAAGACCCAAAGCCTGCTTCTTCCACCACCTTCTCCCAGTATTCCCGTGGCAAGTACTGGTCAGGCTAGGAGGTGGAAGGAGAAAAATGGGGTGAGCTGGAGGGGCCGCCCATGATGCTCCCGGAGATTTTGCTGGATGGGATCTGTCTATCTGAGACACGGCTCTGAGAAGGACCCTTATGTCTGTGTCCCTGTGAGGTTCTCCCTGACAGGGGTATTTGGAGAAGGACAGCTGAGGCTGGGGCAAGCCCAATGACAAGAACTGGGACAGTGGTGCTGAAAAGCCCTTTCTCTCACAACTCTGGGCCGACACCTCATCCCTGAGACATCCTGCCCCTTCCTCCCAGATTGCAGACTTGCCTACCCCCACCACACCACGTGCACTCAGCTCTTGCAGCAACCTGCTCACCTGGCCCTTGGGGTGCCCAGGGCAGAAGCATTGGCCCTTTTCTCTCCTCCTGTCCCCTCCTGCTATGCAAAGTGCACACTCTTTAAGCCCAGAATTCTCCTGCACAGGACACCTTGCTCCAAGGGCTCCTACCTGGCTGTCCTTTGCCAGCAGGTGGATGTAGTCCTCATAGACAGCCTGTACCTTCTTCAGCTGGTTGCTGCGCAGCTTCCTCTGGGTGACGTACCTGTTGTAGACCTTAGTGCTCAGCTCCCTGGCCAAGAAAGCCAGGGACTCTCCTTGTGGAGACAGTGTGTTGAGGACCTGGGAAAGGGGAAGGCAAAGAGGGTCTTAGGAAGGAAGAAGAGAGAGACAGAGTAGGATTTAAAGCTGCTGTGAGGGGAGCACAGGAAGGTGCTGATTCCTACAATGCTGAGCAGATGGTGAGGAAAGAAATGCAACCAGGGCAGAGCAAGGGCTTCTCTGGCTGCTTTGCAAAGGGATTAGACAGCCTGCACCTAATAACTTGGAAAAACCCTCAGGAAGTTCCAGTTTTTCTGGACATTAGTGCTCTGGCTGAAAGTCTGGCTCTGCCAGGTTCCTACCTGCAGCATGATTCCCACATAGTCCTCATCTGGCAGCAGGCACAGGTAGGGGTAGAGGATGTTGTACTTCATTAGCGTGCTGGTCGTGGCCCTGGCCGTGGCCCTGGCCATGCTGTGCTTGGACTTCTGCAGGGCCTGCAGGAGGGTGTTGTGCCACTGCGAGCGGAGAGTGCCGAGCAGCTCACGCTGCATGGAAAAAGTAAGAGAGCTGGGTCAGCTGCCCCCCTCTTGAGCCCACAGACCCCTGCATCTCTCCCAGAGGTGCCAAGGGCTGAAGTGCCCCCCTATCCTCAGACCCCCTGAACTTTACCGCTTTGACAGCCTCTGGGGTCGGGGACTTGGCTGCCTCCACTGACTCGATGGTTATGGTGTTGTTCAGCTCCATCTCCAGCTGCTGCTGGAAACGCTCCTTCAGCTCCTCCACAGTGAAATCCAGCTTGGGGTATGACACCACCTTTTCCTGAAACAAGTGTGAGGTGCTCAGTGCCAAGAGCAGGAGGAAGAGAAGTCATGCTCATTCTCCCAGCTTCCCTGCAAGAGGCTTGTGGAACAAGTTCAGGCTTCTTTGCTCTTTTGTCATGACCAAGCACCTCCCCAGACAGCCCCTCCGATGCACAGAGGTCCCTTCCAGCCTCCTGCCAGTCCTCGGCTTCACTGTTCCTCTGTAAGGCTGCTGGTAACATCATTCATTTGATGATGTGTGGGGGCTATTGAGCAGAGATCATACTGAAAAGCTCTTCCTTTACAGAGTCCTGGGCTGGACCTGAGGACACCTATGAACACCAACCACCTGGCCAGCTCCAACACCTCCTTGAGCTCTGTGGCTTACTTTTGAATAGAAGTCCTGGAGCAGAGAAGACTTGCAGGTCTGGGGCTTGGGTGGAGGGGGCGGCTGGTAGTTGGGCAGAACAGTCCTGATGGCACTCAGCACCTTCTCCTTTTCATCGTCCTCAAACAGGCACTTTTGGAAGAGCTCATCCACGTGGAAGCCATCACTTGTCAGCTGCTCCAGGTACCTGGGGAGGGGCAGACAGGACAGGCTCTATCTTCCCCAGGGGCCTGAGCATATTGTGCATGAGCTGCTGGGGGCAGGATTTGCCTCAGCACAGCCTGTCCCACAAGGTCACTCATCTCAGGTTACAGGAATCAGGTGTCCATCCCTCAACTCGCGCTGCTGGAGAGCCACCACCATCCCACCTCTCACCACACTGCCTGGGCAGAGAGACTGAGCTCTGACCACTGCAGGACTGCACTGCCCACAGGCAGATCCATGGGCCTGTGCTGCATTGACACAGCGCCCACACTGGGTAGGACACTCAATGCCAGCCCCCTGGGAATCAGCTGACAGGAGACATTCACTCAGGCATCCAGAACTTGTCAGTCAGTCAAAGGACACAGAGGCCAGCGATATGTCCCCGAGGTGTTTGCACAGCACTAATGGATCAGAAGCTTTATCTATCTCCTGGTGAGGAGCTGGCAGCGCCACCAGCCCCGGGCACTGCCCCTAGACCCAGCCTAAGATCCACCTGAATCTCCTGAGCATGCTCCTCCAGAGAGCAATGTGGGAACCAGCTATCTGGCTGAATCTGCCAAGAAAGGCAAACTGCATGAAGTGCTGCAAAAAGAAATGGAGGAGCCAAGCCGTTCCCACCCCAAGGCAGCAGTACAAGGGCCAGCAGGAACAAGATGCCCAGGATGGGTGTGGAACCAAGGAGTCCCTGACTGGGGAAGGGCTCTCCAAGCCCAGGTCTGGGTGGAGAAGCGGGTGTTCTCACCCCGCACGATCTCAGACAAACTCCCCATCAGCTGGAGGTGGCAGTGAGGGTGCTGCAGGAGCTCTGCCCACCCTAAAATCAGGCCATGAGAAGCCGGTCAGACCATCCAGATGTGCATGCAACAGGGGCAGCTCTTCCTGGTCCCAGGCCAGTGTGTCTCCCAGTTTTCCCAGGCAGTGAAGCTGCTGCCCTGGGGCTCAGCAGCATCTGAGGCAGGTGTTACCTCCAGATGTCTTCAGAGGATGACTGGTCCCGGCCTAGGCACTCCAGTGCTGCTGCATAGGAGTCCAGGGTGGGCCGCAGGCCAGCAGACTCCAGCATGGAAAAAAGCCGGTCGATACGCTGCAAGCAACCCTGCGGATGAGAAGGGCAGGGGGCTGCTGGACACCAACACCAGCAGCCCCAAAATCACAGCTTCACGCCCCTCTGCTCCTGTTCAGATTTAGTCACCTCTACACTGTCCCTTCCCCACCCCCTTCTTCCCCTCAAAGCCACCTCACAGGGACCTCATGCCAGCTCTGCTACTCTTGGCAGAAATCAAGTGCTCCCTGAGCACTTGCTGGAGGCAGGCGTGACAACGACAGGTAAAACCATGAACATCTCGAGGCTCTTCCTCCCGAGCCAGCCCCTCTCCCACCCAGAGCACCCGTGGCTCGGTACCTTCCTGGCCCAGCTGTGCATTACGAGGTTGTAGGCACTGACATCCAGCAGCTTCCGCTTCCCTGGAGAGTTGTGGAACAGCAGGAAGAACTGCTCGGCCTGCTCCGGCTGCTGCAAGAACACGAAGCACTCCAGGCTGGACCGGATGGTCTCCTGCAGGACTTTGTGTTGGCCCCTGTCCTTTTCCTTCAGCACGCTGTGAGGCTTCTCCAGCTTTGTACCTTCCTTCCCTGCCCCCACCCGGGGCTTGCTGTGGGCGTACATGCTGCGGGGGCTGGTGCAGCTATGGCTCCAGGCAGTGGCTGCTTTTGCCTCTGAAGCTTTTGGAGTCTTTGGGCTCTTAATGGGTTTTGCTTTGGCCTTTACCTGGGCCTTTGGCTTGACCTCTGTTTTGACTTTTGGCTTGACCTCTGCCTTGGCCTTTGCCTTAGGCTGGCCCCCCAAATCCAGCTGGGAGGCAGCCATGGATAAATTCCGCTCCAACTTCAGCTGCTGGACATACGCCTCCTTCTGCAATTTCTCGACCCAGCTCCTGGGCCGGGCTGGGCCACCCCCTCCTGCCCTGGGAACTGGCTGCTCCTTCATGGGGATGGGGGCCACAGCCTTCTGCAGAGGGTCCTGGTACTTGTCATTGCCCAGCAGGGCCACCTCCTCTTTGTTGACTGTCACCTCTGGGATGTTACTGCCTTGGAGCTGCTTTGCTCGAGCTTTGAGCACTGGAAAGAAACACAGAGAGGTAATGGGAGGCAAAGCAAGGCAGAGGGTTCTGTCCTGCCTCACTCAGGCCTCTGCCCTGAGGGCTTCACTCAGGGAGTATCAGGAACATGCTCAGAAAAGAAGATCCACACAAGGATGTCATTCCTCCTTGGCCAGCCCCACTCCCAGACAGATTCTGACCCATAGGATGCACCTGCAGATTTGGGCCCATCCTGGCATACCAGCAACACCCCTCGGCATACCAGCAAAACACTCCAGCATCCCAGGAACCCACCCCAGCATCCAAGAAACATGGCTTTGTCACTGCCAGGGCAAAAGCAGCAAAGCTCAGGCTAGTGTGCCTGCTGCCTGTTCCCTGCAGCTGCTCCAGCACCCACCTTTCAGCAGCTCTATCCTCTCATGGGTGCCATCTCTGCTCGCCTTCTCCTTGGTGCTGGCAGATGAGTAGCTCCTGAGCACGCTCCACGGAATCCCTGCCGCGGAAAAACGCGGAGGTGTGGCGGGGTCAGAGGAGGCTTCACCCCTCAGAGCGCTACCTGCTATGGTCAGGCCCCAGCTGGGCACAGGGGGAGCGAGTGGCTTTTCTCAGCTGAGCTACCGCAGAGGGCCGGGGTAGGGCAGAAGGGGCAAAGTAGGGACAGAGGAGGGACAGGAAAGGGAGGGAAGACGACTCCAGTAACACCACAAAGCCCAGCGCGGTGACCGCCTTGGTAGGGCGCCATGACGCCCAGCGCGAGCAGCCGCTACCCCACAGCCGGGAGAGCACCCAGAACCCCTCCTCCTGCTCCTGCCCTTTGCAAAGCAACAACCCCCCCAACCCCTTCTTTACTTCGGGGGGGCCGCCAGGCACAAANAGCCGCAGCAGCGCCATGCCCGCCGCACGCGCACCGCCCGCCGCGCCGCACATGCGCAGCACATGCGCCGCGGCCGCCGCGCGGCACGCCGGGAGCGCGAGTCCCACGGAGCATGACTACATATCCCACAGTGCAGCGCGGCCGCCGCGCCACACGCGCCGCCGCCTCCCGAGCGCCCCCTGGCGGCTGTGGAGGCCACGACGGGGCGCGGCGGGAAGGGAACCGGGGACACGGCGG
>VXAU01005249.1:388244-402322 GCA_013399695.1 Formicarius rufipectus | reverse complement strand
GACGCGGGATACGGGACACAGTGGGACACGGGAGAAGGAACGTGGTGGAACCGGGGACACGGCGGGACACGGGACAAGGGACACGATGGGACACGGAGGGACACGAGACAAGCGACACGACGGAACCGGGGACACGGGACAAGGGGACACGGTGGGACACGGAGAGATACTAGACAAGGGACACGGTGGAACCGGGGACACGAGGGAACACGGCGGCGGGGGCGGGACACGACGGGACACCGGACACGGCGAGACATCGGACACGGCGGAACCGGAGACACTGTGGGACACAGAGGGAGAAGGGACACCAGGCACGACGGGACACGGCGGGACAAGGGACACGGCAGTGGAAGCGGGACACGGCGGATTCGGAGACACGGCGGAGTCGGAGACACAGCGGCAGAGCCCGGGAGCGGCCGCGTCGGGACACAGCAGAGCTTTGTGGTGGAGTCCGGGCGCGGCGGAGTCGGGAGACGGCGGAACCCGAAGGGGCGGCGGAGTCTGGGACACGGCGGAATCTGGGACATGGCGCAAAGACCGGGGGCGGGAGAGTCGAGACACGGCAGAACCCGGCGGGACGATGAAGCTCGGGGTAGCGGCGGAGCCGCGCGCCCCTCCCGGCCGGAGTTCGGCGCGTCTCTGTCGGAGCTGCAGGCGAACACCGCCCCGGCCGGATCCAGTGCCACAGAAGCCTCGCGTACCCCATCTCTCCCCTTAATCTGTCCGCGACACTCCTTCCCTGCCCACCCATCGCGACCGCCGGCGGATACCGGAGCGTGTGGTCCCCTACCGGGCGCCACAGTGGGGCAGGCGAGTGATCATGGCGGGTGACCCGACACGGCCGTCGGGGCTCCGATTTATGAATGGGAGGCCTCGCCTCCGGCCCCGCCCTTTCCCCCCCCCCCCCCGGGCCGCCCCTCCCTGGCCGCCCGCGCCGTCGGGCCCGGTCGCCGGTCGCCGCCGCGACGATGGCCCATCAGTTGTCGCCCGCCTCCCGCCCTCCGCCCACCGCCATGAGGCGCGGGGGTCCCGCTGCCATCGCCGCCTGCCTCGCTGGGGCGCTCGCTGTGCTGGCGGGGCCGGGACCGGGCAGTGCCACCGGGACCGGCCGGCGGCCCCCCCGCAGCTACGGGCACCTGGAGGGCGACGTGCGCTGGCGGCGGCTCTTCTCCGCCACCCGCTTCTTCCTGCGCATCGACGGCGGCGGCGGCGTGGAGGGGACGCGCTGGAGAGATCGGCCAGGCAGTGAGTGGGGCCGGGGACATGACCGGGACCGGGGAGAGCCGGGGTCTGGGGCCGCTCCCCCCGCGCTGACCCCTGCCCACGGCGGGCGAGAGCCCGATCCCTCGGGGTGTCAGGGCTGCGGCAGAGGCGGGCGTTGCAGGGGCGGGGGCTGGACGGGAGTGTCTCGGGACGGCGGCGGGACCCCTCGATGTCCGGCCCGGAGAGCTCCCGCAGCTCCTCCTGCTGGGGAAACATCAGCCAAAGCGTCTCCTCCTCCGGGGCCGCGGAAGCGGCGGGTTCCCTCTGTCTCCTCCGTTGCCGCCGGGCGGGACACGCCGTTCCTCGAGCACAACCGGCTCCGGCTGCCCTGGTTCACCTCGGAAGCTCCTTCCCGAGGCTCGGCCGCCGCCGCGCCGGGGGAGTCATGATCGGGGCGCGGACATCAGCGGGCACTGCCTGGGGACCCAGCGTTGCTTTCCCAGCGGCTGGGGTGACCCCGGGAGGGAGTTGGGTCCCTTATCCCATCTCGTCCTGCCAGAGCAGGCGTGGGGCCACCCTCCGGCCCCTTCCCCATGGGCTGAGGAAATCTGATCATTCCCTGCAAGCACATTGAGGAGGAGAAAGGCTGAGGAGGGGGGACACTTCGCGGTGATGTTGGTCCCAGAATGGAGCATCCATCCGGTGTGGGAGGGTGGAGCAGCCCTTCTAGATGGGACCACGAAGAAGCCGTTGCCTGTGGAGTAGTTTGGGGCTCGGCCCAGGAACACTCGGGTGGGCAGAGGGGCAGACTCCCCAGGGGCCCCAAGGACGTGGCACCCACTGTATGGTATCAGCCCATCAGGGTATGGGGTCCCAGTCCTCATGAGAGGGAGAAGGGCACCAGCCTGCAGAATAGCACCTGAATAGGGTGGGGACACTGGGGGCCTTGGGAAGGGGGGATGCCTGAGCATTCCCAGGGTGCCCTGGCAGGGTGTCGGGGCATGGGGCAGGAGGGATGCAGCACTCCCAGCCCATGTCCCGGTCTGACAGAGGTGGCACTGTCTGGCAGCCACAGGAAGAGAGCCTAGCCCAGCTCAGCCCAGGGAACCCTCCTGCAGCGTCGAAGGCTGTTGGGAGTCCCGACCAGGCATGTTGCCAGCACAAAGCACCCCAACACGTTCCCTCGACCGTGTGGCCAAGGGCCCTGGCAGGCGGAGCAGCCCCGGGCTGTTGCACGGGGCTTGCTCTGCTTATCTGCGTATGCCTGGGCGGGGCGGGAGCTCCCTTCCACAGCCCTTGTGGAAACTGCCCCACCAGCCCCACTGGCAGCTGAAGGGTGGCTGAGGAATTTCCCCGGGACTCCCCCACCTCAAGCCCTGCATCTGCCCCAAGCCTCCTCTGGACCCCTCTGAGGCTATGAATGTTAGACTGGGAGCACTGGGAGCTGTCTCTGGGCAGGCACTGGCCAGGCACCTGCAAGCAAAGCACGGCAGAGCCAGTTGGGGTGCTGGGAACAGCAGCAGGGGGTTATTTTTAGAAAAGAACAAGTCCTTTCTTATAAATAGCAGCAGCTCCAGATGGTGATCAAGCGGGACAGATTCACAGGCATTCGCTCAGCCCTTCCCTTCCACTGCTGCTCATCGGTGGCTTCACTGGGCTGGGCCCTGCAGATTCCAGGGGGTGCCAAGGCAGGTGGCAGCACCGAGGCAGGTTGGCTGAAAAACCCTGAGGAGCTGAAGGCTTAAGAGCCCTCACGCCCGGGTACTCTATCCACCCTGCCCATTCCCAGCCTTCTGCAGGCAGGCAATGCCCAGGCAATGCTGGTGATGCTGGGAGGTTGACTCCTGGTGAAAGCCTCTGCCCAGGGGTTGCAGCCCCCCACACTGTGTGTGTCACCACCAACAGGAGCCTATGGGCATCCTTCTGCCCTCTCACCCTTCAGTGGTGTCCATGGGCAGATCCCGCTGTGGCTCCCACCCTGCCCACATTGCTCTCACTGGAGATTCCTTCTCCCCTTCCCACTGTGGCAGGGCAGGCAGCAGCACTTTGGGCTGACCGGCGTGAGACAGTGCAGGAATCCAAGTGCTCTGATGATGCTCTGGGTGTTTCCCATGCCAGAGCCGCTGGTCTGACCACATGCCTTTCCCATTAGCGGCCGTGCAGGAGCTCGGCAGTGGGGCACACGCCAGCCCAGCTGTGGTTTCACAGCCCAGCTGCAGCTGCCTCCCAGCCTCATCCCCGTGTCCTGCAGTGCCACTGCATCCACCAGCCCGCAATACTGGGCACAGGGCTGCATGTTCTCGCTTGTGCCAGCTGGGCAGCAGCACCGGCATCCATGGGTAGTACCATCCCAGCCCTGTTCCTGCTGCCCCCCAGCCCTCTGCCCACGTGCCTCCATCCACCATAACACAGTGTGTGCTGTCACTGCCACCCCTGCACACACTTTGCCCCTCTAAGGGCCATGCCAGTCTCAGTGCCCTGCGTGTGCTGGGGCCAGGTGCTGCAGGAGGAGGGATGTGTTCCTGGGGCACTGTGGGATCACTGGGGACAGATGCCTGGGCAGAGCTGCCAAGGAGGTGAGGACACGTGTGAGGTTGGCACCAGGCAAGTGGAGGTTGTGCTTGGTGTCACTCCCACACAACCTGGCTCCGGGGAAGCAGCTGGACCCTGGGGAGGAGAGGAGTAAAGATCAAACCCTGTCTGGATCAGAAGTTTCCCCTCCCACTTCCAGCTTGGGCTGCAGCCCTTGTTTCTGCAGCCCCTCTGGTAGGTTTGGCTGTGGGCAAGGATCAGCAATGCCATCCCTGTGGAAGGGACACTGGCCATAGACCCAGCATCAGGACAGGACCCCTCAGGGAGGTCACTTGTCCCTCCCTGGCTCATGCCGTGCTTCCCTGTCCCACAGGCATCGTCGAGATCCGGTCGGTGCGCACAGGGGTCGTGGCCATCCGGGCGGTGCACACCGGCTTCTACCTAGCCATGAACAAGCAGGGGAGGCTCTATGGGTCGGTAGGTCGGATGCTGCCTCCTGGGAGGAACTGAATGGGGGTTTGAGGTGCAGGGCAGAGTTGCAGCAGGGGGTCTTAGACCCTGTGGGACCAGTGCCCAAGATCAGGGTCCTGGTTTTCCATGCCTTGACCTGCACCCCAGCAGGACCCTTACCCACCGAGCCCCTCTGCCCCACCCAGGGTCTGCCCTCTTGGGGTCCAAGGGGCCCCAGCCGAGCGCAGCCACCCCTCACCCCCTTCCCTCTCCTGCCAGAAGGAGTTCAGCCCCAACTGCAAGTTCACGGAGCGCATTGAAGAGAACGGCTACAACACCTACGCGTCGCTGCACTGGCGGCACTGCGGCCACCCGATGTTCCTCTCCCTCAACAGCAAGGGCAGGCCACAGCGAGGGGGCAAGACACGCCAGCAGCACCTCTCCACACACTTCCTCCCCATGCTTGTCAACTGAGCACCACGGGAAGCTCTGAATGGTCCTGTAGGGAAAAAAAGATCAAGAAAGGGCTCTTTTATTTATATACATATCTATTTTTTTGCTATTTATTGCTTTATTTTTAATGCACAGTGGAGGATGGATGCAGAAGGCAGATGCTCCAGACTTGGCTTTGTGGGGCTGTGGCTCTCCCAGTGTTCTGCCAGGGCAGAGCTGGTGTGGCACAGCCAAGGAGCGTAGCACAGTGCCAGGGCCAAGGTCATGCCTGGAGCAGGGGCTGGGGTCTGCATCTCTGCAGAGCTGGGGTGTACCAGGAGGTTGTCTGTGTCTGAACACCCGTGGTAATTAAAGCTGTGTTCATGGTACAGAATAAGAGTGGTTCTTGGAGTTTTGACAGTGGATTTGGGTTGGGATGGGAGGGGTTGGCTTCCCTGGGGTCGTGCCTGCGGCCACCAGTGTCATCACTGCAGCCACCAGTGGGGAGCACGGCTGGGCCCCTGCCACATCCAGCTCTTCATCGACCCCCTCCCACCCCACAGAAGAACAGCAAGGGTGGTTCAGCAGCACAAAGGAGGGAGCAGGAGCAGGAGCCAGCCTGGATCTTTGGGCAGACACAGCCCCGGGGCTGCCCCTGGCTGTAACCAGCGCTGGTCCTGCAGCCCAGCTGCACACCATCATTCCCAGCAGATTCAGAGCTGGGACAGTGGACAGTGGCAAGAACCAGCCCCTTGCCTGAAAGGGAGTATGGCCAGGAATAGCACCCACACCTTGGCCTCCTGGCCAAGGCACCCTCCATGGCCGGGCACGGCAGCCTGGTCACTGTCACGTAACACAGAGCAATGGCCCCAGTGAAAACCACCAAACTCGTTCCATTTCCAACCCAACCAGCTCCAAACGAGTCTGAAAGGGAACAGCTGCCACGTTAACTGTGTGGTGACTGTGGGAGGCACTGTCCCTGAGCCCCTGCCAGGCAGGGAGCAGCTGCCATGCACCCACCTGGGGCTTTCCTTTGCGCACTCGCAATGCACCCAAACACTGCTTACACATGAGATCACTCATGAATGCCAGGGGAGCCAAGAATCCCCATCATTCAGTGGGAGAGGGAATGTTTTTCTAGGTCTCCTGTTTAGGTGACTAAAGAGCAAAGCCTTTTCTCAGTGCTGGGCCAGCCGATGGACACAGGCAGGTTCAACCCAGACCTTCCTGCTGCCACCCACCTCCCCAGCCCAGGCTTCTGGCTCAACCCCTGGCAGAGGATAAGCCATTAACCACAACCCACCAGTCCCAAGATAAACCCTCGTCCCGTGAGATGAAAGGCACCACCGTGCTGCCCAGCCAAGCCAAGGAGGAAAAACAAACTAGATGAGCCACTCTGTGCCAGCTCCTGTCTCCGGCACAGCTGCTGCTGCCCGCCCTGGGGACGCTTTCTCCAACAAACCAACTTGTGTTTGGCAATGGCTCAAGAATGGCCAAACCAGTCACCAGCCTTCCCCCTCCTATAGGAGTCTTGTTGCTTCCCAGGAAGCTCTTGGGAGGAAGGGCCAAGTCTTGGGGCAATGCTGCTTTGGAAAACACACTCAACCTCTGTTGGTGCCAGCACCTTCCCCAGCCCACTTCCAGGGCCCCAAGAGCTGGGGAGGGCAGGGAACCCCCCCAACGTGCCCTCTGCCCACCTCTACAGGGGCAGGTTTCCCCTCACCTGCTCTGGCCTCTGCCATAGCACAGTCCTGATGCACTCAGCAGGAGACCCACTGACTGCCCCAGGTCTCTGCGAGGGGAAGGGGCTCCTGGGTGATGAGAGGGTGAGAGCGCCAGGGCTCTGTTTCTCTCATGCCTTCGGGCCTGGGGAGCAGGGACACGGCAGGGAGTCACTGCCTGCTCCGGTCACATTCTTGTCATTCTCCAAGCTCCTGCTCCATCACAGAAACTGAGTCACAAACATACCTGGGTATTTTTCTCTCTCCTTTTTTAATCAGCCCTATTTTAAGTAGCTGTGCAAATACATTTTTCTCAAAAATGTTGTTTTCCTGGTAATTACTCGGTCACAATGAGATTTGCTGGTCCTTGTTCTGCTGCACACCCAGTCCTGTGCCGGCCCACCGGAACAGCCTGCCCTGGCTGTGAGGGGTGCAGGACTGCAACAGAGAGATGTAAAAAATAGAAAAGACCAGGCGAGGATGCTTCCAGATGAGATCCTTGGCCACCTGTGCAGTGACCCACAGGCTGGCAGTGGCTCCCACCAGAGCCTGGAGCTCCCAGCACACAGGAGGGTTCAGAGAGTCCCAGCTTCTCCGGGGGAGGCAGGACAGCTTGGAAGCCTCAGAGCTTACCCTCTAGCTCTCCTCATATCATGCATAACGGCTCGCAGAGCTGAAATGTCCATTTATTGACAGCAGTAATAATTTAAGATTATAAAAACCCTTTCAGTGTTGAGTATCAGTGGGCAAGGTTATAAAGAAAAATAAATGGGACTTGAGATGGGACAGGGAAGGATCCTGGGGTCTATTTGAGAGTTCTTGATTCAGTGACAGCTACTGGTCCTCCCCAGCTGAAGATCCTGGAGGGGAGGCAACATCCTTATGCTTCCATTTTAGACTTCAATCTCCAGGCAGAAAAGATAGTATCCAAGGGGAGGAGGAGCAAAACAAATAAAAGAAAGGGACATCAAATTCAAACCCATACAAACAACCTTTCCATTTGGGATTCAACCACTCGCTCAGCACCTCAGGGTTCCCAGCTGGGAGCGCGGCAGCCTTGCACTGCAACGGGTAAAGTCCACGCACAGAGGATGTTTTTATTGACAGACAGAGCTCTTTCCCCCCTTTTTCATCACAGAACTTGAGGCTTCTCATCTCTGAAGGACCCAGAGTCTCCGTGTCTTCAGAAATCAAAAGGGAATTCTGGGGGCACTGCTCCCACCTTGTCCCCTCCCCTCACTCTGCTCTGGAAGCCCCTTTGGCTGCTCGTGGTGGCCAGGGAGGGAAGTGGGACAGTGGAGGGGGCCCGGGGACAGAGGGTGCATTAAGATTCATGAGTTGTTCGATGAGTTTTCATTACTTGGTGAGCTGGAGGAAGAGGAGGAGGAGGAGGAGGATGATGAGAAGTTCATCCCTGTGAGTCCTGGGGGGTTTGTGGCAGTGTTTTGTCCGCTTAAACTTTTCCGGCAGACAGGACACGTGTCATGCTTTGGGGAGCAGACAAAAACAAAACAAGAAATATGGGATTAGAAATACAATAGTACAGGAGCAGTACTCAAGGAATAGGCTGGGATGACACTCCCAGAGGAACAGGCTGGGATGACACTGATCATCCTCTGATCAAAAGCTGCTGCTGCTCAAGCCTCACAATAGAGGTAGGAAAATATTTACGGTGGGAGCAGGATCAGACAAAGCCCTGGTGCTGCACACCCTGGGCACTGCCCCCACACTCACCTGCTCCAGCCATGGGACGATGCAGCCGTCGTGGAACAGGTGATTGCATGGTAACTGCCGCACATTTTCCTCAACTGTGTAATCTTCCTTACACACAGGGCACTCCAACCCCGAATCTGCATCGCACAGGGAAAGCCAAGCACAGCTGAGCAGTGGAGGAGAGAATGATACGCAAAGCCCCCTGAATTGGGAGCCATCATTCCTTCCCTTTCCCTAACATTCCTCCATCCCTGCTGAGACAAAAGCGTGGTGCTCTGCAGTCCCCTCACTATCACCCCACCTCCCCTGCCCCAGCTCTGCCTCATCCTTCCCATCTGCTTTTTCCGAAACTTCTCATAACAGTTTGCCCCCCCAGGGCAAATCCATCCAGCATGCACTGCTCTTTTTTTTTGTGTGAGTGTAACAGAGCCACTTCAGCTCTCTCCCCCTTCTCTGAAATGTCTTAGGCCTTGAAGGTACAAGCAGACAAAACTCATGTCCCAAGAAAATGTTACACAGAGCTTCTAGGGAGCTCTCTCTGCATGACTCCTGGGAGCAGACACATACCTACGTGCTCCTGTGTGATCTGGATGGTGGGGAGAGCCTGGATCTTCTCTTTGTCCGCTGGCGGTGGTCCAGTGTTTTCAAACTGATTCAGTAACTGGAAAAACAACCAGCCAGGCAGGCAGAAGGAAGACGTGAGCTCAGCAGTACACAGAATCCACTCATTTCCTGAGCCAGCACACTTGGACCCCACATTGCCCACACTGCATTCCCTTTCCTGACTCCACAGTCCCTCACTCTCTGCACCACCACAGGTGCTGCCCCTCCTGCACCACCACACCGCAGGGTAGAGACTCTGGTAAATCCCAGTTTTACCTGTGTGATAATTGCATCCAGGCCATTGGCACCCCAGGCGTAGTCCATTGGATTTGAGTGGAGGACTCCCCTGGAGAGCAAGGACAGCAAGTGAGTTCATCCAGGAGCACCACTGAGACACTGTCAGAGAAAGCAGCACATCCTCCAACTCACCAAGGGCCCAGGCCTAGGTTTGGAATTGTGGTTGGTGCAATAATTCCATTGACTAGCTGCTGGATAATTCTGAAAGACAAGAAAACCAGGATTGTGTAAGAATTAAGAGTCTGCTGGCTCCCAGCCCAGCACACCCTGATGTGGAGGGAGAGGCTGAATACTATCACATTGTTCGGGGAAAGAAAAGATTCCCTGTAGCAATTGCAATTGCAGCTTACAGAATAATAGGCCATGGATAGAGTTTCAGTATTTGATTCATAAGGGGACAATTCCTGACATGACAGTGAGTGGTTCCCAGGATGCAGTCATACAAACACTTGTCTGGTGCTTTCTCCTGTTTCCCCTCATAGCAAGTACAACATTTTGGCAACCCCTGGGAATATTTTCCCACTGCAGGACAAAGTCCCAGCCACAGGCCACATCACTGCTCAGGTGAAACAACCCTGACCGACCCTGGACAGGAGCTGCCAACAGCTGGGACACAGCTGGCACCCACAGCAGTGATGGAGAGCTTTGGGAGGCTGCTCTCCAACCCAGGGCAAAAGGTACAGGCTGATGTCCAGCTTGGTTTCCTCAGTGAGGAACAACAGGGCTCCCTCCCCAGGCCCCGGAGCAGTTCTCACCCTTCCAGCGTGGGGACACCCTCGTGCCTGCCCGAGGCTCGACGCGCGGCCAGGCGGGCGCGGGGCTGCCTGGCGCCGTAGCGGTGCCGGGACTGGTGCTCGCGCTCCCGTCGGTTCTCCGTGTCCCGATTGTCTTCTGGCTGCACGTTGGACCCGAATGGAAACTCAAAGCTGTCATCAAAGAACCCGAAAGCAAACTGGCCGTAGCCCTGGGGCAAGGTGAACAAGTGCTGATCCACGTTCTGAGAGAGAGGGAATGCAGAGAGCAGATTGTGGCAAGAGAAACAGCTCCGGGCTCCCGCGCTGTCCCAGCCGCCCACAGCGACTCCCCAGCACTGTGGTGGCACTGGGACCAGCATGCTCTTGGTGGCAGCTCAGTGAGGAACAGATACTGGAACTGCACATGAAGGCAGAAAAGAGAAAAAAAAAAAAAAATCACGGTTCCCAGTTTTCCCTCTGGTGTGTCACTGCTGCTTCTGAGCTGAGGCTACTGCATAGCAACACAGCCAAATGCTGCTCTCCAAATCCTGCTGAGCCCCCTCATGATGGGGATCAGTTGCAAGTGATGGTCCTACATAATACACACAGCAAAAATGTGTGGAGATTTCGGGAGTAGAACGTGGAGGATATTATTCCTCCTTTCCAAATTCTGTTATGACCTGGGGAACATTTAAACAATGTACTATTGGAAAAATACTCAATCCAATAGCAAAGCAGAAGATGTTGGAAGAAAGACAGGACTTGCTCACCTCAAAAGGATGCCTGCTTTGATCAGTGGCTGATGTAGAGGAGCTGGTCTCATTGTCAGCATTCCTATGGGGTTGGAAGAGTGCTGGTAAGCCTCGGAAGCTGCTACAGGAAGATTTTATGATCCACTCCCCACCACTTCAGGGTAAGGGTGGCTCCAGGCAGAACCTGGTCCTCCTTCAGCTGCCTATTTTCTGATTGCCCACATTTCTCTCTCACTGAACCCTTCATTTTTGCACATTCTCAACCACCTCTCCCTACCCTGTCGGCTTCTGATTTCACAAAGCTGTGGAGAAGTGCCTGAACCACAATGTCCAGTAAGGATTCCCCACACAATCCACCTCAGACACATCAGATAATCCTCCAGAGCACCAGGACTGCTGATTGCTGTGACCCCAACATACATAAGTCTAATCTTGAATCAAAGAAACTTCTCTATTCAATGGCTCAGGATATTGGAAAAACTAATGCTATCAAGGCTTCTGCTTTCAGAACTGCAGGAACATTTCCTGCTCAGTACCCAGCTCTACGCTTCAGCATTCACAGTACTGAAACAGCTGAGATTCGGCAACTACATGGCTCTCCCAAGGTCACAAGGAATTACAAAACAGTCATGATCAGCCAGGATGGATTTTCAGGCTCCAGGGTTCGTGTGGTTGGAACAAACATCATCTGGTCTGTGTAGAAGCCCCAGGCTATGCAGACCACCATGCTCAGTAGGCAGCAACACCCACCATCCACCAGCTCAGCCGTGCCCCCGAACTGCCCACAGCTCATCCTGGAGCCACTCACAGCCCACAGACATGCCTGAAACATTTTATGACATTCCTGGTGCTCCTGCCTGCCAGTGAGCTGTCCCAGCAGTGGCAGTAGGGCAGCACGGGAATGCGGATCTTGCTGCTCCAGGGCAGAGTCCAAAGTCTCAGCCACAGTGTGTCACTGTTTGTCCCCAATGCAGTCACACAGAGGTGCCCATGCACTTTCCACTCCTAGATCCCTCTCTCTAGGGTTATCTCTGCCCTGATGATTCAGACCAGGTGTTAGAGCTACCACACACCATATGGAAAACCTCATTACCATTTCCTTATGCTTGTTTTAAATCAACCTGTTGCTGTACTACCTTTCACCAGCAACACTGGATGCTCAGGAGGACACAGTGCATTCCCATGGGAGACTGATCTGTGCATGCAAACTCTGCCAATGAAGCACTATATCCCCACAGTGAGAGAAGATGAGCCAAAGCTTGGGCAGAAACAATAGAAATGGTGTATTTTATAACCACATTTGCAATTGAACTAGTAAGAGAGCAAAGCTCACTCAAGCACCAGTCCCTGGGGGTAGCACATTACCTTGGCTCCTCAGGAAGTTCTTCAATAAAGCCAGACTCGCACCGTGGGCAGATGTAGTCCTGCAGCAGAAGAGACACCAGGTAAGACAAGAAAGTGGTATCTCAGCTGCAGGGTGTGATGAGGTGGGAAGGTTCTGGTCATCCCCAGCACACACCACAGTTCCAGAGCCAGGGAGACCCCAAACCCTCACATGGGCTTTCCCCAGGCCGGTGAGGCCAGAGTTTGGCCTGAGCCTGCAGGAGCCCAGCTTGAGAATGATGAGGGTGACACTGGTTAATCCCCAGTATAAATACAGCATTAGACACAACTGATGGAGTTCTGGTTAAAGTGAAAGCAAAACCCTCATCACTTCCCAGCACAGCAGCTCTCAAACACTCACAAACATGGCACAGCTACATGTTTAGGGGACTGGGAAACAAGGCAAGAATGGCAGCAGGGGCTTGATAGTGCTGTGGTGCTCAAAGAGACTGAGCAGCCCCTGTCACTAACACAGGCTGGGGTTCACAGCTTGCAGGGGCACAGGGACACACCATGTCATTCAGCAGACAGGACCTCACAGCCCAGCGCTTGCCTCACAGACCTGCTGCCACCACAGTCCCCTGGGCACCGACAACAGAGCACGTTGGGACAGACAGGCTGTGTGTACACAGTCTCTGACAGCTACTTCCTCAGAATTCCTGAAATTAGTGAGGAATTTATCCTCCACAACCACGTTGTCCTGGGCAGAGCAGTCCTGAACGCTGGAGATCGTGAAAGGAAATTGCTTCATTTTGCAATGCTCGAGGTACAGCAGTACCACTGAGCCGACCCTGTGCCCCATGTTGGGCACACACCACTCCAAATCCCCATGCTGGCAGGGCTGGGCTCAGCTCAGAAGACACTGAAGAGCTTCTAAGAACAATACCACCTCCCTCTGTTGCTGCTGCATTGGAATCAGCACAGCCTTTAGCCAGGCCAAGGGATTCCCCCAAGGAGTCAGGGCCACCAGCTCCAATAATGCCCCTGTGGTGGCTCCTGCAGCCCCCACAGCCGACCCTGTTAAAGCCACTGCATATGCCCCACTGACCCAGGGTGACATGGGAGCTCCAAGGCTCAGCACCACGCTGGGAGAGGTCACTGCTTCCCCTCCTACCCTGCCTGCTGCTGTGAAACAACCAGCTCTGCACCTCTCACACAAGATTTGAGCTCAGGAATGTTTGTACCCCTTGCACACCTGATCTCCAGCACTGGAGCAGTTGCCTCTGCCTGTGAAAACCCCTTTGCTTGGCTTTAAATCAGCACAAACCGGTGGGGACACACTGGCACGGGGGTGAATGACCATGGCCTGAGCACCCTGCTCCTCTCACCTCCCTGCTCCAGGGGGCTGAGGGGTGTCTGTGTGTATGCTCACAGCCAGCTCTGACCACAGGGATCAGCACATTCCTCTGCAGCTGGAACAGCACAAATGTCAAAGTTTGTTGTTTCTCGGGCTGTTTGAGTTCCTCCTTTGGCAGCTCCAGTCGCTGCCTCTGCAGGTGGTGAGTGAAACCGAGTGAACTTGGACCCCCAAAACAAGTTCACGAACTCACAGTTACCCAGCCCTGAGCCCTCAAACAGAGCCACGTACCTGCTCCCTGGCCAGCCCAGCACAACCAAGTGTGTCTGGCCCAGCAGAGCTAGGTGTGCCTGGCCCAGCACAGGGTGTTTGAGCAGAAATAAATGACAGATATTCCAGTTATCCCCCAGTTCCTGTCCCCAGCCTGCCTGTTCTCAGCAGGAGTGTGATCAGGCTTTCTCTGCACACTTAGACACAAGCTGGGACTCCCCAGCACGGCCCATCCTCTCCCGACCCAGCAGGTAAAAGAACAAACTGCAGGTCACAAACCAACCAGCCCTGGCATGGACAGCTCTGCTTACCCTCGGGGTCTTTTCAAACTCAGTGTCAGCAACCCAGCAGTGGCTTGATCAGACACGACACTGAGAAAAGCCTCAGGACAAAGGGACTGGCAGGACACCTCCGAACCACACTGAACACCTCAGGACGCCGGGCAAAGGGAGCAGATGACCCACTGGTTCCTCCCCAACACCCCACGCTCCTTGGCCACCCGCAGCAGGACGGGCTCCACACACGCAGCGTTTAGCTGGCTGATTAAACCACCTGCCCACGTGCCTACACAGCACTCCTGTCTACACATCACCCCTGCTCCTCCCTGTGCCCCAGCCACACCAGCGTGGGGCTTTTCCTGTGCTCATCAAACCCTCCAGACACGAAAAAGAAACCCCCAACCACCCCGGGG
>VXAU01005249.1:324134-379856 GCA_013399695.1 Formicarius rufipectus | reverse complement strand
GCCCGGCCCGGCGTCGCGGCGCCGTTATATGGGGCGGCTCCCCCGGGCACCGCTGTCCCGTCCCCGCCGGGCAGATGCTGGTCTCTCGGCGGTACAAACCGGCTGTCATGAGCGGACTGGCGGCTGCCCGGCGCCCGGTAGTGCCGCTCGGCTATCCCGGTCCCTCCATCGGGCGGGTCCCGGGGTTGCGCAGAGGGAGCGACCGCCCGGGGTCCCACCCGGCGCCGCTGCCGCGTCCCGGATCGCGCCGGTGTCGCTGCCCGGCCCCAGCATCCCGCACCCCGTATGCCCCGGAGGGGGTCCCTGTCGAAGGGCTGGGGGGCGGCAGAGCTGGCTCGGGGCTGCGTGCCTCCAGTGGGACGGGCCAGGAGCGGGGCCGGTCCGTGACCAGGTTGTGGAGTTCGTAGCTCGGAGCCTCCCAGTGCCGTTGCTGGAGCTAGTGGCTTTCGCCGTGCTTGGGCGGCTTCGAGGCTGTGGTGGAGGCTGTCCCGAGACCCCTGGCCGGGGCTTCACAGCCCTTCCCAGCGCTGCGGTACTGCCGGTGTCGCCTCTCCCGCATCGGAGCGGGAGTTTCCATTCTCCCCTCACACGATGCCAAGTGTTCCGTGTGGTGTGGGGGCCACGCGGTGCAGTAACGGGAAATTGGCTTGGAAGATTAACAGAACAAATTCGTGGAGGATAACCCCCCGATGGCAACCGCGTGCTGGCGCGGCTGGTGCTGCCCGAGGTGTCCAGGCGCTGGTTGCCGCAGCCCGAGGATTCCCTCTATCCACGGCTGCCCCGCGGATGCACCCGGACTGGAAGCCCCATGTGCTTGTGGCTGAACCAAAACCGTGTGCGTGGGGAGAGAGGGGGGCCGCTCTGGGACAGGGTGAATCCCTGCTTTGGAGGGAAGCGACTCCCGCCTGGCAGCGCAGGACCCGTCCCTGCCCCCATCCCTCCCTCCCTCTCTCCCTCCCATCTTTTGCCGTTTAACAAACCTCAAGCGCAGCTAATGAGAGCACGAACCCAAATAAGCGTCACAAGAGGCTGGTTTGCAGAGGCGGAAATTGCAAAGAAATCACTCACNCACAAACAATCAAAAAAAAAAAAAAAAAAAAAAAAAAAAGAAAAGAAAAAAAAAAGAAAAAAAAAGAAAAAAAAGTCTGATTTGCTGGTGGGTCATGGAACAAACAGGCTTTTGAGTCAGAGTGATCCAGTGCCGCGGGGCTGGCCCAGACCCAAGGGCTGGGGCAAGTGCCCCGTGCTCCAGCCACTGGCTCAGATGCTCCTTGCAGAGTTTGTGTGTGTCAAGACCCTGTGCTGGGGAATGGTTTAATTCTTCCATGGGGCCACTGGCACATGCCAGGGGATCCAGCCTTCACAGCATGATTGCCCACTGGCCCTGATCTGCCTGCTCCCCTCTCTGTGAGGCTGGGCAGGAGCTTGGCAGAGATGGAGGCAGGGAGGGCAGGGCAGGTAAGCTGCAAGCCCAGACCCTAGCCTGCCAACTGGGCATTTCCCAGACCATCGCTGGGAGTGTTGGGATAACTGGTGCAAGCCTGTGGTCCCACTGCTGGCTTTGGAGCCTGTTGACAGAAGAGGGTTGGCAGCAGTTGCAAGTGTTGGCGTGGCTATGAGAGCAGGGAGCTGCCATGCCAGGGACCCTTGGACTGCCTGCTCTGGGACAGTTCTTATGGCACAGGGGAGATGGGAGCTGGAATAGAGTGTCACTAGGTTCCCCAAATCATCCCAGGCATCAGAGCAATCCCTGTGCCTTTGCCCCAAGGTGCTCTAGCCACAGCTGGGCTCTTGCTGCCCTTCGTGGGAGTCTCAGAACTGCAGGATTCCCTCACCCTCTGCCCTCTCCACAGGTGGTATTTGCTGGTTGCAGCAGGGAAAGGAGGCCAAGTGCACCATGATCCTGAAGACGGGAGTGACATGGGAGGAATGCTGTGCCAACGGCAATGTGGACGTGGCCTGGTCTAACTACACCTATCCAGGCAACAAGATCAGCCTGCTGGGCTTCCTGGGGCTGGTGACCTGCCATCCCTGCAAAGGTGAGCAGGCTGGGGGGTGAGAAGCTGCTGTGGGGCTGAGCTCTGCTCAGGGTTGATGCTTGGAGCCCTGGAGGGGAATGCTTAGAGACTGCAGCTCCAGGTGATGTAGCAGTGATGGCTCTGGGCTGCCCCTTATCAGACAGGGCTCTCCTGGGCAGTCTGGGAGAGCACAGGGACCCCAGGGATTGCTAAGGCCATGCTCCTCCTGCTGCTGCTCCTGGACAGATGCTGCTGTGGGTCAGAGCTGATGGGACAGCCTGTGTCTCCCAACTGCTCTTGTTTTGTGTGTATTTTAGTTCTCTCCCAATAGAGTAGGAAGCGTGACCCAGGTCTTGGCCAGGCAGCTGAGTGTGGGGAGCAGAGCTGGGGCTGCCTGTTCCTATGTTAACTTCTCTGTGCTGGGGCCTCCTGCCCCTTCCCTCAGCACGGCTGTTCAGGGGGAAACTTCGTCAGGTTTTTCTAAGGAAAAAAGATCTATTTCTTCCCCTCCACTCCCCCTTGCTCCTCCCAGCGCGTGTGTGAAATGGCTTTATGTAACGGGCAGTTCCAGAAGTGGAAACTCTCCAGCTGTGAGTTCCAGCCCCGCCAGATGTTTTGGTGTATGCCAGAGGCGTGGATCCCCCAGCACTTGTGTGGCTGTGTGAAAATACACTAGAGGACCTGCTACCCACAGGAGACAGAAGCAGGGATTAGGAAGGTCATGTTGTTATTTGGTTAAACGGGGGAAAAGTTCTTAACAAAACCACTTCCTCTGGTGCCCTGCACCCCTTGGCACTGCCACAGCAGTATCTCCTCAGGCCCATCCTGACTGCAGCTGGCACTCTGTGCCAGCCAAAAACTGAGTGAGATCCTGGCCCCAGCCCCATCTCTGCTTGGCTGGGAGCACTGGGACCCTCTCCAAGGGCTCCCCCATGCCTGGGGCAAAGTGCAGTGGGGACAGGCAGCCCTTGACAGGGGATCTGCCCTCAACTTTGCAGGGAGGCTGGGGGATATGGAGGACTGCCAGTGGCCACAGACTGCAGTGGAGGCTAAGGCTCCTCGGGTTTATTGGGATCTGGGAGCAGGGCCCTTAAGGAAACTGCTGGAGAGCCTGGCCAGCATGTGCACCACAACCCCCGACCCTCAGCCAGCCCCTGCCTGTCCCATCCAGATGGAGCTGGTGCTGCTCCTCACCAGGATCCAGAGGCCTTGGAAGAGGGTGGATAAGAGGAGCTGTACTCCCACTCCCCAGGCTTGCAGAGCTGGGAGAGGTTACTCTGGGATAAAGTGGGATGCAGCCGGGGCAGCCGAGCCCCACGGGGAGGTGCTGGCCAGACCCCAGGGGCTCTGCAATGGGTCTCTGGGGGGGAAGTGAAATTCCTGGCTACAGCTGCTGGGGACACAGTGTCCTCCCCAAGGACCCAGTGCAGGAGGGGAGCCAGGCTGTGGGGTCGGGGTCACAGGCAGATTCTCCAACCACTCCTTCCCTTGCTGGGACAGGATGGACAACCAGACCTGGTTCTGCTGGCAGCAGCTCAGAACGGAGAGTGATGATGGGTTCCTCTGGCAACCATGGGACACAGAGCTGTACCCCTGTCCTGGGGTCCCCATGTCTCAGCCTCCCCTTCCCTGGGACAGACCCCAGCTGTGAAAATCAGGGAGCAAACCGGGAAATTGTTTCCAGTTTCCAGCAAACCAAGGAATTTCCCCGAGGGACAGCCAGGACAAGCAGACAGAGAATTTCCCCTTCCTCCTCCTCCTTCTCCTCCTTGCTGTCTCCCAAGGTGGCTCATCTCCCACAGAGAAATCCCCCTCTGTGCCTCCCAAAGCTCACAGCACACACCCTGTCTGCAGAGATCCTTCCTGCTGGGGGTGAGTCCTCATCCTGGGAAGCCTTTTGGTCTTGTGGGAGCACAACACATACCCTTAAGAGCTCAGTGGATCAGTCCCTTTGGGGTGAGGGTTGAGTGTACTTTGGGAGGCAAAAGGGGTCCAGCAGCCCCAGACAGAGCTGCCATTCGTGCCACTGACGTCTTTGCTTCTCTCTGCAGAGGCACCAGTGTTTGGGCCCCTGTGCACTAGGATGGGCCCCTGCTGAGAATCACTGGCCCCTCTCCATCCCCGCCGGCGTGGGCATGGCCCCGGGGCGCTGGTGGGATCCCCTGAACCCGGCCCCCATGCTGGCCGGGAGGTGACCCGGGGGGACAAAGCATCTGTCTGTCTGGGGACCAGCGCTGGCTGCTGCCTCCTGCTCTTGTGTTCCAGTCACAGGGTGAGACAGGGCCAGGCATTGTCTGCTGGGAGCGGCATTCCCAGTTGCCCAGATGACTCGTGAAGCCCAGCTCTTTCTAGAGGAACTGGGGCCTTGTGGAGATATTTTTTTTTTCCCTCAATTGCACAAGAAAAAGGAACTTCTCCTTCCAAAGAATAAATAGATGGGAAGGAGTGAGCTGGTGCTGAGTGGAGCCGGGGCTCTGGCTGGGGTGAGTGCTGGATAATTGTGTGGAGTCACAGCCAACGACCTGCTCCTTGGCGGAGCTGAGCAGATCCAGATGCTGCTGGGGCAGCTCAGTGTCAGCACGTGTGCTGTGACCTGGGGGCCATTCGGGACCACAACAGCCAATGCTGGTCACGTCCCACTCCATGTCACGCTGGGGCTGGGCAGGACAAGCCCTTCCGTGGTGGAGGGCAGCCGGTGCTGCATCCTCATGTGCTGCTGCTCTGTGTCCCCAGAGAGCTGTGAGGGGGTGGTGTGTGGCCCCGACAAGGTCTGCAAGATGAAACACGGACGTCCCCAGTGTGCCTGTGCCCCGGACTGTTCCAGCCTGCCCCGCAAGCTGCAGGTCTGTGGTTCTGATGGCTACACCTACCGGGACGAGTGCGACCTTTTGACGGCCAAGTGCAGAGACCACCCTGACCTCGAAGTGATGTACCAGGGCAAATGCAAAAGTAGGTGCAGTCCAACCCCCACCCCACTGTGTCCCATTCCTGTCCTGTATCCATCCCCTGTGGCCCAGTGAGGGAAGGTCCATCCTGTTACAGGGTCTCACCTGCAGGACACGGGTCTTGGTGTCCCTTAACGGGACATGGTAGCCTGTTGATGTGATGGGATTTGTCCTCGCTGTGGGCTGAGCAGTAACAGTCCCTAAAATGTCATTTACAAATGTCAAGCCCCTTTTTATTCCTGTTTTGTAAAGGGCGCAGCGATCTTCCTGACCCTGCCAAGAGCTGTCAGAAGGATTATGGTTATTTTTCCAGCCCTGCTCTCTGGAAGGCTTTGCCTGTCGAGCTCTGGGCTGAGCAGGGAAACACGGGGCAAGAAATGGAAGTTTGGGAGCTGTAGATGCCAAATCTTCCAATCCAGCTGGGAAGGAGAGGAAGGTGGAGGGATGACAGGGGTGCCTGAGCCCCCCATGCTACCCCTCCCGGGAGAGCCCTATGCAGGGCCTGATCCTACTGCACAGGCTCCCTCCACCCCTAGCACTGGGCTGGGTCCAGGGTGACCCTGCCCTTCCCTCTTGCCGGGGCCAGCACGGCGGCTGCCAGCCTGGCTGCAGCGACTGTTGCTTCCCTGCCAAGGCACCTGCGTGCAGCTGCTGGCCTGGCCAGGTCCTGCTGCGCCAAACGGGCTCAGCCCTGCACTCCACCACTGCAGCTGCACCTCCAGCTCCTCCCGCACGGCAGAGCTCTGGCTGGGGCTGAGCCTGAGGGCTTGGGGCCACGCGCTCCCTCACACTTAGGATGTCAGCCCCTGCCAGGCCCTGCCCTTGGGAGCATCACTGATGGGAGAGATCGGGACCCTTCAGCCCCCAGCTCTGCTCTGCCCTCCCGTAGCAAAAGGTGGGACAGGACTGGGTTTCCTTGGGATGATGTTCATTGCCTGCCTGAGTCAGAGAAGCCACAGGAGGAGATGGCCTTCCCTAAGTCACCCCAGCCCTGTGCTTCCCTGCAGAGTCCTGCTCCAGTGTGGTGTGCCCTGGCACCCACACCTGCGTGGTGGACCAGACAGGCAGCGCCCACTGCGTGATGTGCCGGACAGCTCCCTGTCCCGAGCCCACCAGTCTGGACCACACCCTCTGTGGCAACAACAACGTCACCTACCCCTCGGCGTGCCACCTGCGACGTGCCACCTGCCACCGCGGCCGCTCCATTGGTGTGCGCCACTACGGGAGCTGCTCAGGTGAGCAGGGCAGGGGGCAGTGGGCACGGACCCCCAGTGTCTGGTCACCCCTCACACCCTCCTCACCACGTCTCTCTGTTTCCAGCAGCAGCCAAATTCTCCGCAGAGATGGACAGCGTGGAAGAGAACTACGTGTGAATCCTCCCTCGGCTGAGCCGGAGCCAGGAGACAGGGGCATTATGTGTATATTGTACAAACCATATACCTGATATTTATTAAGATAAAAAGATCCTTATTTATCCCTGTGTATGTTATGCAGTCGCAGGGGGCTCGATTCCCATCCTGCTAGCCAGGGAGCAGGGGTGGGGGCTCACAGACAGAGAGATGCTGAGCTGCCCTGGGATGCTCCAGTTCACACCTGGTGCCCAGCAGAGCTCTCCACTGGCCAGTGCCCTTCCTTGCTGCCGTTGTGGCACAGAGGGGTGTCCATGGGCCCCCCCCATGTGTCCTTGGCCAGCAGCCTTGGGCCTATTTATTTTTGGATTAATTCTCAGTACTCTGCTGACATTTCTGGCCAGGACCTCGAGGTCTAGAGGGAATCTATGCTTTTGCCTTCCCTGTGAGGGGCTCAGCCACAACTGCCAGTGGCAGCAAAGGCAGTGCACACTGCATCAGATTGGAGAGAAATAGATATATATTTTTATACATACAAAAAATACATGGATGTTGTTGTCTCCTAAAGTTTCAGCATGTGTGTGCCCAAATGGATTGCAGTTTAGGTTTTCCCTGGCCTGTTCAGACCTGGATCCCACCATCTTCAGAGGCGATGCTGGTGCCTAAAGTGTTGGTGCAGTGGCAGCCCTGTCTGGGGGACATGGCTGTCCCCCTTGGTCTGCTGAGCCCCTGCCCAGAGCCCATCACCCAGGGCAGATGCCCCCAGCCCTCCTCATCCCTGCCTGCCAGAACAACTTCAGATGGAGCCTGGACTGCAGGGGGAGCTGGCCCTGCCCCCCCTCTCAAGGACCCCCTTACCGTGGCTGTGCAGCCCCACACCCCCTGCTCTGCCCACACCTGTATTTATTTTTACTCCTTCTCTCATTTCTTCTGTTGTCACCTGTGTAAATACCAGCTCAGGTCTGACACCAAAAAGCTCTTGACTTTATATAAATATCATATATATTATATATAAAAAGCCTTATTTTCTATTTTTGTATGATTGGATTCTGACCCCCAAGGCAGATGCTTTGGGAACACCCACATTTCCTGTTCTGTATTGTTGGGGCATTTTATGGCTGTGTTAGAGTTGGATTATAATTATAAACCAGATTAAATGGTGCTGTGGGTCCAGTTTTGTTGGGCAGGCTCTGGGGCCACAGGAGACATCGTTGTGCCCCCGTGGTGGGGTCTGGGGATGTGGGAAGCCCTCAGCAGTACTGAGGAGCCATATCCCATCTGCTCTGGCTTGGCGCTGGGGTTTTCCAGCCCGACCAAGGCTGCTCAGCGCAGTGGGAGGGAAGGGGAGAGCAGGGAAGAGCAACCCGCGGCGCAGATAAATCTGTTCCCAATCTCGGGCTGTGCCATGAGGGTTTGGTATTTCACAAAACAATTCCTGCCGGTAATTGAGTCCCGATGTGGGTTGCTTCCCGGGCGGCAGCCTGCGGCTTGACGTGCTGAGCTCCACGGGAACTGCTGCTGGATCCCCCTCGGCCGCATCCCCTATGCCCAGGGGCTGGCACAGCACAGCCCCCCAAGCCAAGCTCCTCAGAACCACGCTCAACCTCATGCAAAGAATCATGGAATCATTTAGGTTGGAAAAGACCTCTCAGCCAACCCAGGATGGGCACGCAGCCCCTCCCTGCCCACCCAGTTCAGCGATGTCCCCTTGCTCTTGGGGGTAGGTCTACAGGAGTTCCCAAAATGCTGCCCACGTCTTTCCGGGTGCCAGCGCTGCCACACACAGTGGTGTGTGGCGTGGGTTCCTCCATGGCCCGCCCGCAGCGCTTCCTGCCCATGGCAGCTCCCCGTCCTGCCCGACCCGCCGCGGGGTTTGGCCCCCGAAGCAGCTGGCGCATGGCTCTGCGCCGAGCCCGCGGGCACGGGCTGCGGCAACAACAGCAGCTCCTGTGATGAGCGGGCGATTTCGCCTTCCAAACATGGCTGTGAGTCAGGCGCCGCCTTCCCACCGGTTTTTGGGTGGTCTGGGACAAGTTGGGACAGGCGCCGACTCTCCAGGCTCCGTGGCGGTGTGTGGAAGCTCCGGGGCTGGCAGCCTTGTCCTGGCATTCCCGGGGGTCTCTGCCCTGCACTGTCTCTGCCAGTACTCGCTGGGATTTGGGGCTTCCTTGGAGGGTTTGCAGCCCGCCAGAGGTCTGTCCTCCACTGGGCGTCCCCAAAGCCTGTGCTTGTGTCCCCTGACCCTGTGCAAGGCCCTGCAGCAGCCACGGTGTGCTGGTGATTTGCAGATAAAACGAACAGCCGAAAGCGAGGAATGTCTGGGTCTGTCCCTGGAGACGTCTGCGACACTGGGCAAAGCCACACGTGTTTCGGCTGAGACCCAGCAGCAGCTCAGCGCACATCCCCCGTCCACCGTGGCACCCGGCTCTGGTGGGGTAAGCGCCCATCCCTGGGTGGGGAAGGTGGGTGAGGCACCTGATGGGATCCCTGTGGGCTCTGCCAGCACAGCTGGGAGCCTGCCTGTCCCCAGAGGGTGTCTGTGGTTCCCCTGTTTGGGGGGTCCCGTAGCGCAGTGGGAAGGGTGCGGTGTGGGATGGGATGAGACGGGATGGGGAGCCCCACCCTGGCAGGAAGGCAGCTGGGGTGGCAGCACCTGGATGCAGCTCCTGGCTCCTCTGGGGCAGGGCCTGGTCTTGAGTGGGAGCCACACTGCCCTCCTGCACCCCCTGCTCCATCCACCCACACCCAGGACAAGTTGGGGGGGACCAGAGCACAGAGGGGAGCAGTGGGATGGGGGTCAAGAGTTTATTGAAGAAGGAAAATGTTGCTGTTGCAAGAGGCTGCTCCAGGTGCTGGGGCTTGTGGTACAGTCTCAGGGGGGACAGGATAGCCCTCACCAATGGGGGCTCCTGCCCTGACCTGGGTCAAGGAGCCCTGAGCATCAGCTCCCAGCCCCTCTAGAGCTGGAGGATATGGGAGTTCTGGCCCTATTCTCCCCTCCTGGGAAACATCTCAGCCCCTCTCCCCACAGCCTGCCTGCCCCCAGGACCTCCTCCCCACCATGCTAGGGCTTTGGCCTTCGCTTCTGATGGCGAGGCCGTCTCACAGTGCGATGCACCCAGGTAATGTAGTTGGAGATCTTGGTGTAGATGTCAGGGAACCGGCGGTCCCCACATCTCTCCCCAGAGAACGAGACGATGCCATAAACCTTGTCCTTGAAGACCAGGGGTCCCCCGGAGTCACCCTGCAAAATGAGAGAGTGGGAGGGGGACTGGTGGATCTCCCAGTGCAGGAGGGCAGTAGGGGCAGGGGGCTGGGGGTGCACTCACAGCACAGACACCCTGCAGCGTGGCATTGCGGCTGGCCCCGCACAGCATGTTGGCCGAGACCTTGCCCCCCCACAGCGTCCGGCAGAGGCTCCGCGTGACAATGGTGGTGTTGGTCTCCATCAGCTCGGCAGGCTCGTCACCGTTGTTGGAGGTGTCCCCCCAGCCCACCACGTAGCAGACGGTGCCGGGGCTCAGGTCAATGTGTGGAGGAGGAAGGTGGATCCGCTTCACGTACTCGTTCAGTGTGGCCGACCTACTTAGCTGGGTGGGCAGACGGGGCGTAAATGGCTTTGCTGCTGGGCAGAGCCCTCCAGCTGCTCCTGCCTGGGACTCACACACCCCATAGCTTGCCCATCCCAGCTCATCTCTCCTACTCATCCCCCCCCGGCCCTGCCTTTTCCTCTTCAGAGGCTGGGCTCCCTCTGCCAGCCCTTCTTCACTGGTCCCAGTCTGCTCTAGGCACTGGCTGCCTGGGAGTCACTGACCAGGACAATGTGGGTACGTCCTCGGTGCCTCCATCGCACCCACGGTGCAGTTCTGCTTCTCCGGAGAAGCACTGACATCTAGTGTCGGCTCAGCCCCGCGTGGGGCACCCCACCTCCCTCCCGTGTTCCCACCTCCCTCCCGTGTCCTGGTGCTGTGGGGCACCCCACTCCCTCCCGTGTTGTAGTGCTGTGGGGCACCCCACTCTCTCCTGTGCCCCGGGGCTGTGGGGCACCCCACTCTCTCCTATGTCCCAGTGCTATGGGGCACCCCATCTCCCTCCTGTGCCCCGGGGCTGTGGGGCACCCCACTCTCTCCTATGTCCCAATGCTATGGGGCACCCCATCTCTCTCCTGTGCCCCGGGGCTGTGGGGCACCCCACTCTCTCCTATGTCCCAGTGCTATGGGGCACCCCATCTCCCTCCTGTGCCCCGGGGCTGTGGGGCACCCCACTCTCTCCTATGTCCCAATGCTATGGGGCACCCCACCTCTCTCCTGTGTCCCGGGGCTGTGGGGCACCCCACCCCCTCCCGTGGTGAGTGCCCCGTGGCAGGACAGCTACGGGCGAGACTCACCCGGAGCAGGCGGATGTCGTTGTCCACGGTACGGGGGTTGTAGCGCGGATGGGCGATGGACTCGACCACGCCGAAGACCTGCTGAGACGCCTCGGGCTCCTCCAGCCAGTGGGCACCCAACACCACACGCACCGAGGGGCTGCGCCTGTGGCCGGGGGAGGGTCTGAGCAGGCGCTGCCGCAGCTGGGGTCCCTCGGGGAAGGGGGGATGGCCAGGGGGGTTCAGGGAGCGCAGGTGGGAAGGGGGCAGCTTCAGGACTGCGTAACCCCCTGGGAGAGGAGTATCATTTGGAAGTGGTCACGTTATGTTCAGTGGGGATGAGTCCCACTTGGGGACGAGGCTCACCTGGGAATGAGGCAGTGGGCAGCTGTCATCACCCACTCGGGCCACACCAAGAAGCCCCCGCAGACGTGCTGCTCGTTCTTCTGGATGGAGGCAATGAAGGGCCGAGAGTGGGGCACTGCTGCCTTTCCCCCGATGATCCAGCTCCCTTGGATATCTGCTGGGTGCAGCTGACAATCAGCCTCCTCTGTGCCCCAGTGCTCCAGCCCAGGGTCTCCCTCTCCTACCCTGGGGACCTGCCCTGTGGCACCATCTCCCTGTTACCTGCTCGGGCCAGTGCTGGGAACAGGATGGAGCTTCCCAGGCTGAGGATGAAGAGCCCAGCCATGACCATGGTAGTGCAGAGCAGGCCACCGCCACTGCTGCTGGGGCTGCTCGGGGTGCGGGTGCTGAAAACCCTCCAGGAGCTGAGCCTCAGGGTGCCTCTTGCTTCCTCCTCTTCTGGGTGTTGCTGCTTTGTGCAATTCAGAGGGTGGGGGACCCCGGCAGCTCTGTGCAGCTTCCCCCTGAATGGGAGAGGGAGAGCAGAGCAGCTTCCCAGCCCTGACTCCTCTTGTGCCTGGAAGTAACTGGGATGAACCCTCTCTCCTCTTGGCAGGGAGGTGGGAGCAGCAGGACTCCAGGACATGGCAGTGTCCTCGGGGCTGCTGTGGGTCACACAGGTACTGTGCCATGCTCACACCCAACGCCTCTTTTGGCTTCCTCGGAGCCTTACTGGCTCTGGATGACGCTGTGGGCAGAGGGGCAGTTTCTTTCCCGCTGTTCTGCATTGCCTTGGAGTGCAAAAAGGGATGCAGGGGATGCGGAACACCGGGGTGTGGGAACATGGTGACCCTCATTGCAGAGCCACACTTGGTCTGGGGCAGGTGTGAAGCTCCCACCCAGCAGTGGGCAGATTTCCCAATTGAGGGTGTCTCGAGGCTTCCTGTGGCCGTTTGCCCATTGCAGACGTTGAGTTGGGAAATGCGGGAGCGGAAAGCAGGGAGCAAAGAGGCGGTGATGCCTGGAGTGGGGCAGAATGGAGGGGCGGCATTCACAGGAGGGGCTTGCATATCCACCGGGGCGGCATTCACAGGAGGGGGTTGCATATCCACAGGGGCGGCATTCATAGAGAGGTTGTGAATGCAGCCCCTCCAACCCACCCGCATCGGGCATCGCACAGCCGGCACCCACTTCGAGAACCCCCAGCACCAGCCACAGCCCCGGCGCGTCCCGAGATAGAGGCGAGATGCGCGATGGGCGGCAGCAGTGGCGGGGCGCGCCCGGCAGACGGAGCTGTGCGAGAGGGAGGCGGCAGCACCGGCGCGGTCCCGACATCCCTGCGCATCCCGCAGCCCCGCCGGGGATGCCGCCGCCCGCCGGGCCCTGAGCGCCGGGACGCCGGCGGACGCCGGCCCCGCTCCGCCGCCCCCCACCCTCGCTGCAGCCGTCGCCGGGACCATGGAGTGAGTACGGGAGCCGCGCTGGGATCCCCGCACCGCGCCGCGGCCGCCCCGGGCCCCGCCGGCCGAGCACCGCAGTACCGGGGAGGGGGAAGCGGGGGCTGGGGGCCGAGGGTCGGGACCCCCGCGCTGAAGCTGCGGGAAGGGCACACCGTCGGCTCAAGGAGCTCGTACCAGAGGCTCATACCGCCACGATGCCGGGGCTGGGGAGTCTGAACCTGGCGTCTCGTATCCCCTTTGCTCCTGGGGACTCAGCGCCCCAAAACTGGGGGCTCGCATCCCCCTGATCCTGTGGATTCAGGATCCCAGTACCAGAGGTTCATATCGCCCCTGTGCTGAGGCTTGGGAAGCCAATATCGGGGGGAGAGGGGGCTCGCATCCCCCTGATGCCGGGGCTTGTGACCCCAAAACCGGGGGCTCACATACGCCCAGGTGCTGGGGCTCAGAACCCAAATACCGGGGGCTCCCATCCCCTCTGTGCTGGGGCTCAGGACTCCGATACCGAGCTCTCTTCCCTGCCCAGCGCCACTCAGCAGGTGCGGTCCCTCTCTGGGTCCCTGCCCCACCATGGGGTGCTGGGGCACCGACTCGGGGGTCAGCAACAGAGGCCTCGGTACGGACTCGGGGGGTGCAGGAGGTGCAGGGGGAGTCAGGGCTGGCAGCGGTGCGAGAAGCAGGGAGTGGGGAGGGCGTTTATTTCTGTGTTTTGAACCTGTTGTTGCCGCTGTGTGTGGTGGGGTGAGTGGGTGGCAGGAGCTGCGGACCCCTCCCTGCACTGCACCCTCAGCCCCTGCCCAGGAATCTGTGACCAAGGGATCCTCATGTACCAGGTCTTGCCGGAGGAGTCCGGGCAGAGGGACAGTCTCTGACCCTGACCTCATCCTTTGTGTGCTGTGGTGGGCCCCTGCCCGATCTCTTGGTCCTTGGAGCCTGGTGGATGGGGGAAGGACAGCAGGCGGGAAGCCACTGGGGGCTGGTGGCTGAGGACTGTCCTGCCCATGTGCTGGTTTTGCCCCTCAGGGACACCAGCAGCTGATGCCAGGAGGGCATGGGACAGGTAGCTGCTTGAGGTGCCAGGTGCCACCACTGGCCCTGTTCACCCAGGCCTTTCCTTGCCTTCCATGGCTCTGGTCCCCATCGTGGCAAACCAGGGGTCCCCAGCATCTCCTGGGTTTGGCACTGGGGCTTCCTGGGGCACCCAGCCAGCTCGGGGTCAGCCACCCTCCACTCCTCACAGGCAACTCACCTCACACTGATCTGTTTACCACTGGCTACTGGGATGCTGGGTACTCAACAGGTCCTGCTCTCCACTGTCTACCTGCCACCTGAGAGCCCCAAAGAGGCTGTGGGGCACTAGTGAAAGGCAGGGTGGAGGGTGTCCTGGGATCAGGGTGGTCTCTGGGATTGGAATTGAATGGAAGGAACCAGTGGGGTTCTGGGACACAGTGACTGTGGGAGTGGGGTGGCAGAGCAGTTCCCTGTGCTGCTGGAGGGGCTGGAGAGCTGGCCAGGGCAGGGCCACAGCTTCAGGCAGGTCCACGGTGCCTCAGTCCCTGCAGCAAAAAGCCTCATTAGGGAGGGAAACGTGTGTGGTTTGGCAAAGGGCAGCAGCAGAGGGGAAGGGCAGAGCCGAGGGGTGCTCTGTGCCCTGGGGAGGTGGTGAGGAGCTGCTGGACCAGGCACAGTCTCTCCTGGGGTGAAGGTGTCGAGAGCTGAGGTTGGAGCAGGGGATTGCACCAGACAGGATGGTGGCTCCTGCCCCTGGGCTCCACACACTGCCCTTCACCCCGCTCTGGATTGACCCTCCCAGCAAGGGAACCTGTGAAGGGGTGTGAGGACTTTCCCCCACCAGCTCCATAGGCTGGAATTGCCAATGTCTCTTTCTTTTGAGTGAAACTCCTCAAGTGACCTGGGGTGGGAGGCACAGCCACAAAGCAAAACGGTGTAGCCCCTCCAGCTGCTCAGCTCCAGAGCCTGGTCATGGGGCTGGAGGTTCAGGTGAGCACCAGGGCAGGTGAGGACATGGCAAAGTGCTGCCCTGCTGTCAGCCTGGATCTGCGGCAGACAACGGGTGTTGGGGTGAGCACTGCTGCCTTTGGCTTGGCTCCTGCTTTGCCTTGGCACCAGCACTGGTTGGAAGAGGGTCCTGGCTGCCACAAGCCACTGGTGCCCAGGGAGGTTTGGCTGAAACCTTCCAACTCTGGTAAAGGCTGTGCTGGTCCCACTGGAGCTGCTTGTCTGCCCTCTGCTGCTGCTGCCACCATCAGTGCTTTTGAGCAGCTGTAGTTCCTGCATCTCACATCTGGCTGCTCTGGTGGTTGGACTCACTGGGTCACTGCTCTCCCCTTGGCTCTGGGGGTCTCCTTGGACTAAGGGCTCTCCTGGTCCTGCCCTCCCAACTCTGATCAGAAGCTGACAGTTGCACCAAGGGGAAGAAGGGACATTTCTGCATGAGGAATAACCTGTGAGCCCTTTGGGAAGGGACTCAGAACCCTGCTCTCTGCCAGCATCCAGGGAGAAGCGAAACCCAGGTTGGGCCCCCTCTGCCTCCTGGTTAGGTACAAGGAACCAGAAGGGGTCGGGTCCATCCTGTCCCTGTGTGCAGCTGAGGGGACAGCACTGTCATCCTCCCCAGCTCTCTCAGAGGAGGACATAAAGCTCTGCCACATATGGGCCAACAACAGCACCCAGCCCTGCTCAGGGCTGTCACATCATGGAGTTCAGTCACATCTGTGAGATGGGGCCTCTTGGCTGGACCTGCACTGCTGGGAGGAACCAAACAGGTTTCCTGGGAAGAGGCCAGTGTTGGTATTCCTGCTTCCTGGCCAGAAACAGCCCGTTTCCCCAGGCAGAGTGGTGGTTCATGTGGCTGGAGCTGTGCAGGCAGTCATGCTGGGGCTCTGACAGTGGAGGTGCTGGAGGAAATCTGGGGAAGTGCCATGAGCTGGGATAGGGTTGAGTGGAGGTACCAGGATGGGGGCTGGAGGCGCAGCCCAGATCCCTGAGTCTCTTTACTCCATCCTGAGACAAGGAGCCCCTAGGCCCCAGACAGGAGCCACTGTCAGGGACAAGGATGAGCCTGGAGGAGGGAGAGGAGCCAAGTGGATCCTGCCCCAGACAGGTGTTTCCTGGTGGAGCACAGCTGGATGTGGGTTGAGCTTAGCCCCTGGGCTTGGCTCTGAGGACTGAGCTCCCCACAGGTGCTGAGACTCACGGGGGTGCCTCTGCCAGGATCCGTGTTCCTTCTGGCTCTTTGGAGCCTCATGCATGCCTGTGTTCGTGGCATTGCTGTGGGAAAGTCATGCTGCCCCATGTGAATGGGAACCCAGGTGTCAGGAGCTGGGTGCTGTGTCCCAGTCAGTGCTGGGGCTGCCCATCCTGGCTGGCCAGTGCTCCGAGGTGTGGGGAGAGGCCAGCTTCACTCTCATTCATAAATCGTGGTGGGAGTTTCCTGGTGGAGCCTTGCTCCTCTAACTGGAAGGGAGCTGGAAACCCAAGTGTTTGGAGGGCACTTGAACCATTGTTTGAAAGATCTGTAATTTTCCAATCGAACTCCCTCCCCAAGCCTCCGTTCATCAAATATTCATGGAATCCATTTTCTCCTGGCACTCCCAGCCCACGTCTCAGCCCGAAGAATCAATCAGGCAGCTCTGCCTGCTCTAATGCATCTGCGTTTTTGGGAGCCTGGGGCTGCCATCTCCTCCCCCTGCCTCCCCCATCCCTGTCCCCTCCCCGGGCAGTGGTGATGGCTGGGGCTGTGCGGGCAGTGGGAACACAGGGAAGGCACTGCTCACCGTGGGAAGGAGTGGGATGGGTGCTAGGGTGATGCAGCAGCAGTGGGGGGAGGCAGTTGCACCGTAGGGCAGGGCAGGAGCAGCCCCTGGGTACCAGGACCTGAGCAGGGTTTGGACGCTGTGCTGGGCATGCATCTCCTCAGCCACACAGATTTCTGGCCATCCTCGCCTGAGCTGCTGCCACTGATGTATCTGCCTTCATAGTCAATGCACGGTGACCCTCTGGCGACTGCAGACCCCTCCCCTTCCTCCCCCTCCCTCCCTCTCCCCACCTGCCATCAGGGGCATTCGATCACAGCCCCATTGCTAAATGGCTTTGTGATGGAGCTTTGCAGCCTCCCCATGACCACGTCACTCTGGGCCCAGCCAAGGGGCCTGGCTCCTGGCACAGGAACAGTGCTATAAATCAGTGCTGGTCCCTCGATTCCTGCTGTTACCACAGGCCCTGGGGCCTGCACCCCCACCCCTGAGGGTCAATATAGGGGTCCTGGCAGTGGTGCCTGTGCAGGGCACACTTCTGCCTTCCCCCAACTTGGAGCTGAGCAGGTTGGAAAGGAGTGGAGGTCAGGGGAGTGGAGAAGCAGCTTGAAATGGCTCTTCGCACATTTGGATGAGCTAATGGGAAAAAAACAGAGGAAGGCAAATAAACATTATTGTTTCATGTCAGGCGGGAGGAGACAAAAGGTCGCGGGCTTCCCTTGTGATGGTGGGAAATGGCAACATCAGCAGGGCTGGAAAGAGCTGGAGAGCCAAGGGAGAGCGTGGGTGCGTGCACGGGTGTGTGTGCGCTCACACGTGTGTGTGGGTCCAGCTTCAGGGGCTGGGAACCCCCAGGACGTGATCCCCCATGTCCCTCCTTCTGCTCCCTGCTCCTTGCTTCCTATCTGGGCTGGTGGTTCCTGAAGGGCTTAGTGGTGCCAGGATCACGTTTGCCCCCTTCCAAATGGATCTGGGGTATCAGAACCTCCAGGGAGACCCCAGCGATGCCATGGATTTGGCCCACCAGTGCTGCCAGAGTGCCGAGCCTGGGGAGCAGCCCCTCCAGCCCCGGGAGGCCCTTCGGTCCTTCCACTCACCCTGTGCATCCCCCCACAGCTCACCCGTTGCCATGGTACCATTACCATGGCGCTGTTGCCAGACAACCATTGCCAGACAACCATCTCCATCAGTCAACAGGGCCAGCGGCAGTGGGACCCCGTTGCACTGGCTCCTGCTGACTGCTGGAGACAGATCAGGGCAGGATGGGGCTGTTGGGAAGTGTGGGATCCCTCACCTCCACCTCGTCACCTGGTTCCAGCAGGCAGGGGCTGGGACTGCTGGGGTGGCCCTCACTCAGCCCCCCTTGATGGATGAGAGCCCCCAGGCCACAGGCTGGGGAGGCTGGGAGGGTGCAGCTAGGGGCATCCAGCCCATTTTGTGTCTCTCCCTGGGCCAGGAAGATTCCTGGCGTCTAACCCAGGAATGCAGAGACTGTAGCAAATAATGGAAAATAAAGAGAATGGAAGAGGGAGGAAAAGGAGAACAGAACGTTTCAGGAATGCTGTAAAAGTTTGGATACATCAAACAGGGCAAGATCCAGGAGAGAACAGGACCTGGTCCAACACCCTGCAAGTGTGGGGTGCCAAGGGCTGGACTGGGGGGACCCGACACCCCAGAGCAGCAGGGAACCCATGATGAAGGGCAGCCCCTGACCTGTGGGGCTGGGCCGCCTGGGTGTGTGAGTGGTGCCATGCGCCTGCGCCGGGGAAACAGTCACAGCGTCGCTGCAAACAGCACGAAAATAACCACCACAAAAGCGACACCTTCCCCATTTGTTTTCCTGGCCTGGATTTTGCGCACTGCTGGGATCCCCAGGGTGTGGGGTGAGGGGAGGACAACAGCTCTAAGCAGCTCCTAGTTAATCGCTAGCTTCAAGGAGGAGGCAGAAGGAGGCAGGGGCTCCCCTTGCCCTGCAGAGCCCATTTGAGTTGTGGCCAGGCTCAGCTCCTCCAGTGGAGGAGGACCCGTGTGAGGGCACATACATGTGCAAGAGCACATGCACTAGCATGTGCAGCCAGAGCCCAACTTGGGGAGGTGTCATGCGTGGGGTTCAGTGCCACAAGCCCACCCTGTGTGTAAAACCATCTTTGAAAAAAGCCCTTCCTGTGAGCGTGGGGGCCAGCTCTCTGTCTCTTGCTCTAGGAAACAAATGGAGATGATCCATCGCCTGACGATACCTCTGTGCCTCCCACCGTAATTACTGCTACAGCTGAGCACTTCGTTAGCACTGTCTGCCAAGCAGCCAGTGTCTCCTGTGGCACTGGAGCATCCCGGTCCCAGCCAGCCCTGTCTGCTGCCTCAGCTCTGCTGTGGGTCCTGGTGCTGAACCTGCACCTGATGCTCTGTGGCACGGAGGCTCTCGTTGGGCCCTGGGGGCTGCACTGCTGGTTGGGCTGGCCTGGGGTACCACACACATGGGGACACAGGAAAGTGGGTGTAGGGGCAGGTGACTGCAAGGATCAGGGGTACAACCTCCTCACAGCACCCTGGGGCCTGGTGCACCTGGGAGAGCTGCTCTGGGGCCAGCAAGGTGGCTGCTGCTGGCAGCATCCCTGGCACGGCCATGGCAGCCCATGTTGCAGAGGCAGGTGCTGAGCCTGGAACACAGATGCCAGTGGAAGAGAAGTGTGTTGCCATGTGTGTGTCTGTGTGTCTGTGCGTGCAGCTTGGAAAGGTCACTGTCTGGGAAAGGTGTCAGTGGCCAAGAAACGGGCTTGGAATGGGAAGTGTGAGCCAGGTTGGAATGCAGGGGCGTCCAGAACCATCCTGCTCCAGCGCCATGGTGAGAGTGGGTCCCGCTGTGCTGAGTCCCTCAGGTGCTGGGCAGGGTGCCTGTCCTGAAGGATTTGGGCAGGATGGGGTGTGAGGGGTGTCTGGAGGAGCCATGCAGGCAAGGGACACTTGGCTCCGGGGGGCAAGGAGGAAACAGCTGATGGAAGGGAAGGGTTCAGCCTTTGTGTGCTGCAGTATCTGTCTTGCTGGTTGCACAATGTCCCAGTTACCTGCTGCTGGTGCCACTCCTCACTGCTGCTCTCTGCTCTCTGCAGGGTCGTGGAGGCTAGCACCCTTCAGCAGGAGAGGCTGCAGGCCATCGCGGTGAGTCTCTGCTGGGGCTGGGCCTTGGCCCAGAGTCCCCACATCCCCACCCCATGCAGCACAAGGGGCAGATACCAGGCGGGAGGAGGGTGCAGGGTCGGCTGAGCTGGTGCAGGTGCTCAGCTTCCAGGCCAGGGGTCTCCAGCAGCTGAACGAGGACTCGTAGTGGCCCGTGCCAGCATGTCCCTGCAGTGGCTCTTCCTGGGGTGCTGGAGCAGGCATGGCTTGTCTGCACGGCTGAAACAGGGACAGAGAGAGCAACAGGCAGCCGGGAGTTTTAATTAACAAAGCAGTGCCTTGATGAGCCCCAAGTGAGGGAAATGAGTGATGATTCTTCCCCCCTACCTCTTTCCCAGGAAAGGCTGAGGATGGTGCGATCCAGCCATGCCCACCATGGGCACTAGTAATTACATTAATCAGTAAGCAGTCGGGGGCTACTCTGGGCAGCCCCTCCCAGCACAGAGCAGGGCACAGGGCTGGTTGAACCCACCGCTGCCCCCCTGCCCAGCTGGCTACTGGCCGATCTCTGCCACACAATGGGCAGATTGTTCTGGACCAGAGGAGAAAGCGCTGGGTGACGCGTCCAGGCTGGGTCTGACTCTGCTGAAATGATCTGGAGCAGCCCCAGGATGGGTGGCGGGGGGGGTGAGGTGGAGGTTGCAGGGGCTGTTTCCCCCATGCTGGCAGCTCACTCAGCGGGGCCAGCAGAAGGGAAGGTGACATTTTGAGATGGTGAACAGAGCCCAGGCTCTGCCCTGGTTGCTTGTACACCCTCCATGCCTCAGTTTTTCCCAGAGAGGGCAGGGACATGATACTGGGCTCCCCGTGGGCTGACCCCAAGGCTGGTCTCGCAGCCCCTCTCCCCGCAGTGCAGCCCCTTGTCCCCTCTCCCCCCTGCCAAGTGATGCCTGGTGCCCACCCCCTCCCTGTGCTGACCCCGGCTCCGCCGCTCCCATCCCTCCAGGAGAAGCGGAAGCGCCAGACAGAGATCGAGAACAAAAGGCGGCAGCTCGAGGATGACAGGCGGCAGCTGCAGCATCTCAAGGTGAGGATCCCCCGGGACCCCCAAGCTGCCTTGGCACCGGGAAGCTCCTGGCTAGGGGGCAGGACTGTGACTCCCTTCTGCTCCCCAGTCCAAGGCTCTGCGGGAGAGATGGCTCCTGGAGGGGGCCCCAGCCTCTGCCTCCGAGGAGGAAGAGGCCATGAAGAAGCAGATGCAGGAGGATGAGGTGAAGACCAAGGTGCTGGAGGAAACAATCCAGAGGTAACGGGGCCAGTGTGGGACCGGCTGTTGGAGTGTACTTGGAGAGCACCCACGTCCCTCCAGAGACCCCCCGAGCAGGCAGGTGCTGAGGTTCAGCTGAGTCCTCGTAGATGTCCATCCCCATTGCGGTGGCTCAGCCCTTGGAAAGGGGCAGTGGGGAGGTTGCAAGGGAGATGTCTCAACCCTGCCCAGCCTCCTTGTTACTGGGCAGCCGAAGGCGAGGACCCAGAGCCCCAGCATGGAGGTGTCCCGGCAGTGCAGCAGGAATGCAATCAGTCACGGCGGTGCCATTAATTACCGAGCACTGGTGCAGAGAGGGGTCAGGCACGAAGGGGCCTTTGTGTCCGGCTAATGGCGCGGTGCATTCCTCTGCCGGCGCCGTGTGGGAGCCGAGGGGGGTTCTGCTGAAGGGGGCTCTGCCACCACACCAGTCCGTGGGGACTCCCCAGACCTCTGCCAAGTCCTGGTGGGGCCCTGCTGCTGGCACATCTCCTGACCATGCTGGTGGCTGGGAACAGCCCTTCCAGAAAGCTCAACTAGGCTCCCGGTGGCATATGCAGGAGCAGGAGGGTGACGGAGTGGCCTCACTCTCGCCACTAAGTGAGGACATCGGCAAGTGTGTGGGGGTTGGTCCCCCCACCTGGTTCCTGCGATGGGGTCTCTGCCACCCACTTGGGCTGAGCCTGTTGGCTTTTGCCCTGCAAAGAGACAGTGACATCCATGCCAGAACCTGCCTGTCGTTGCACCTCATGAATTCAGGACAATTTGTGCCTCCCCTCTTCTCTGCACCATGTTGCTGGCCCATGTTAGCAGGTCTGCTGTGGCTGCCCACCCCACAGTTACCTGCCCCACACTGCCTGTCCCATACTTCCCGCATCGTGACTCCCCATGGCCTCTCAGCCCCAGCTCTCCTTGCAGGCTGGAGAAGGAGCTGGACACGCTGGAGAACAGCAGCTCAGTGGCTTCTACCAAGGAGAACCTGGCAGAGGCAGCAGCACCAGCCAAGGAGGAGAAGGCTGAGGCCGTCTCCAATACACAGAAGGTGAGCATGGTTGCTGCCCATGGGCAGGGCTGCCAGTGGTGGGGTCAGGGTTCCTGGCCCTGGTGGGCATGGGTGTGTGTGGTCAGTGTGTGTGTGTGGTGCATGGAGGGTCCCAGCAGCTCCTATAACCTCTCCCTTCTGTTTTGCAGAGTCCCCTGGGCACAGTTAAGGGTAGGTGATCCTTGATTCCCCTGAGATGCGGTTTGATGCCTGCCATCCCCTCATGCTACCCTGGTGCTGGGGCCAGATGGATAGAGAACCAGATGGAAGCCCCATCCCCTGTCCCCTCTGGGCAGTGGTGCCCTGTGGCGGGGGAGCCCGTCCCAGACACCAGCTGCAGGGGACACACCACCCTCCCTGGGGCTTGTCCCATGGGCACACGGATGACTAGGCAATCATTTTGGCTCAGACAGCCGTCTCTCCTCTCCATCTCCAGCCGAGAAGAAGGTCTCCAGCAGCCCCATGAAAGTGGTGGAAGGCACCGACATGATGAAAGCGGGTAGGTGGCCACTGCCCCTGGGAGGAGCACTCCTTCCCGGCTGCTTCCCCCTCCCTTTCATGCCGTCCTCGGCTCACTGCCACCACAGCCGCTCCCCGCCGTGCCGCTCGATGCCTTTCCAAGCCCAAGGCAGAGAACATCCGTCATTGCAATCACAGGGTTTGGTTTTGCTTCCACCCCACAGCTGATTTGTGGCTCAGGGCCCCCCCTCACCCCAGTTCCATGTCTCTGCTCCAGTTTCATCCTTCCTGCTCTGTTTGCAGCTTGTCTGCGCAGGGGCGAGTGAGCAGGGTGTCGGCTGCCGGCATGGCTGACCCCGGGCCAGCTGCCACAGGGAGATACAGGAGTGTGCAGGATCGAGCTGCCTGAGCTGGGGGGGCTGCAGCCAGCTCTGCTACTGGAGGGGTTTGCTCTGGTTTGGGGCAATGGCTCAAGATCAGATCATGGCACCAGCACGAGACTCCTTGGAGCAAAACATCATGCACAGGGCTGAGGTGACCCTGGTGCCGTCAGGGACTGACCAGGAGCTGAAGGAGAGATGCCAAGGATCACCCATCCCACGGGGGTGGAGGGGCTGCCCCAGTACCAGCACCCTCAGTGAGGGCTGTGCCTGTGTGAGCATGAGCCTCGCTCCCAGCCCACGTCCCACAGCCAGCACCGCTCACTGACTGGGCAGACAGCTTCGGCACTGCCAGTGCCTGCAGGGGCCACAGCAGCCGTGAAGGTAAGGTGATGCCAGCAGTGCCAGGATGGCGACGGCCCCACAGGTACCCAGGAGGAGGGATGTGCCAGGGATGCCGCGCCTGCCTCTGCCATTCACCGCTCCTCGCTGCCGCCTTGCTAACACCACTGAGCACCGCTGGGCACCACAGCGCTGCCGCCACGCACCATCCCGCTGCCAGCTGCGTAGCAGGAGCTGGGGAGGGCCGGGGCTGCTGTAACATGCACTGTCCTCTTTGTGTCCCAGCCATGTACTCGGTGGAGATCACAGTGGAGAAGGACAGAGTGACTGGGGAGACCAAGGTCCTGTCCAGCACCACCCTGCTCCCCCAGAACCACTGTCTGCAGGGGGTCAAAGTGTACGAGGATGAGACAAAAGGTACGGGCCAGCCCGCACCGCTGGCCGGTGGCAGGAGCAAAGGGCCAGGGACGAGGGAGCAGCCACCCGAACATCGCAGCGGGCACCCACCAGGGCGAGGAAGCGTGGGGGCTGCTCCTGGCAGCCAGCTCTGTGAGGACAACCCCTCATGGGCCTCAGTCTGGTGCATCACAGGATCATCCCAACAACATGATGTGGGTGGTCCAGGCGGGCCAGCCCTGGTTTGCACATTGTGACCCTGCACCGCAGGAGTGGAGAGAAGAGGATCTGCTGTGTCCAAGACTCAGGAGCCTGTCCTATGGGCAGGGAATGTGGCACTGGCACCACATTGGCCTGTCCCACTGGCTGGCTGGAAGAGGAGTGGCTGCTGGGTGCAGAGGAAGTGCAACAGTAGGGACTGACCACTGTCTACAGCTCCTGCTTCTTGCAATATCTGAGAACTTGCTCCAAAGGGCCTAGTGACACCTGACAGATCACTGTGGTGGCAAGGACCAGCCATAGAGCTGGGGCATGTGGTAGCTGAGTGGACTGTCTCTCCAAGGAAACCATGGTATAGCAGTCCCATTCACCCCCCTCCCTGTGGCCATGGCAATGCTGGTGCTGCCAGGCTGGTTGCTGTCTCTCGCTCATCCACTGCCCACTGAGGCAGTTATGCTGACCATTGCGTGATGCCCCAGGTCAAGCAGAAAATGCCACAAACCAGTGTCTGTTCTGGCCATGATGCACATCTCTGCCTCCAATGCTGTGAGCAGCTGGCACAGCGTGTTGGAGAGGGAGAGCCCCATCTCCTCCGGGCACGAGGCCACCAGATGCCATGGTCCCAGCAGGATGCATCAGGAGGTGGTGGGAATGCAGTGGGGCAGCACCGTCTGAGTGTTGCTGAAGTCTCAGGGTTAGCTGTGGTGACCTGCCACAGGGCATGGTGTCAGCTGGGCCGAGCCCAGTGCCAGCAGATGCTGTCCCACCACAGCAGGCATGGGCAGATTGGCTGACTGTTGGCAGCCTGGCAGACAGCCGTGACTCCCACAGGGTTTGCTGAGCCTCAGGCTTTGAGAACTGCTCCTCACATTGGTCTTTCATTTTGGTCTCCCTCTCTGCTGTTGGGCACAAGCCAGGTGATGGGGAGGGGGTCTGGCAGCGGTTCCAGCTGAAAGAGCCATTGGGATGCTGTGGGGAGAAGGGGCTGTTCCCTGGACACACAACAGCCGGGTCCAAGTGGGTCAGACCAGCAGGAGCTTTGCCAGGTCACCTTGTGCCCCTGTCCTGAGCCCCCCTTACCATCCCTCCTCTTGTCCCCACAGTGGTGCATGCGGTGAGTGCCGAGGACGGGACCCTGCAGAACGGGGCCCACCCCCTCAGCTCTTCTGAGGTCGATGAGCTCCTGCACAAGGCGGACAAGGCCACCCTGAGCGAAGCCATGGGGCGTGAGACCCCAGCCAAGGCAGGCCAGGGGGTTGGCAGCGCCCCGGGCAGCCAGAAACCAACGCCACAGCGGGAGATCACAGGGCTGCAAGCGAAGCCACGGGAGAGCACTACAGTGCTGCCGGGCGAGGGGACGGAGCAGAGCCGGGAGCAGCCTGTCACCATGATCTTCATGGGCTACCAGAACGTGGAGGATGAGAACGAGACCAAGAAGGTGTTGGGGCTAGAGGGCACCATCAAGGCAGAGCTGGTGGTGATCGAGGACACCGAGAGCAAGTCGGAGCCAGCACACAATGACCACGCACCGCCCAACGGAACTGCACTGGAGCCGGCGGCCACCCAGCCACTGGGGAAGGAGGGCACAGGCGAGCAGAAGCCAGATGCCAACGCCACAGATGCCAAGGAGGCTGAGCAGGAGACAGACGTGAAGAAGCAGCGCTGCAAGTGCTGCACGGTGATGTGAGCCCCACTGGCCCCCGCTGCCGCCGGTGCAGGCTGCCCCCGCCGAGCCCTCTCTGCCCCGGCCCCTGCTCGCCAGGCCCGCCGCCCCGGCACGACGGGCTTCCCCCAGACCGGACACAGACCCTCTTTCTGCAGAACTGGGGAGATCCAACACCCATGGAGTGCCCATGAGGCCGCAGCGGGCAGCAGCAAACGGCGGCTGTGGCAATGCTTGCCTCACCTGCCCAATGCCTGCCCCACGCTGCCCCCCACCAGCGCTGCCTGTGGTATTTATTAGAGAACCCCTAACCCCATGGTGTGCTCACCCCACCACGGCCCCTCCTCAACCCCACTGGAGCCCTCCTGCTGCCAACACCAGAGCCTTTCCCTCTGTCACTGACATCGTCCCACCTGCCGCTGGAGGACAGAGCCACCAGGCAGGGGATCGGAGGACGCCACTGCATCCGTAGATGACTCCCTGGGAGCCAGCACCAGCGGGACCCACACTTGGCCCAGCCCACAGTGGGTGTCGGACCCAGTCCCACACCACCCCCTCTCTCTGTGCCTCCATCATCTGCTTCTCCAGTGGGGAAAGGCTGTTCCTCTCTGGCTGTCTATGGACATCTGTGCTCCATCTCATGTCCTTGTCCCCATGGCCCTGGGCTCCCCAAACCATGAGCCCCTCATGGACGGAACATGTCCAGGCGAGGGAAGGACATTAAGGGCAGTGTCCCCTCCATGATGCTCAGCTGTGGTCATGGCCAGCACCATGCACAGCTCGTCCAGGATCACCCCAGGCTGTCCCCAGGGCTGTGGGCAGGAGACCCTGCTGTGTACCCCCTGGGCTCAGCTCCCCATGTGTGAGCCACTCACCCTGGTGCTGGCATTGATGGCCATCTTGGGTGCAGGCTGGCACCACTGGGCTCTGCCAGCTGAGAGGGTTGAGCTGTGCTGTGGCCAGTGCCTGTGTCCTCCTGGGGCAGTGGCACTGAGGGAAGGGAAGGCGGGGGGGCCCAGCCTCGTGGGGGCAGGAATGGGGTGGGAGTCCCATGCATCTTCATAGCAGTGGGAGTGTGGCCCAGCATCCCATCCCCTTCCTGCCTCTGCACCTCAATGGTGGCAGCTTTGCAGAGCCATGTTCTGGGAGCCCAGGCAGCAGCATCAGGTCCCCCAAGGGAGCAGGACAGCCCAGTTCACCCCAGCACTGGCACTGGGAGCTGCCAGGGGTCCGGTGTCCCATGAAGGGCAGCCTCCCTGCTCCACCCCCACCCCACGCCCCAGCCCTTCAGTGGGGATTTCACCACCAGCACCAGCGTTTCCTCCCCCCTGAGACTCACTGGGGCAGGCGAGGGGGCCCCCATGGCTTTTGGTACCCAATGCCCACATCAGCTACCCCTGAGCCACAGCAGCTGGGCTGGCAATGCCCAGGCCCTGTGCCCGGGGGCACTTGCCTTGGCTTTGGGCAGGGTGCAGCCACTGCAGGGGTCTTTGAGCATGAGAGGGATCCTGTTGCTGTGCAGCTGGGTGAGTCCCCAGGGACCCCCCAAAGCATGTGCAGAGCAGCCTCCACACTGCCCAGCCCACTGGGCCACCAGTGGTACAGCAGCCAGGGTTTGGGCTTGGCCATCCAAGGCCTTCCTTCCCCTACACTCCCCTCATGTGAGCAGTGACCCCCTCCATGACATCTCAGTTGCCCTGTTACCACTCAGGCTTCAGCTTTCCCCCAGTAGAGTCATTGTGGGGCTGGGAACTATGAGGGTCTCTTGGAGACACCCCAGCCCCACGGTGTCCTGTCTGGGCACCCACAGCCTCTGGCAGAGGCAGAGCTGAGAAGGGAGGGGTTTGGGATGGCACTGTCATGGGAAGGGAGATCTCCTGCCCCTCCTGCTGATGGGCATCCCTGGAGCCCCATCACTGCAGAGCAGGGTGCAGGACTGGGTGCCACCAGGCATCTCCTCCTAAGTCCTGGGGGGAACATCATCTCTTGCCACCCCACACCAGGGGCCAGCACCACTCATCCCATCCCACTCTGGGCCCTGCAATCCTCCCAACCCCAAGCTGGGGTTCTCTTCTGCCCTTGGCAACCCCTGCCCCTCAATTGGCTTTGACCTCCAGCCCAATCTGGCCCCTGTGGCAGTGGGAAGTGTGACCAGGACCCTGGGCTGGGGCTGGGGAATGAGAGGAGCAGGCAGAGGGCCCAGCATCACCCCTGCCCCATCCTGCAGCCCCCTGACCAGCCCCGCTGAAGTGCACTTCCTGCACCCCTGAGCTTTTCACTTGTGCCGAAGCTGTTTGAATTCCCCTCCCTCCCTCCCTCCACCCGAACCTCCGTTGTTTGTAAAACACCCAAATCGAGCAAATAAACTGTGTGAACAACCAGCCTGGAGCCACCGGCGGGTGGGAGCGGGCTGGGGATCCTGGGGATGGGGCTCTTGGGGACGGGGGGATGAGGATTGAAGGTCAGCGATGGGGATGTTGCGGATGGGCCCTGCTGCCTCTTCACTATATAGGCAGAGGAAGTGGAGCAGAAGAGGTATGTGGGAACAGGGATGCTGGGAGGAAAGGCATACAGTGTGATGCTCTGGGTATACCCAAGTAAAGGGGACATGGCAGCCAGTGACCTCGGTGTCCCGAGGGGCAGTGCTGGTGTCAGGACCTCCCAGGCCCTGTCACCGCATGCACATGGCCATGGGTCTCTGCACATCCCCACACTGGTGCACGTCCTGCTGCCCAAGGCTGGGATCCCAGGAATCTTTTCCTGGGACGGCAGGGGCCTGACCCTGCCTGGTGCCATTCCAGGTGCCAGCACACGCCCTGTGGCGGGCGGGGAATGCTCCTGGCTCCCTGGCATCACCTGTGGACTTTGGCTCAGCCCCATGATAAAACAGGCTCCACTCACCTGCCCGGAAACGCAGAGCAGCCTGGCAGCCACACCACACTGGCATCGCCAGGCCAGCCAGCACCAGTCCTGAGCGGGAACGGCAGCACTGAGGGGCTGGGCAAGGGGTAAGTGGGACCCCACGGCATCCGCAGCGGGGGTGAGCCAAGGGCAGGCACCAGAGCCATGCTGGGGCAGCAGCAGGGCAGGGTGTGGCTTCCTGGCAGGAGTGGGCTCTAAGGAGGGCAGAGAGGATGAGGACAAGGACCTTCATCCCAGCCACTGGCATAGAGAAGGGCTGAGTGTCCTGGCACGGCATCGCTTGCTCAGCTGTGACACCCTGTGCCGAGAGGCAGGGCTGCTCGGCACTGGTGATGCTGCCCACTCCTCTGGGATGCAGCAGCTGTGGCCATGGGCACCGAAGGCACCATGGCCACTGTGCCACAGTCCTGCCCTTGTCCTGTCAGGTGCCCATGGTTTCCAGACCAGGTACAGGGGCTTGTTTCCCCAGGGAGAGGGGCTGCAAGGGTCCGGGCCTGGCTGTGCCAGGGCTGCCGTGGTGGCGAGAGCACCTGGCTGTGCAAACACGAGGTTATTGATGGCCACGCCAGGGAGGCCCTGTGGTGTAACAGGAGAGTCCAGGCTGCTCCTGGTGCAGCTGCTCCTGGCCGTGTCCTCCAGGGTGAGGGGAGAGACTGGCATCCAGGTTCTCACTGTAGCCTCAGGGTTTCTCAGTGCCATGACTACGTCCAAAGAGAGGCAGAAAACACTTGGAGGAAGGTCTGTGGGTGCATTGCCACACCACCACGCTGCTGCACCTCTGTACTGGTGCATCGAGGCACGGGTGTGTTGGCATGTTGCTGCATTGGCACATGAGTGTGTTGGCACTTTGGTGCATCCGTCCATCAGTGTGTGCTGCAGATCAGAGCCAAGGGGAGACCCCCGGGCATGAAACCAGCTGCAACGGGGTGACGTCGGCACAGGGAGATCAGAGACAGGGCACTGAGCCCAGTGTGGTTCTTGGAATTCCCCACAGACTTGTGGTGAGCTTATCAGGGCCCTGCAGCCACACCACCCATGCCCCCCCCCGACCCTACTGCTGACACCCAGGTCACTCCCCAGCAGATACAGCTCAGCTGGGTGCCCGTGTGGCCTCCCCGGGGCGTGGGGACCCCTGCCCTGACAGCTTCCTGAACAGTAAGTGCAGAGTGGTCAGGGGCAAGGGCAGTGCCAGGTGCTGGTGGGACGTCACGTCCCCCAGCCTTGGGGGGATTGGTGCCGACGCAGGGATGGTGGCAGGGAGGGTGTGCAGTGAGGGGTGGCACTGTCTGGGGTGGGCAGGCGAAGGGACACCGGCCGCACGCCAGACACATGTGCCTTGTGCATCAGTCAATCTGGGAACGCAGCTGGCACAAGGTGGGCACAACGTGGGCACAAGGAGGGTGCACTGCAGTTCTGCAGCTCTGTGCAAAACCCCCAGCACAGGGAGACACCTGGGAAACACCTCAAATGTCTTCTTACGGTGGGGTGCCCAAACCAGACTGGCAGGTGCTGCAATGCCACCTGCTCTGGCCGGCACATCCCATGGTGCTTGGCAGGCCAGGGGGCAGCCCAGCACAGGGGGGATGAGCCCAGGACCCCCAAGCCCCCACAGCCCCTCAGTGACGGACAGAGCTGAGTCAGGTAGATGGATCTGGGCGCAGCTCTGGGAGGGGCCGTTCCGCTCGCGTGGAGCCGGCAGGCAGCCGATAAGAGCCCAGCTGGTTTCCCCCTCCCTGCTCCCCTCCTCTGCTGGTCGCCAGCGCTCCCCAGTGAGGGGTCTCCCTCCAGGTGGGATCTCGATCCCCCCAAACGTGGTAAGAGGCGTGGGCAGATGATTTTCACTATCTAGGTCGCTGGGGGCAATAAAAGAGCAAGTGTGAATCACAGCTAGGGCAATTACAGGGAAATTCAGCCAAGCACAGCTGCAGGAAGAGCAGCTGAGCCACCAGGGCTTGGCACGGGTGGCCAGGATGTCCCAGGTACAGCTGATAAGATCCAGGTGCTCCTGCCCCAGGCGAGGCTCAAACAATTCCTGTCTGCGGGAGAACAGTACATTCCAAGAGGGCTGGAGGTGAGCGAGGGAAGCTCAGTTACTCGTGCCGCCACAGGAAGGAACCGTATGCAGAGTGCTCTCATCCTGGGGACAAGCCAGGATGTTCGGGATGCAGGGAGCACCGGGCACCTGCCTCTGTCCTGGAGAGCTTCACTCTGAGCTGTGCTTGCCAGAACCATGGCACCCAGGCTCTGCGCTGCCCCTGGCATCACCACAGCCTTGCTCCTCTTTTGCCGCCTGCTCCCAGCAGCCTGTGAGCAGTGCCCGGAGCGGTGCCCTGTAGTGGCACACCCTGACCTGCTGGGACTCTCTCTCACCCAGCCAGGAGTGGTGATAGGTGACAGCAAGGCTATGGCTGAGCCTCGTCAAACAATGGGACAGGACGTGCTGCTGGCCTCGGGCACGCCCGGCTCGTCCTTGCATGACGTGTGTGTCACTGGCTCTGGGGCCAGGGATGGCATCTGCAATGCAGTGAAAACTGCTGTCTCATGGGGACCCACCTGTGCCGCCCCTCCCTGCCTGACACCCGCTGTCCTGGGCCGGCTCTGGCCAAGCTAGTGCCAGAGTATTGACCCCAAGGTCAGGGCCATTCACTCCTGCCCTGCACGCCCGGAGAGGGTTAAAGTCCCCTCATTTTATGAGCCATGAAACCATTTTTATGACCCAGCTGTTTCTATAGCTTGGCTATTTGGAGGCTCCCTCCTGTAAGTGCACGAGGAGATATCCCAGGCAGGGCTGGCCTTGGCACCACCGCTGCCGCCTCTCCCCGCAGGTGTCACCTGGGACTGGAGACACCTCCCTTCCCTGTGCACGTGGAGAGCCCCATGTGACACTAGAGGGTGTCTGTGTCTGGGACAATGCCAAGCCAGTCCATGGTTGTGATCTCGCTGCCGCTGGTGGTGCCACAAACCTGCGGCAGGTTTGGCTATGCTCCCTTGGAACATGGCCAGGCTAAGGGGCAGAGGTGGGAGGAGGATCTGGGCTCTGCCCCAGTTCTTACTGGGAATGGAGCTTTGTGCTCTACCTACTTGTGCCTCAGAAGGGCAGGTTGGTGTGGCAGTGTGTCTCCAGCAGAAGCCAGTGGGACCAAGCTGGGAGAGGGGCTGTAGCCTGACCTCTGCTTCTCCTGCTGCTCTTAACAGCCACTCTCCCCTCCTGCTTGCAGGGCCCCTTGACCTCCACTGAGCTGGGACCCTGTGGGTGACCTCGAAGCTGAACAGCAGCCCCAGTCCAAGGCGAGGTTAGCAGAGGGGTGACTCTTCCCAGGAGATGGATAGAGTCACCAGGCACCTGGTGTTCCAGCTCCCACAGTCACCCAGGCCTGACTACAGCGATGGGCACCAGACTGGCTCACTGGCAGAGCTGAGGGCCGACAGCGACGACGATGTGTTTGGCTCTGCTCAACAGAGCGCCCAGAGGGTGGAAAATGGCTATGGCTGGAAAAGGAGGTCCATGTCACCCTCATATTTCCTGGAAGGTAGAAAAGATGTCTGGTCCCCATCCTCAGACAGGGAGTCCAAGCTGCAGGTAGTGAGGTCAGGAAGCCTGTATGACCTCAGGGCTTACAAGGGAGAGAGGAAACCCTCAAAGCTCTATGATGATGAGGAACAGGACCTGTACAGGGTCCCTCCACCCAACATCTCACCTGAGAAAGCCAGGGAGCTTGAGGATGAGAGGAGGGAGGTCATCCGGAGCCAGGTGATGAGGAAGAGCTCCACCATCGCTGAGAGGTGGAGCTCCATGGATGAGCTGAGCTCCATCAACACCAGCTTGGGCAGCCAGAGTGAAAGCAGGCTTGCAGGCAGTGTCACCACCAGCTTTGCCATCAGCTTTGACAAATCTTCCCTGGGCAGAACTGTGACACCTGTTGACCCTGAGAATATTGACACGGAGCAGATCAACTTTTCTGCAGCTCGGCAGCAGTTCCTGATGCTAGAGAAGACAAGTCCAGGGTCTTTTTTCAGCCCAGAGCAGCAGTCCATATCCCCAAAGCCAGAGTCAGTGACAAAAGTCTCCAGGGAAGAGTGGCACAGCCCTGAGGTGGCCACAAAGGCTACAAGAGGCTATGGTAGTGCTGGTGCATCAAGTCAGAGCAGGACGGACAAGAACATTTACCAGGTTTACAGTGTGTCCTACAAGACACCTGAGAAGGAGGTTTATACTCTCAGAAAGGCTCACACTGAAAGGTTGTATCCCATTGGGAAAATGTCCAGCCTGACCAAAGCATCGTCCAGAGAGGACCTGGACTCTGGCTTGGGTGAGATGTATAATGAAGTCAACACAGGATACACCAGCGATGGAAGTGCCTCCCACGAGACCTTCAACGGCCTTGTGGACCTCAGAGCTGGCAGCAATGGGCTGGGCAAGGAGACGAAGGTCAGCAATGAGACACCCATAGAGCGGGAGATCCGCATGGCAATGGAAAGGGAGGAGAACCTCTGGAAAGAGAGGGGGATCCAGCGGCTGACCTCTGGCAGCGAGCTGGTGGAGATCCAGACCAAGCCTGTCCTTGGTCTTCACGCCTCTCCCGGCCCGGGCAGGAAAGGGAAGGACAGAGGCCGTGCTTCCCTTTACGTCCAAAGGGAAATCGAGCAGGAAACAAAGCGTGAGGAGGATCTGAAGAGGCAAGGGAGGCTTCTGGGGGCGTATGACAGGGGGACACAGCAGGAGCTGGATGAGCGCAGGAGGGTGTTTGAGCAGGAGGAAGCCCCCCCCCCGAAGCCTATCACCCCAAGGCGAGCAGAGGAGCGGAGGAGCTGGATTAAAGAGTCTGTGGTGGAGCAGTCCTCAAGCCCCAGCCCTTCAGAAGACACCAGGGCTGGGAGGAGCATTCCTAGCTACACAGCAAGCATTGCACACTTCCAGGTGTCCCAGCCGCGCTTCACTGTCAGCGAGAGGAGCTGGGAGAAGCCCTTGGTGTCCCAGCACACTTCCACCAGCACCAGCAAATGGGGCAGTGAGGATTCCTGGGGAGGAGAGCTTCCTGGCTCCACCCCAAGCCCCGCCAGCACGACTGTCCTCCCCAGGGAGTACTTCTCCCTGTCCTTCTGGAAGCCCAAGGTCTCCTTCACAGAGGACATGGGGACGCAGAGCCCGCTGCGGAGGGAGGACAGCCGAGAGGAACAGTACCGGCTGCGGACGTGGAAGCCCCAGACGTCTGCACTGATTGAGGAGGAGATCCGGAGTGACTTGCAGAGGGAAGAGGAGCTACAGGAGCAGCGGCGGCGGCGACTGCTGATGGACAGAGATGGAGGTCCCCAGGAGGGTTCCCGCTCTCGGCACAGCTCAGGTGAGGGAGAAAAAGGGCAGAGTGGCAGAGCAATGATTTGGTGGGGTGCCCATAAGGACTCCTGTGTGCTGGTAGCAAGTTGTCCAAGGAGAACTTGATGCCAGCACAGTGGAGTCAGCAGAACTGCTGCTGAGGTGGCAAAGACTCCTTTCCTGTGCTGGCTTTTGATTCCAGACCTGCTCAGCTCTCGATGACTTTGTGTCACATTACGGCAGCACACAGGGCTGGAAGGGCCCGGCTCATGCGTTTCCCCTTCTTGCTCCTGCAGTCCCTGGCTGGGGCCCAGACACGGGATCTCAGCTGTGACCAAACCTGCTGGACCAGCTGTGGATCAGGGTCTGGGGCAGGGGTCTGGCTCTCCTGCAGGTCCCTGGCCCCTGGGAGCGGTCCTGGGGTCTCTCACCCTCCAATGCTTTCTTTCAAAGCTGCTTCAGGTGCCAGTGGCAGCTACTCGGTGTCTGAGTCCCCCACCTCCACTCCTGCCTCACACCAGTCGGGGATCCTGGGGCTGATGTCGTCCTTCACCCCGCTGAGACTGACTAGTTCCTCCCAGGGCAGCACAGAGACCCCCACCCCTGACTCGTCAGGTTCCAGCCCCTTTGAAGAGCGGAGGAGGAGGGTGAAGGAGGATGGAAAGGTGAACACGCTCACCCTACCTGTTCTGGGCAGTACATAGTTGGGGGGCTGGAGCCCAGGGGAAGGCTGGTGGCTCTGGGGCTGGAGGTGGCTGTTCTGGCTCCCACCTGAAGCTGAAGGTCAAGATGCTCAGCTTGGTGGGAGTCCCGGTGGTGGTGGCACCAGTGAGAGGCCATGTGAGCCCCCAGGCTGCACCTGCTCTTCAGAGTTGGCAGCACTGGGTGGGACTGGAGAGGAGCAGCAGCTTCCTCCTGGGGGGGGATCCTGTCCTGAACCATCCCCCCACCCCGGGGAGGACAGGACTGCACGTGCCTCCCCTCCTGTGACGACCCTGGGAGCCAGATCTGCCCACCTCTGGATATTCGCCTGCCAGGCTGCTATTATCTGATCCTGTTTTCCCCTTTCCACAGTATGCAGGCATTGAACCCATCGACAAGGTCAACACAGAGGTAAGGCCCTTTGGGAACGTGGGGGCTCTGCTCACACTGCCCTGACACCCTCTGCATCCCCCCAGGTTCCCCTCACTCCTGGAGGCTGATGGGATGGATGGGCCACGGGCACCGCTTGGGTGGGCATTGCATCAGGTTGGAGGGGCTGGTGGGGGGTTGTGGACAGCTCTGCAAAACAGATTGATTATAAAAAACTCTTCTTTACAAAAATCCTGCACGCTCTGGTCTCTGCAGGTGGTGGAAAGCACCCGAGTGATTCGCCACAAGAGTGCCATGGCCCAGCGCTGGGAGGCCGGGCAGTATGTCCGGGATGAGGACTGAGGGACCCCCAGGCCAGGGGGTCACCCTGTTCAGGATCAACTGATTCATGACCGAAATACCTAATCAGTTCCACCCCTGGCCTTTGCGACAATCAGACACATGTACCCTGCAAATCAATCTCTTTTATTGTCACTGATAATCCTTCCATGCAATAGATCTGCTCCTTCCCATGGGGTGGGGGAACAGCTGTTTTTATCTTCTTGAGAGGGGAAAAATTGGATCAGTATCTTTTTAATCACTTCCACCTGGAGTCAGCTAGGTGAAATCATTTGGTAATTCACTTTGCCCCTTGGGAGCTGTGTCTCTAGCTTACAAGAAAGCTGTTATATTTCTCAGTGAATTTAGGCTTTTAGGTACCAGTAGGCTGGGCATTGCTGTGGGGGTACCTGGACTGAGGCCTCCATGGGACTGGGAAATCAACATTAGCATAACTCCTGTGATCCATGGAGATGCAGCAATGGAATATATATAAATATAAATGCTGTTTATTCTGCTAATTTATTAAAGAGTTGTTGCTCTTGTTCTTCCTGGCCTGTTCTGTCTGCCTGCTCTGCTGGTTCTGTACTGGTGTTTTGGAGGAGACCCATGGCTGGGATGTGGGGCTGGGTNCACTGAGGGGCAGCACTGGGTGGATTTTAAGGTCCTGTCTGACCCAAATCATACCGTGGTCTGTGCCTGCCCACCCCACTAGGAGGGTCCCTGTGCAGACCCCACTGGGAACCCAGCCCTGCTCTGTGGGCACTTACCAGGGGGTTCCCCAGGGAGCCTGGAGGTGTCCAGGTGCTATGACAGGTCAGAGGGGGCTGATTGTGCCAGCTTGTTTTTCTGGCAGCAGCCACCTGTTCCAGAGTTTTTGGCATGGCCTGAACCCACAAGCACAGGGGAGGGAAAAGCCTGACCAGGGGTAGTCTCAGGGCTGAGGGAAGCCTGGCCCCACGGGGTGCAGAGTGTGCCCATGGCTGGGTCACCTGGACACAAGTAGGTCCTTTGGGATGGCTGTGCTGTCCTGGTGCCATTGTGATGTCATTGGTGCCCAAGAACATTAGGGGAGCCAGCAGATGCCCTTCAGCAGTTGGTGAACTGAGTTTGTCTTTTTTATGTATCTCCAAAAGTCCTTAAGTTGTCTGATGGTATTATATTGCTCAAAGGGGGCCTAGGTCCTGAGGCCTCATTCAGAAACCATGGAGACGGCTTGTAAGGCCTCAAAGGGTTCAAACCCCCTCTGGGGAAGCTTTGCACCACCAGGCTGGGAGCAGGTGACACCACAGAGAACAACAGGGAACATGACAACATCTCAGCAACCCATCACTTGCTGTTCAGGGCTGCATCCTGGAAGAACACTCAGACAGGACTGAGTTAAAAGTTCTTTTATTTGCTTCTGTCAACAAGGCAACCAACAACCTGACTGGGTGTAACAGGTACTGAGCAGATCTAAGCACATCTCCTAGGGCCTTTGGGGAGTTGCATTTTGCACTCTGGGGAAATACTATAAAACCTTTCAACACTGTCAGACACTTTCAACAACTTCTTAAAAGGGATGCATCTTCTTCAATCTATGAATCTTTCACTAAGGGAAATGACCTGAACCTTGCTGGAAGCATTACCATGAGGTGGGGATCAGCAGCATTGTTGCTCTCTTGGTGTTGCTCATCCTTCCCTGCAGGCCTGTGCCCTGGGCTGAACTGTGTCAATATGGAGAATGCAGGTGCAGTTGATGCTCCTCACTGAGCTGTGCCACCTCTCCACATCAGCACTGGTGTTTTCTCATGGTATTGACTGTACAGTAGAACATTAACTTGTTTAGCAAATGCGAAACCAAAGATTCTCATTAACTCAATGAATTATCAATTCTGATAACAGAAAGAACAACAGAGGAATTTCCCTGAAAGACAACACGCTGCAGATCTGCAGGTGCCTTCAGTGCCAAGGCAAAGCCCAGGAGAAACCAAAGATTGCTATAGGATTCTCTTTCAGAGCAACCTTGGAGTGGTTTAAGTGGCAAAGTCGAAGGGACACCTCTCATCCCTGCACTTCCTTACAGCTCCTCTGAATCGCTGGGTAATAACTTTCAAGATATTTTCCATTTTGGCTCTTGTCAATGGCCTCCTGCAGTACCATACCTTGTCCCAGACGGAGCACAGTGACCTGGGAGCCAGGTAAAGTGGGTCATTCTCATTCAGCGTGTCTGGCGGCCTCCTCCTGGCGTACTCCTTGTAATTGGTGACTGGACAGTTCTCTGGATCATCAGGTTTGGCAAAAAGCTGTGGCCCTGTCTCTCCTTTGTTTCCCTCTGGGCTCAGATCATCCTTCCATTCCAAGTACTCCACTTTTCCCTTGCTCTTCCTCAGCACCAGCTGTCCCCAGCACAGTTGTTGGCTCTGGATGTGGGTTCTTGCTCCAAACCCTCTAACAATGCTGGTGAACATGAGGTGCAGAAAGCCCTGAGGGTGAGTGTTGCTTAAAATTCCCTTCTTACGAAGGTTTTCCACATCTTCATCTGTCAGATTCTCCAAAATACTCCACTCTTTCTCCTTCTTCTTTTTGAACAGGTGCTGATACTTTAGTTCCCAGGCTTCCTGAGAGGCCCTGAACTCCAGCCCTCTCACCATGTTGTACTTGTAGTTATGCTCCTTGAGGTACCGCTCGATGTTGCGCTGCAAGAAGACAAAGGAATGGACTGAAAAATCTGTGCCATCTTGTCTCTTAGTGGAGCTAAAGAATGAGACAAGGTAACTGTCAAGGTCTTCAGGTGGCAGCATGTGAATCTCGCGTGTCTCGGAGGGGTGGTGCAACAGCAGCCAGTCTTTGAACAGTTTTATGTCACCAGTGGAACTGTTTTTCACCTTCTTCTTCAGCACATCTGAAAGACAAGACACAGCTTTGTGGACTGCAAGAACTCATGAAGATCAGTACAACATGAGGAGATGCAGGATAGTGTCCACCTGACTTCTGAAAGCCATTCAGAAGACAGGACTCTTGCAAACCCCCTCCTGTAGAGCTGTGGAGCAGTTTTGTGTTCTTCAAAGGTCAGCACCACCTGACAGTGCCCACCTCTCCAGGGAAGGCTAGGCTCCTTCCTGCTCCCTCTCCATTGGCTGCTGGCCCTGCTTGCTGCTAGATAGCAGGATTTCCCTCTCATTGTGAAAAAAAAAAGTATGACTCAAAAGTTAAGGAGCATTGAGAGGGAGGATAAACAGGTGAGTAAAAGTGTATTATTATTATTTTGCTTAAAGGATTGCTGGGATTCCAGTTGGGCTCACTCTCAAGTTGCCATGGCAATACCACATCTACCTAGTTCAATGTTGCATGAGAAATTAATTCTTTGGATTGCTGGAAAGCTCCATCTGCTTGCCTGTGACTTGTCCAGGGCAGAGGAGGGGCACATGGAAAAGGACCAATGAGCCAACATCTCTAGATTCCCCTTTATGCATTGGGTTCTTTTGTCCAGGCTTAGTTGTCATCCTGAAATACTGTGGATGGATAAGGTGGATTCCTCTGATCCCTGTCCCACTGTTTTTTTGCCTGTTTTGTACTGACTGCTCTGGGTGCAGAGAGCCTCCTCTGAGCTGTGAGCCAGTTACCTTGGCAGAAAACAGCTACCACACACACATTCCCAGATGAACTCCCAGTCCCTTCGGATGACACACATCAATTATGAAAATAATCAAATAATGCTCCCAAACCCCAACTGTGGCAATTTGTGTGGTTGTGGTTCCATATGGAACATGAGTGTCTGTAACCGCAAGCCCGTTCAGGACCAGCACAGGTGCTGTAATCACACCACAGGCAGACCCCAAATACTGCCTCAATACCCTCTGCCCCTCCCAAGTATGTGCCCAGGCCCCCACACTGTGAGGCAGTGAATATGAAAACCTTCATTCTTGAAAGGACTAAAGCAATGTGTGGAGCTTCTGGTATTTTCCATGCAAGATTGACACTCTGATGCCACTGCCAGCACTGGGATTTTTTGCTGCTGGCTTTGGTGCAGTCAGAGCTCCAGTCAAAATTGCTCTGCATTATTTCCCCTTGTTTTCCTCTCTTGAGACATGATTTTACTTCTCTGGCTTCAGTTTCATATAGGGACTCTCTTAAGTACAGCCAATGTCCTGTGTGGGGATACTGGGTAAAACGGAAGACCAAAGTATCCAAAACAGGGATATTGGGGCTGCGTCGCAGCCAAGAACACCTTTGGGAAACTCAGGGAAGTGCACTCCCTACAGAGGTCCTGACTGCTTCAGGAAAAGGACCTTTCTAACTCCCTTTGAGGAGAAACAAGAGTGCCCCAAATCTGAGGGATTTACTTAGATGCTGCAGATCTTGGCAGTGATGTGAACTCCTCCCTCCCTTGGTATTTTGGGAAAGTGATTAATAGAACACCCCCACACCTCTGCAGGCACACAACTCTTGGCTCTCTTACCTCTGCTTGAGGCTGCAGGTGGGTCGCTCTCTGGACTCTGGAAGTCTGAAGGACAAGGTGCCTGCCCAGATTCCAACAGCTTGCTCTTCTCAGCCTCGTTCTCAGTGCTGCTCTCACCAAAGCCCATTCCCAGTGTGCCATGCTCCTGAGAGCTCAGCTGGAGCTGCTGCTGGACATCAGCAGTGGCTTGGAACTCCAAGAGTGTTACCAAGGGGCATGACTCAAGCTGGGCCTTCACTTCAGTGCTGGAGACAGAAAGAGGTTTGAAACAGTACTTTGGTGCTGCTGACCCTGGGAGGTTCCTTGCTCTGGAAGTTTCAGCCGTGGGCTCTGCAGCAGGGAAATGACCCAGCTTCAGCATGTTGCTGCCCAAGTCCTCCCGACTGCTGACAGGGGACTGTAGAATGTAGGCATGGGCTAGGGGTGGTCTTGTCATGGGGGCAAAGGCAGCTCTTTGGGTGGCTGTTGGCTGATGAAATGACTTCTGGCAGTGGAGTATCTGCAAATCTGCCTGAGCAGGTGGCTCTAGCACATTATTCTGGTTTATTGTGTCTCTTTGCTTGTCTTCATCTGCTACACGATGTTTTTTGTCAGAGGTGATCAGTAAGTCATCATTTTTGAGCTTCATGTTCCATCTACCAGTTTGGAATTCAACTGTCAAGTGCTGCTCTGCTGCAGAACATGATCTCGTGGGTTTCCTGGTATTTTGACTCCCTCTGGGTGAAGGCTTTTTATGCTCTTTATGCCCTGTATCAGCCTCCTGTGGAGTGACTCCTGGGGATGTGTCATATGACTCCGTGATCCCAGAATCTGCTTGACCCTTCTCAAAAGATGATGGGGTCAGCCTGAGCCTCTTCTCCCCAAAGTTGTCTTCTTTTGCTGAAGCCTCAGAAAACTGGAGCCTCTTTCTCCTTCCCACAGCCTCAGTCCCTTCTTCGCCTCTGTCATGCAACTTCCCATACTGCCAGTGATAGGCATGACCAACTTTGCACATCCACAGCACAGCATTCTCCTTGCTCAGGTGACTCATGTTCTGCATAAATTCCAGGACTGGGATCTGGTTGCATATGGTCCCATGACTGTGTGCCCAGACCACAAGTTTGGAGAGATCCATGTGAAAGGAACTGGCATCGCTGCACCCTTCATCATCAGAGTTCTCATTCTGTAAAGGCATGTTGGAAAAAGCATGAGTGAGGGGGGATGTGCTGAGTAAAGTAGGCCTGGGGCTGTTTCTGTCCTTCCCCAATAGAGGGATAACTGCAGATTGGCAGTTTTCTTTCATGCTTCTTTTTAAAAACCAATTTGTTCATTCCTTCTGTCTATGCTATCATTTATGCCATAACAGAACACTCACCATGGCGCTGCTTTCTGTCTCACTGAGCCTTCTCTCAGGTGGAGATCAGTAAGTGACTCTTTGAAAGGCCTTTCTCTCTCAAAACCTGAAATAATCATCACATGTGCGTATCTATATATATGGATGCATACCTATCTATCTATCTATCTATCTGTCTATCTATCTATCAACCTTGGCCAGCAGATGCAACTAAATTCTCCATGCTCAGCCCAGAACAAAGGCAACTGCAGGCCTGTGCTCTACCTGGGCTGAGCTTCCTGGGCTCCCAGGAACTCTCCACACAAAACCTGACTGGGGTAAATATTTGCAGAATCAGCCTCTGCAGCACCAAAATGGAAACAAAATATAAACACTGAAAATAGAATTTTACAAACCGAACTTGGTGAGCTGTTCCTTCAGCACTCCGTGGTTGACAAGCTCCATGTCTTGAAGTGATGAACTTCAGAGAGAGAACCAGGAATAGTGATGCTGGTCCAGTCTGACATTTTCTGACTTTACAAACTGTAACAAGAGGCAGTTTCCCAAGGGAAGGATTTGCACATTTAACTCATATATATACTAGAGGCTGAACTGGAAAATCTCTTATCTATTTGAAAGGCTCCATGTAGCAGCCTGGGCACTAATCCTTGTTTCTGTGTCACAGGGACCATGTAATGCACCCTCAGCATCATGGCAGCACAGGAACCTCTGAGACTGACACTATGCGCTTGCAGGCCAGAGTGGAGCCTGTGGACCAAGCATCTTGGTCCATAATTAATTAAAAGCTTTGCAATTAGTGGTGGCAAAAGAAGCCAGGCTGAAAATGCTGGACATGGGAACCTTGTCTAAACTGGTCCTTTGAGCAGTTCTGGCCTGAACATTATGTGACTCTTGGAGAGAGCAGGCCCTGGCTGGTAGTCGGTGAGTACATGCTGCCAAACAGCACGCCTGAGGACCTGCTGTGCATGTACAGGAGCTCCAGCCCTGGGGCTCCTGCTCTCCCAGTGAGCTGTGGAACACGGGAGAAGTCCATTCCAACTGAAAGCTGCAAGGTTGCTCTGTAATCTGTGAATGCAGTGCTTGTCCACAGGGATTTATCTCAGGAGTGTGGTAGTTAAACTAAAGACACATCTGGCAGCACATGGGCAGGAACGGCTGTGCCACAGGAGTGCTGGCCCCAGGGCAGAGGCTGTGCCCGGTGCCCATGGTGACTGGTGCCTTTGGTGCCCACCCACCACTGGCCCAACTCATCAGCAATCCCGTCCAAAGACAAAAGGTCACACCTCTCACAGGTGCCCGATGGGGAAAGGCCAGGAGGCACAGGATGTGCTCCTTTTGGGGTGAGCCTGCAGCACAGCTCTCTTCTGCACTTAAGATCTATCAATCTGTATGTTCCTCCCTAATGATAGCATGGATAATTTTAGCCTAAATGCTTGGCTGTTGTGTGTGCCAGCGTGTGAAATGTGCAAAGCCAGGATTTACAGAGAATTTTTTACTGAAATCTGCTGCTGCTTAAACCAAAAATTAGACAATAAAAGCCTGTTTGGAAGCAGCAAATGCACTTTGAGCTCCTGATGTTAATCAAGGTGCTGTAGGGCATCTACTTGTCCCCGTGAGCTCATTCCTGATGGATCCCAGCAAACAGAATAGGGAGTCACCTCCAACAGCTGTTTTGGCTGTCCTGACCCATCACAGAAAGTGGCTCTGCCCAAGCTCCTCCCTAGAAGTGTTTGACCTGTTCCCACATCCCCAGGCTAGGGAGTTCACAGCCTGCACCCACTGAGCCCCCAAAAGCTGAACGTAAACTTGGGGAAGAACTATTTTCCCTTCTGAAGTCAAAGTGAATTTTAGCTTTGAGTTCTGCCTGTGCAATGCCCAAAAAGGGCTGAGCTGCTCAGACAGACTCAATGCCAATAATTTGGTGCCTTCAGTGTGGGAAAAGGTAACGGAAGCTCCGCATGGTCATAAGGCCACATAATTACTGACTTGGCAGATGAACATCTTGATCCCTATCACAGGCCTATGAAAATGGAATGCTTTTATCTTTCCTTATCTCCAGACACATGTCTTCCTCTTCCTGATCTCTTGGAAGAAAAAAAAGCCTTTTTTTCTCTGGCTATTCAGTTCCCAGCTCAAGCTTTGGTGCTCAGCTACAGACCCTTCAGCCCACCACAACCCTCAGACCTCCAGCAGTTGAGAGTGCCCCAAAGGAATGGCAAATGGAATTGGTCTGGATTCAGAGTCATAGCTGAGCAAGAAGAATGACCCCTCTCCTTCCCTCAAAGCCTGAACAGGCATATGTATCTTCTCTTTAAATAATAAAAATCCATCTTGATCATTACCACAGTTTTTACCTGCTTCCAAAAACCCTGGGATCCCTGTGAGGAGGGATATGGGCTTGGAGTTTTGTTTTGGAGCCTCATGTTTGGTTCAGTGTCTGCATGGCTTGGAGTGATGTGGTGGATTAATTTTCTTCCCAGGAGAGGTTCTCATCTGATAGTGGACACTGTGTGCAGGACCCACACCTTTCTGCAGGAAAACAGGACATTCCAAAGCTGCACAGGACAGGATTTAATTTTTTCTTAATGCATGGGGGAATTCAGTGCACTGCTAAAACCTATCGTTAGGCGAATTCAGGCTCACTTGAGGAAAAAGGGTGTTGTTTTTTTGGGGTTTTTTTTGGTTGTTTTTTTTCTTTAAATCTACAAGATTTGTCTTTCTCAGGCTCTGCTCTGCACTGCTTTCCAGGCTGTTCTGTGCTGTGGATGCTGACTTTACCTCTCTATTTCAGAAAATGTGGCAAAGTAATTTCACAGGACTCTCCAGCATTTCACGGGAGACTGACCTCCAGGCTGACTGAATCACAGAAATGCTCCTTCTGTTTTAAGACCTTCCTGTTTGTACTTTGAGCCTTTGGGGGTGAGGGGAAAACATACTCAGCACTTTCTGAAAATTATCCTCCCATAAGGTCAAACACAGAATCACCTGAGAATGTCACCATCAGGATCTTCCTTCCTCTCCCTCCTGGGTGTGCTGAAAGCCTGAACCTGTGTGACACACATAGCCTTGTGCAAATAGAAGTATTAAACAGACACTCATTTTGAGGCACTAAAGGCCCTTTGCCCCCTCTGTCCCTGTTCCCCCCACCCTATGATAGACTTGGCTGGTTTCTCTCACAGGCTCTAAAGTCTGTTTTCCAGATTAGAACCCAGGGCCACACAGGGAGCCAGCAAATCAGAGAGTGCTGACTTCCCTGCTCCAGATAAGACAGTGCAGGAAACTGCAACAATCCTAGCAGGAAAACAACAGGATGCAGAACAGCTGTGCTTAAACTTGACTCCTGCCCATTTCCCTGCTCCCCTGGGAAACCCCCCTGGAGGTGGGGAACAAACATAGGTGTGGGGCATCACCAGAGGCGTGTCCAGTATGGGGGCACTGCCACGGCCATGTTAGGGCAGGAAGGGCTGAAGCTGCACTCGGACACCTTTGGCTACAGGACAAGAGCTGAGCAGAGCAGCAGCAGCTTGTGGCTGCTAGAAATTACAGAGCTTGTCCCACCTTCCTTAGCAGGGGCGGGGGGCAGGGGTGGATCTGTCATTTCCCAGCACATCCTTTTTCCTGTTCACTGAGATGTTTGTTTCCCTTCTCCTCTGGCCTGTACAAGAGCCTTCTCAGCACCTCTTCAGCTCTCTTCCTGCTTCCCCACGTCCTTTGACCAGCCCCTCCTGCTTTGTTTGCAGAAATACAATTCCCAGGATACATCCCGTACTTGTTACAGGGCGCCATTCCTCCATTTTGAGAGATGCTTCCAGAAAATCCCACCCAGTGTGTCTGAGGAGGGCAGGGTCTGACTGCAGGCACTGGCTCCAAGCAGAAGACAGACCCTGCTAGCAAACACTGACCTCCAGCACCACATTCCTTAAATAAGAGCTTTTTTGTTCAAAGATTCAGACACCACTTTTTCCCTGAGTCCTGTCTCTGCTGTTGAGGGGCTGTGTTCTAGAGACACTGGCCTGAGATGTGACTATGAGCACTAAATCAAGGCCTCTGAAAAGTGGTTCTCCCTGGGATGTTCTGTTCCCAGTCAGGCGCTGGGATGAGCATGGAGCTGTTACCAGCAGAGCCAGACCTTGGAGACTGACCGTATCCCCCTGTGCTCTTTGTGTACAATGGTCTGTGACCTCACCCCGGGCAGCAGCTGCCCGGGGGCCGGGACGCCCGTGTGGGAGTGTTGCTGCTTCACTTGCAGCCCTAAGCGCCGGGCACGGGGCGATTCCGGTATCTCCTGCTGTACCAGCACCTTGGTCCTTCCGGTTCCGACGCATTTGGGCACGCCGAGCTCGCTGATCACCCGGAACGACGTGAAACGAGAAGCCCTTTGTTCCTGCTCGGGCACCCGGGTCTGGAGCCGCCGCCGTCGTCCGGTACCGGCAGGGGGCGCTCGGCCCCGGTACCGGCAGGAGGGCGCTTGGCCCCGGTACCGGCAGGGGGCGCTCGTCCCCCGGTACTCGGTTCAGCCTCGCCGGTCACGGTCCCGGGTGCTCCCCAGTGTTCTTGTTCCTGCCGGGAACCGCAGCCCCGCAGCCGGAGAAGGCACCGGTGTGGCACAGCGGGGAGAGGTGTCCGGTACAGCTCAGCCGGTATTTGGTATCAAACGGCCAAAGCAAACAGCCTGCCGAGGCTGGCCAGAGGAGGGGGCAAACCTTGTCTGATTTAATTGTCAGAGCGTTTGTTGCAGGTTTTTTGTATTTCTGATCAGCCTTTTAAAGTTTAACTAAAATCATCATGTGCCATCTACTAAACTGAACAAAACCAACCCAACCCACCAGTGCTGTGGGCAGGAGGACACAGCATCTAGTGTTTCACCCCTGTTTCAGGGCCTGGCACACCCCTCCTCAAGCTGAGCCAGAGCCCTCTCCCCGCTGTCCCACCCCATGCGGTACCTGCCTGCAGACCAAACCTCACATGTTCCCCCCACATGCTCCAGCTGAAGAATGGAAGCAATTTGTTATTAAACAGTATTTGTGGCAAATCTGTGGCTTGTAATAAGATGTAACTGAACACAACAAAACATTGTAACCTACTTCTTTTACAATACAGACCAAATCTAATGGCCAACACCTCGGCTCCTTCCAAGGCATGAGGGTTTTCTCTGTCTAAAGCCCCCAAAATCGAGGAGACTTGGCCTGGGGGTACAGAACTCGGTCTCACCAGGACCAGGCAAACATCCACACTCCTTTCTTTACCTCAAGTGTTTGTGGAGGTTTGCTGGAATGTGATGGGAAATGGCTCCTGGAGGCAGTGAAAACCACTTTGCTGGGAAGAAAGTACCTTGCAGGGGAGGGGAAACTCCATGGTGCAGGATGGCTTGTTCCAGTCCCTGCTGGATCTCTGGCATGGAGAGTGCAAAGGGAACTCCAAGTACCTGTCCCTCACAAAATATCCCCCCAAGCAGCACCCCAGGATTTTGGCCACAGGAAAATGCATTGGTTCATGCTCTCTGGCGATGCCATGGGACATCTGGATGACTTGCAGGCTCCATCTTTGGAGTTCAGTTTTCTACTGTGTCCCTGTTTTCAGCTGCCACTGTCTCCCTTACCTGCTCCAAGGGCACCCAGATGTTCTGGACAGCCTCCCACTGAGCACAGCACTGCAGAAGGACAGGATCTCACCCAGGGCACTGGGCAGCCTAAGAGAGAGGGGAGAGAGACACGTTAGTTAGCTAGGAAAGGGATCTGAAAGCAGCCTGCCAATTCCCTGGGTAGGATGGAAGCAATGAGCAAAGCTCTCTGCCCTGACAGCTGAGAGCCCTTGGCTTAGGTGGCCTCTGAGCAGCTCTGGGGCAGCAGCAAGCATTGGCAGGACCTGGAGAGGCACCAGTGAGAGGCAGTGGCTCCCCACTGCTGTCCCCTAGTCTTTGAGAACAGAGCTGAGGGCCTCATAGATGAAACTCCCATAGCTGGAAACCTGAGCCAATGGGTGGGTTTGGATCTGTAGTGCTCAGCTGAAATTGCCCCAAGGGGTGGGTCCCCCCAAACACACTCCCTCTTCATGGGAAGAATCCTGAAAGCTGCAGAAGAAACTGCTCCTCTCTCAGTATGGAATAAAGCATTGTCACATATTTTTTGAGGCCTGATCTTAAAGCAAGAAAATGTAGCTGAACTGCCTCTCTGGATGGAACTTAGCTCCAGAGGGAGAGCGTGGGAGCTCATGGAAATGCTTTTCTAGCTGCAGGTGCAGGTGGTTCCTGCACAGGAGGGAGCAAGGAGCAGCACATCCAGACCTGTCACCAGGCCATGGGAGTCTTTTTTGGGCTACGTCGATGCTGTTTTACCCAGAACCAGGAATTCAGTGCTGTGGTGCAGAGCAGGGAGGTGTACACAGAACTGATGGTTTGTGTCTCTGTGTTGGGGGCACTGGGGGCCCATGGGGGACATCCAGCACCCCTCACATGGGCTTCTGTCATCACCCACCACACTCACTGCCCTGGTATCGGAGAGCTCACCAATTAAATATTAAACCTGCTAAAGGATATTGGGTTTCTTTTGTTCATTTGGCATCTCCAGTGCCTTCAGTTCTCCCTGACTTCACACACTGCATGTTCCTGCCTTCATGTTCTTTTAATGATTAATTTCATACTCCAAGGGCTGTCCCTTGGAATATGTCACATACTCCACCTCCTGTCTGTCACATGGAGCATCTGCTTTACAATCCAGACAAGGAGACAGCATTTAGAAAACAGATTCCTCACCTAGACCCCAGACTACAATCAAACCACCAATTCCAGGGTTCTGGACATAGGCTGCTGTGTCTCTTCATACACTTTCATCTGGTTTGATCAAGAACACTCTGGGTTTGAGTCTGGAACCAGAACATGAGATTTGTGAACACTTTCACTTGCACAAGTAAGCCTTCACACCATGAAAGCAAAAGCCCCTCAGTTTGGGAGCAAGGCTTCCTTCCCTACGCTGCTCCACTGCACAACGTCGGGAGCAAGGCTTCCCTACACTGCTCCATTGCACAACGTCCTTCAGGAACATACAGGGTGGCAAACACAAGACATCCATGGCATAATTACGGCACTGACAAACCAACTGAGCCTCAGCAGCTGCCGCTGGGGAGGTTTCATTCATTCCCAGCATTGCCTTTTATACTTAAGTGCCACTGAAACAAACACATCTTTGATCCAAGTAGGAAATCATTTGGAGCTTTGTATTTAATAGAGCTGCAGCTCTGGGGTAATTATGTCGTTCTTGGACAGGATGACAATGGGGCTCATGATGGGTACAGAGCGTGGCTGTCCCGGTCCTCTCTGAGCCAGCTGTGTTTGGACACGTTTGTTCTTGATTCCTTGTGGAAAAAAGCAGTTGAACTCAGCTGAGCTGCAGTGGTGCCTGAGCCACACATGTGGCACCAAAATGCAAGATTTAGGGAGGGGGAGCAGCATTTGGGCAATCCCTCCTGTCCTTGTGTTCCTTCTGCCCTTGGGGTCTCTCATGTCTCACTCAGCTCCAGGGAAACTGCAGGATGGATAAGGGCGCTGAACACACAAACATGGAGGAACACACAGCCAGTACTGACTGGACTGCACATACCTGCAGATTTGTGTGCCTGGGGACACACATGTCCCTTATCCCGTGTGACCCATGTGCCTGGGGTTGACACATACTCCTGTGTGATCTGTGCTCCTGGGGGGGCACACACTCCTGCGTGATCTGTGTGCCTGGGAGTGGGAAACACACACACCTATGTGATCCATGTGCCTGGGGACACAAACACACCCTTCTGTGTGACCTGTGTGCCTGGGGACACACGTACACACCTATGTGACCCATGCCCCTGCAGGGGGAAACACACCTGTGTGATCCATGTTCCTGGGGACACACACATATACCTGTGTGATCCGTGTGCCTGGGGAGGGACAGACACACCTTTAGACTGTGGACACCTCTTCAAATGTTGCTGTAATTTCTACCAGTAAAACTCCATGCTCACAGAGGGAGTGAGAAGAAGATAGGCTCCATACCTGAGGGAGCACTCCTAGGTGCTCTCTAAGTGCCTGTCTCTCTGTCAGGGCCCTTTTTCATTTAAATGACCTGTGACGTTCCCCTGTCCAGAGTCATCTGGCATCTGTGCCACATCCATTCGACTGGCAGATGCAACAGGAGACACCTGCAGACAGAGGGGCTGAGCTAAAGTTTCAGGAACAAACCCTGAGCCTGGCAGGTGAGCTATGAAGATGCTGCAGCAATAATGCATGAGCTGCACCTGGTTCCCCTTGGCCTTTCAGCGCTGCTCACCTGGGAGCTGCCATTCCAGTTCCCTCTGGGCTCCCTCACAGTGTCACAGCACTGCTGGGATAACAAGTACAGCACAGTGGCACAGTAACAGACTGGGGACCACTAGGTGATGGTGTGCTGGGAGAGTAGCAGGTATGGCAGGCTGAACGCTCACAGAGTGCCAGAGAGCCCCCCGAGGGGCTGATCAGGAAACTGGCACCATCCTTAGAGGGTCACAAAATCAAATCATTGGAAGTGAAGGAGCTTCCCAGGCCATTGCTGAGCAGACCTGAGGCACAGAAAAGTGACAGAACAATACTCAGCTTTCCCTGGAAACAAGGCCCTGACCAAAGTAAAAAGGAAATGCAGCGCTAGAGCTACAAACAGACCAGAAATGGTGTTTACTTCCTTGCCCTGGGATAGCAGGAGATGTGCTTGGAAGGAGGGTTGTTTGTATAAATAAATGTTCATTCTTGGCAGTGGAATGCAAACTATGCTGAGGGGCTGGAACCAGGCACTTGGGAAAGCTGAGGCCAGAGCAAGGGAGGGACGGAGTGAGGCTGTGGGGAGGAAATTCACATTCATTTTTAGCAACTTGGAGAGGTTCTCAAGCCTGTTTGACAATTTTGATTATGCTGATGTAGAGCCTATTCCAAGGACAAAAGAATTCAGGATTACAGGTTAAGCAATTAGGAAATTTCACACCAGGCAGAGGAGTAGTGCCGTCTGGGGGTCTGGAGACTCTGAAGCACAGGATCATCTTTCAGCCTTTCTAGACAGACGGAATTTGAATGTCTTGCAGAATCCTCGCCCAGGTCAGGAACTCAGAGCATGGTCCTGCAAATCTCTCCTCACAGCATTTTCTGAGAGCCTACAAGAGGCAGGAAAGATATGCCTGAGCTGATGTTCTTTATCCAGGCTTTCCTGCAAGGTTTCTGGGAGGGCAGGAAATGATCCTGCAATGTGGCATCAACTGTGTCAGTCTGTAACTTCACAGTGGGAAGTAAAACTGTAATTTTGCGTGGAGAGTGAGCTCAGCCCTGTGGTGTCACATCACAGAGTCAGGGCCTCTCTGTTTTCCATGCTCAGAATATGTTGCATTTCGACTGCAGGATTTCACTTTCCCTGTGTATCCCTGGAAAAGAGCTTCACCTGCTTGCTCATCCACCTTCTTTTCTGAAGAATGTGCAAGGACCTGTCCCTACATTTTGGTTTCAGTGTTGGGGCCATAGCTGGGGCACTGGAAGGGCAGGAATTGCCTGTTTGTGTTGAGCAGAGAGGTGAGCCCAGCACTCTGAGTCCAGCGTAGGACCTGGCACTGGGCTGGGACAGTGGAATTGGAACCCACATTCTCTTTGAGATAATGGAAAGTCACAGGGAGGTATCTAGCTTTGTGCATGAATAAATCATCACAGGTATGAATTATTCAAGTTGAGCCCTCCACATGTGTTCCACTCAGACTCCAGCAGCAGCATCCCCACTGTGCAAGGTTTCTTCCCAAACATACTAGGTCTATGACAGGCAGATGAACCCAAGTGTTCAAATAAGATTAAAAGAATAATTAAAAATCCAGCAGTAAAAAGCTGCTCAAAAGAGCTGCAACACCTCAGGCTGGCATTGCAGTGGCCAGGCAATATCTGAGCTACACAGGGCCAGTGCTGCAAGCTGTCCATGGGTTAGCCACAGCATATGGTGGGAATAAAGAGTGGTTCAGGAAATTGGGAGCACAGGTTGGAGTGAAGAGCTGAAATAATGGGCACAGAATCAATATAGGAAGCAACCCAGCCTTCTGGTTACCTGTGTCTAACACAAACACAGGTATTACCTGGATTTCTCAAACATCAACATGCAATTTTGACAGCACTTAGGCGATAATTTAGAACTTCTACCTTAGATCTGTGCTGTGAGATCAGTGGCTTTGCTTTGTGGTGCTCTTTCAACATCCTGTTTATTACGAGCTGAAAAGGGCCAAATTAAGAGAAGACGTGGTTTGCAGCGACTAGAAGGACAGCACGCTTAGACCTAAGCCACTGTAATTACTTTAATGCCACCACACAAATCACTGAGGCCGGAGTCCAGGTGAGCAGGGGCAGCCACCAGACCCAGATGCTGTCAGGTGATTTCTGGGGAAGGGTGAAGAGACCCATCAATCAGACCATAGATCGAATCGAACCACAGGTCAATCAAATCATAGCTTAATGCTCACCCCTCCGACACCGACTGGAAGGGAAAAAAGGTCTTGTGTTGAAGAGCCAGGAAATGGCTGGTTTGTCTTGCACAGGAAATGAGTCACCCCGGAGCATCGGGAGGAGTCGTGGGGACAGGGAAGTGCTGAAATAACATGGAGGAGGAACAGTAGAAATACAGAGAAATCTCTCGTGTCACAGACAAGAAAGAAGGAAAGATGTAAAATGTGAGCTCTTGTGATTCTACTTGGAATTTGAAGTCGATGTAGGTGCTTGCAGCATAAAATACCTGCAGCTGCAGTTTGGCAGCCCTGTAAAAGGGGAACCTGGAGTGTGCAATGGCAACAACAACCATGCCCCAAGTGCAGCTTCCTCAACTTGCAGAGTGCTTCTAGGCTGCTCAGCTCTGGCCCTGTACAGAAGGCCTAATGTCCCTGCAGTGGCAGAGCTGTCACAGAGACTCTGCCCTGGGAGTCCATACACAGGTTAGGAATTACAGAATCAGGGAATGGTTTGGGCTGGAAGGGACCTCAAAGCTTATCCCATTCCACCTGCCCTGACATGGGCTGGGACAACTTCCACTAGAACAGGCTGTTCAAGCGCAGTCCAACCTGGCCTGGAACTCTTCCAGGAATGCGGCAGTCACAACTGCTCTGGGCAACCTGTGCCACGGCCTCACCACCCTCATAAGGAAGAATTTCACCCTAACAGCCCATTTAACCCTGCCCTGTGTCAGTTTGAAGTAGTTTCCCCTTGTCTGGGCACTCCAGGCTTTGTAGAAAGTCCCTCTCTGCAAACATTTCTTTTTACTACTGTTTATTAAGATTGATTCCAAACCCTTTTATTTATCCACTGCCAATCAGAAAACATTTTGATAACACTCCATGCTGCCAAACTCTCATGGATCAGTGGAAGAAACATTCTCCTCACCCACGCAGTGTCCTGCTCAGAAAGACACGTGTCTGCAGGGAAGAGCTGCACCTTTCCCAGGGGCTGGAACTTACACAGCCAGATCTCCCGGAGTCGTCCCTGTGCATGCTCCTCCTCCTCCTCCAACCACCCCAGCTGCAAAGGGATTTTGGGTCCCTCTCCTCGCCCCTTCCCTTTGGCACAAGCAGAGGAGGCTGTGGGTCAGAGCGGGAGGAGTCTGCTGGACTCACAAACCCTGAGGGGATTCCGCTCCCGCTCCACCCGCTCCCCACTAACCACTCCCAGAGCTGTGATGTGGCATCCTGAGCGATATACAGAAGAATGTTCTGGCACCCTAAGATGCTGCTAAAGCTGCCAATATGCTTTGAAACAACACACTGGAAGGGGTTGGAAATAAATAAAAGCGACAGAAGCAGAAGGATTGGAGACACCCCCTGCCCCCCTCCAGGTTCTTTGGGATAGGCTGGTAGCAGGGTTATTGGTGAAAGAGCTTCCTGGTTTAGGGCCTTGCAGGGTGCTGGGAGTAGTGGGGCTGGAGAGGAACTTCCAGGAAAGCATTTGTCATTGACACCAGCACCTAGGATGTTTCAGGGGTTTCAGGGTTGTGTTGTAGAAGGGTTTCTGATTTTCAAACTGCGGACAGAAATGTCGGGTGGTGGAGGAAGAAGAAGAGTTCTGCCAGTTTACAAAGGACACTGCTATGCAGAGAAGTGTCTGTGACCTCGCACAGGCTGCGGAGCTGTTTTAACAATACAAAGGGAAAAGGCAGGAAAGGGTCCGTTTTGTTTTCAGAGGGTTTTCCTTCTCTGGTGGTGAATTAAAGGCCAAGAGATAACATGGGCAGGAAGGGCTCAAAGAGGGAAAAAGCTGGGTGTGCCTAGGAGGCCTTTCCCAGATGGAGGAACCAGAGGGGCTGCTGGATGCTACAAAACAAGCTCGTTCATTTTTTTCCCCTTTCCACTTCTCTCTTTTTTTTTTATCCCCTCACATGGCCATTTTCATCTGGGTTTGTTTTTCTAAACAAACACAAGGACACACAGGGGCAGGTCCTGCTCCCCACTGAGTTTTCATATTAAGTGTGATCCTGTTCTTATATGTATTTTCCTGTTTGTCCTAGAAAAAGCCCCAACAGTATCACTGGTCACTTTTCTAACTGAGCAATGTGCTGCCTAAAAAATTCTGTTCATATTACAGGAAAACAACTGATAAAATGTTGCACAGTCATAATTTCTGCCACAACTGTGGACAATCAGGGCAAGCTTACACAAACCTTGAAGGGTTTTTTAAGTCAGACCACACCTGCAAAGGAAAGGCCTCTGGAAATCAGGAATTCTGTGCTGCCATCCACCTCTCATTGCTCTGCCATAGATGCCTGAAAAGCATCTGGGATACCTGAACATTCCATAAACTCATGTCAGCAGCCACCAGAAAATCAAATGCCTGCTGAGCATTAATGAATTTTTTCAGTCTTTGTGGCATGTTCAGTGTGCTCTTCTATAGGGTACTGAAATAGATAATATTAAAATTATAGAGGGGTTCTGTCTCCACAGCGTTCTCTACCGTGGAGGGATTCCTTATTTACAGTATGGAAATCAGATCATTCTGAAGGGAAGCTGAAGTGAAACACCTCCATGGAAAACACACCTCAAACCAGGCACAGATCAAGGGAGTGCAGGAGGCTTGTGTTGGCAAATTCCTGCTCTCTTTGATCTCATCACTTTATCTCTCTGGCTCTCAGCTACAGTGGATCCATGATCCCATCATTTTCCCATCCCTTACCTCATCAAAGTTGTAAATCTCTTATCTGAGACAGCAGCAGAGCCTTTCATATGCAGGACCCAGTAAATAACCTGTTTTCAGACGGTTTTATTTGCCTTTACCAACAGATCAGAACATATTTTTCCTGGATTTTAAACTACACAGAGGCCAAACTGGGAGTCCAGTAACTCAAAGATTTGGGAATGAGAGTTCCCAGCTTCTGGTAAGATCCAAGGCTAAGGCAAGCTCCTGCATTTCACAGATGGGGACAACACTGAGGGAGGCAGGCGGTGTCTGACCCTGGCCTCTGAAACCTCTCAGAATCATCCCACTAAAAAACAAGAGCTCTGGCCAGAGGACCCTGCACAGCAACACAGGTTTGGGAGAAAACACACCGTTTCACTTCTAACTTCTTCTTTTCCCTACTCATGTGTGGAGTGTAGGCTTGAGATAGGAAAATACAAAAGGCACGTCTGTACCTGCCAGAGTTACCCGGCACGTGCACAAACACTGCCCAAGGATAACACTCCAAACTGCCTTTGCCCTCTGCTCTCAAAATAATCTTTCGAGCGTCCACAGGGGTCTGAGTTTAAAACAAGAGCGCTTCAGCTATGATGGGAAGGATCCAGCAGGACCCAAGATTTGGGGATGGGCACAGACCCCGCCCTCCCCTCACACCCGCCCTGCTCAGCCTGAGGGAGCCACAGAAAGGATCGGACACGAAGCACAGCACCTGCAAATCAAACTTCCCGAGGTTTGACAAGCCCCAAATCCGTGAAATCTACCTGAATCCCTGTAGAAGTGAGGCCTACAGGCAATGAGAGATACTAAGCCTGAGACAAGCCGATCGAACCCCGCAGTGAGGTGCCCCTGACAGGCCATGGAGCTGTTTTGGGCCCAAATGCTGCCAGAGAGGTACCTGAGGCACAGAGCAGCCTCATGCCTGAGAAGCGGGAACGTGATATATCTTACCTCACAGGATCTCTCCCTCTCTCACTCACTGGGTAATCTTTAACCATAAGACATTATCAGCGACTACACTCCATCCTGAATCGCAAACAAATCCCCCCGCCTTGGGCGGCCCTGCGGGGCGGCGCGGACTAGGGACCCTCACCCGGGATGGCGGCGGCGCGCAGCTCCCCTGCCCTCAACCAACATGGCGGCGTGCCCCCGCAGCCCCTCATGGCACAATGTGCACGCGGGAGGCCTCCTGCCCGTATTCAAGATGGCGCCCACGCCGGCGAGTCCCGCGCCCTGCCCCCACTCAAGATGGCGGCTTCGGGTGTCACTCCGGCCTCCTTCCCGCTCTGAAGATGGCTCCTCCCAACTGCCTCCCTCCGCCTACCGAATGGCGCCGCGCACTGGAGCGTCGCCCCGCCCCTCATCACGCCAACAGCCAATCGGCTTCGCACTGAGGGCAGGGCAGCCAACACCGAGGGGGCGGGCGGTCCCGCCCCCTCGTCAGGGTGACAGCTCCGCCGGCCAATGAGGCCCCGGCGCGGGCGAGGCGGGCCGGGCGGCGCCGCCATTTTGTGAGTCTATAACACGGAGCCGTCGCGCTCGTCCCGCTATTGCGGCGCCTCCACTCCGCTCGCGACTGGTCCTCTCCGTGTGCAATGGACGGGTGAGTCCCGCCCGGAGCCGCGTCAGGGTCGAGAGCGGCGCCAACGGGCTTTTCCCCGGGCTGCGGAGGCGGCCAAGACGGGGGTCCCGCGGCGGGGGCTGGGGCGGTACCTGAGGGGGCCTCGCGGGCGCGGCCGGCGGGGGTGGGGAGGACGGTGTGTGGGTGTGGGTCTTCCCCCGACCCCTCCCTTCTGGCGGTGTGGGGGGACTGGGGGCGGCCCAGGCGCCTCATGCGGGGCATGCTCTGTCGCCGCACCGGGGGTCCCTCTCGGGGAGGCAGGGAGGGAGGTCGCTCCGGTGGGTCCTTCTCGGAGGGAGGCCGTGAGGGTCCCGCTGGAGGCGGGGGTGA
>VXAU01005249.1:295317-323983 GCA_013399695.1 Formicarius rufipectus | reverse complement strand
TCTCCGGGCTCCTTTTGTGACCGGGTTTGGCTCGCACGAGTTTCGCATGGGCAGGGCAGGGCTGCGCCGCGTGGCCGTCTCACCTGAGCGCCGCAGGTACGGCCGCGGCTCCCCATGTCCCCAGGAACTCCGAGGGAAAACTTTGCTCCGCACCCCCGGGCTCCTCGGGGAGTTTCCAGAGAGGAACTTCTGTCTTGAGGCAGCATCGATTCGTCTTTAACCACTGCCCGCTGCGGCGGAGTTCGCTCTAAATCGGGTGTTTTATCAGGGGATCTCTAGAACTCTTCTCTCGTCCTGTATGGCGTAGTTTGGTTTTAGTTTGGTTTGTTTTTTTGTTTGGTGGTGGTGGTTTGCTTTTTTTTTCCTTCTAGTGCGCAGTTAAAATATATCTAAAGGCCTTCGAGTAAGCAGTTTGTTTTCCCAGAGCCGTGAATACGGGAAGCCCAAATTAGTGCCTCCTCGCTTTCTGCCTCGGAACACTGGTCTGGGGAGAATTAGGCGTAGTCACATGTCTGGGGATTTTTTTACACACTGAAAAAGTGGCGTCTCAATGTTGTTTTCATCTTAAAACCCGTAAAAATCTTGTATCTTACAATTTTTGCAGTCCAGAATTGCTCTACTGCTTTTAACCAGTTGCTCACCGTGTTGAATATTTAAAAAAACAAACAAACGAACAAATTCTCAGCACATATGAGTTCACACATTCTACTGGCAAAAATCGATTTGATATTAGCTGTGGTTTCTGGGAAGGCTGAAGTTCTGCGCATTTTAAAGTGGTTGCTGTTCAATGTAGAAGTTTTGGTGAAGCACCTATGTCTCAGTTATCCCTCCTCTCTTGGAGAGCCTGGTGTGGGATCTGTTTGCCTCGTGGAAGTGTCTCCTGCTGAAACTTCAAAAGCTGCTTCAGAAAATGGTTTTAGGTTTTTGCCGAGTTGGCAGTAACTGGCCCTCTAGCTCCAGGCTGCTCCTGTCTCCTTCTTCCCGAGCTGTGCCTAAGTTATCCCCTTTGAATAAGTTGCTTTGTTAAAACACGTGAGGAGTCCGTATGGGCAGTGGTGCTTTGGAAAATGACCTGGAGGTTTTACAGATGCTCCTTAATTTTTTCCCTTCTTGATTAGGAATTATCCCATAATTCCATGGGGGAAAAAAATAAATTATGTAGGGCTTTGTTGCCTGTTCTTTTGTAACTCGGAAAAGTTTTAATCCCCTCCTGAAGGCTGATGGGTATGATGGGAGAAGGAAGCTTGGGATAATTTGTTGAGGGGGTGTGTGAACTGGAAGAAGGTTACACATTTGAAAAAAAATTCTGAAATACTGTGGAGCTTGTTTCCTGTGGTATTTTTTTATCAAATGGACTACAACAATATCCCAGGAATCGATAGTTCTTGGCAAATAAAGTGGCTCTTCCTGTTGGATAGTTCTAAATGCCATCCCCTGCTAAGGCACTTTATGTAAAACATTTCCTTTGCGAGAGGCCCACAGGAGGAACAGGAAGTGGGAGAAACCGCTCTAGGGTAAGTTGGAGAGTTTGGGAAACCTGGGACGTTCTGTGTTCTTACTGTACTTTGTTGGCAATAGCTGTTTTAAGGGTATGGAAATGTCTGAGTTAATGTTTGTGTGTTGGCGGAGGAATGTGTGCCTTGTTTAGTGATACTGGTTCCTGGGACTGCTCCGTGCTGATCGGTTTTATTAGTTCATTACTGCTTACCCTTGGGTGGAGCCAACCCATCTGCCCCCGGGGGTGACCAGAGCTGGGCCTGTGGAGTGGTGTCAGACACGGCCTGCTCCAAGTACTTCCCTGGAAAATGTGCAACTATCCCGTGGCTTCCCGCAGCAGCCGTTGGATCGAGCTGTGGCTCTGGCTGCAAAGCACTGGGTTATGATGACACGGCAGGTTGGGGGGAAGAGGAAGTGTGAGGAGCTGAGCTGGCTCGAGCTAGGAACCATGGGATGGCCTAATAAGATCGAGCAGGATTTAATTCCCTGAAAAGTTATGAGGCAAGGAGGGTAAGAACTAGTAAATGCAAGTCCTCTTTCATTAACTCACTGATGTCGAGTTCTTGAGTGCTCCAGGTCTCATTGATGGTTCAAGAACCAGCCCTGCCCGCTGTGTGTCCCCCTGCTCTGTGGAGCTGCTGCACGTTGGTCAGCCAGTCACTCCTGTGCTCTGCAGTTACAGGCAGCTCTGCGAGAGGAGTTGAACTGGGCAGGACTGTGGACATGGCAGTCCAAAGTGGTTGTTTCTGCTCTCAGTTTTGTCCCACTTTACAGGGGATTGGAGTGTATTAAAAAAAAACAAGCAATCTCCTGTGTGAGGGTTTAACTGAAATCCTTAGGTTGTCCTGAGAACATCCACAAAACAGTAATGTGGAGATGCTGTAAGGCTCTAGAAGATCATAGGCAAGCCATTCCAACTGCATTGGTGGAAGATGTTGCTCTAAGAAGCTGTACGTTGTGGTATAGAGTTCGCTGCTGACAGCTGGCATGGCTTCCTTGACATACAGCTGGGGCTAATTTTCATCTTAATCAGAAAGTCTGATTTTAGGAGATTTAAGTGTTTTAAGTTAGAGTTTAATAAGTGGTTTTTCCTAGAATTGATAGAGGAGTCCTGTGTAGGGCATACCCCAGGCTGGAATGCCTGGACCTCCGGGTGCTCTGCCAGTTGGGCCCTGCTCTAGCTCCAGCAGTGCCAGCATGGCCTGAGGGCTGCTCTGAGCCCAACCCCAGGTCCTGCTCTGTGGGGGCACAGCCAGGCTCTGTCCTGAGGACTGCCAGAGCTCTGGCGTTGGTTGTCTCTTCAGCCCTGCTGGAGCTGGCCCCAGGCCTGGCAGAGGCTCCACGGGTGTGAGTGGGACAGAAACTGCAGAAGGGGATGTTGGTGGCAGAGCTGACTCGTGACTCTCTTCCTCTTGGTGTGGTCAGTTGGGGTCGCATCACTGGGCTCAGGGGCGTTTGTTTCCTGCCCCCCCATGCCCTTGCAGGAGGAGCAGGTGCTGACTTAGGGAGTGGGAGAGCTGCAGTTTTCTGGCACTGCTGGGTCTTGGGTCTCCACCATCACCATCTAATAATTTTTCTTTGTATAAACTGTCCTTGGCTCACCTGCAAAGACAACTGTGCACTTTGACTTGCTTTTTTCTTACTACTGTAAACTATGCTGGATTTTTGTGGCAAACCTATCTAACTTTTTTAATCCTTTTCTTTCTTTTTTCTACAGCATTGTCCAAGATATAACAGTTGGTACAAAGGTAGGCACTTCTCACTTTTTCTCTCTTTTTACACTGCTCAGCATCTGACCTAGTTTTAGCCTTACCAAATGTAGATCTTCAGCTGTAAAGGGTTATTTCTGGTATAAATTGGTTTTAACCAGAAGGTAATTTAGTTTCATGTGCATATAAAACTTGTAATACGGCTCAGCATTTAGCTCTTGGCATTTGGACATTGATTATCAACTTTATTGCCCTTAGAAACAGCCCTTGCCCCTCGTAAAATGTCAAGCCATGCTTGTTACTTGTGTGCTAGACAATGCTTCTCCATGAAGAAACTGATCCTTTTCCTTTGGAGAACTCTGTTTCCTTTGTTTGTGTGAATTCCTGTTCAGTTATATGTCAAAAATCCTTCTGCCACAAAAGGGAGTATTCAGCTGTTGATTTTTATCTCCTGTGAGTACAGTAAATATGGCCTTTGCCCTTTTGGTCTCAGGTTTGGAAAGTGCAGCCTTAGCCCTAAACTCAAAGTGCTGACAAGGAGAGGCTCCTTATCTGCTGCGGGTGGCAAACAGGCTTTGTGCTCACGGGATCAATGCTGGTCCTGTGAAATGCTGAACTGGAATGTGCAGGGCAGGCTGACACTCCTTCTCGGACTACAGGGCTTGGTTTGACTCGGTGGATGTTGTAGCTCTGGGATCAGGACTGCAGGGAGCTCAGCCCTGTGTGAGTATTGGCCAGCAAAGAGCTCTTGTGTTGGAAGTACAGAATGAGCTGTGGCTGCAGTTAAGCACAGGCACCCTGGTAGTGCTTTAGAGGTGTTAAATGCTTGAAGGGGCTCTACCAGCTGTAGGGGAAAGGTTGCTCCAACTTTTCCTCCTATGGGAATCTGAAATTTGAATTAATGATAGTGTCTGGTTCTGGGTGAGAATGATGCCTGCTCAAGTTGCTTAGTTTGCCATCAGATGCAAGGAGGAGAGGCTTGAGCCTCGTTAACAAGGTTAGTTAATAGCTCATGGCCATTATGAAGGGTGGACCAAAGCATCCCTTGACACTGTAGAACAGTTTGATACAATGTCTACTGACAAACTGGCTAATGTAGGTACAGGTCCCCTCAGTGGGTTTTAACAGTGTGTAATTTGTAACTTTGAGGAGATTTTTACATAGCTAAACTTGACAAGGAACTTTCTGAAACTGTAATTGTAGTTCTCAATGAATCTCAGAGCTTCTGGTGGCAGGATTGCCTGCCTCATCGTTCTCATCTGGGAAAGTCCAGTCCCCAGTATGGACAGGCAGATGGCTTAGATGAGGGCTGGGAGCAAACCCATGGCTGTGCTGGTCAGACAGCATTGGGGGGAGTGGCCAGACTAAAGTGGGCATTGAAAATGAGGTTTCTTGTGAAGTTAGACAAAGCAAGTTTTAGACAAGTTGAATCAAAATACAAAGAGTGGCATAAGCAAACAGGAGAGCTGAATCGTCTTGGTAAAGGTAAGTTTTCAAATGATCTTTGGTGAAGCCATGTTATCTGATTGTGTTTAAATATGTCATTGAATATGGCAGTGTAGCTCATGTAACAGAAGTCCCCATGTTAATGCTGGGGTGTAACATGTTATGGGTTTGCATAGTTAAGTTGGAGTCTGTGCACAGTTGGGAGCGAAGTAAAGCTTCTCTTATGCCCAGATCCTCTACCTGGGTCAGCCTCGTTAGACAGTTCCCCCTGCTCTGATGCTCCTGCTCTGCTCCTGGGGTATGGCACAGACAATGGAGTGCCCATTCTTTCACCTGTGGTCACAAGAGCTTCCTGAGTGAGCTGCCAAATCACACAGGGTAATCTGAGCTGGAAAACACTTATTAATCTGGGGTGCAAACTTACTCATTCCTGCCATGTACGTGCACAGAAGGTAGGAATTTGTTAGCGTGTTGGAAGATGACAGTCCCCAAAAGCTGTGAGCTGTTGACATACTTGATGACATGCTACTGAGACTCCAGTAACCTTGTCCATGTTCTGTCCATGTCCCCAAGCTGGAGAATTCTCAGACAAGCAGGAAAAGTGCTTGTGACTTAAACCATGGCTGGGCAACCTGTCAGCAAACTCCCAGTGGCTTCTTGGTGTCTTCCTGCTGTGGGTGCTGAGTTTAACTTGTAAATTGAGGACTTTGTGAAAGTCAGTTTTTTTCAGTTTGCTCTGCTTTGTTTTAAAAGGCAGGCTGCTGATGTTTTTAATTTTTCTCACATCCTTAATTTACACATTAAGATTATTTACACCCACTTACTAATTTTTCTGAGGTCTTAATTTAATTTAGTTTCTTTAATTTAAGAAGTCCCCAGGTGTCCTCATGGCTTACTCCTCTGAGCACTGTACTGCCCGATGGTATTGTTTTTAATCAGGTGTAATTGTAGTAGCCATTCCTGGCTCCTCAGTTTAAAGTGTGTGAAATTTGTTTAGGAAGCTCATGGTCATTCCAGTGTGGGGGTTCCTGATGCACAGTCCTCTGGAATGTCCTGCAGATTAGGAACACATGATGTAAGACTTAGTTCTTCCCATAATTTCTCTGCTGTCTGAAAAGGAAGGAAGTATGGCCCTAAGATGGAGGCACTGCATTTGAATTCTGAGCTGCTGGTTTTACCATGCGGTTGCCTCTTTCAAGTAGCCTGATCGAGGTTCTTCTCTGTTGGATCTCCTTGCCCTTAGTTTAATTTCCCTGGATATTACTGTTCCTTCGAATTTTAGCGGTCTCTGAGGAGGACTGAGTGACTAGAGAGGAGGAGCTCTGATGTATCCTCCTTTAAATGAAATTTCATTTTGGTGATTGAAAAAGTCTCAGAATAGTTTAGATGCTGAATAATCCTGTAGTTTCTTGCTTAAGTTAAGATCTGCTTAGAAGATTTTGCTTCCATAAACCAGAAGTGCAGTTCTGTGTTGCTTGAGAAGTTAATTTTTAAAACAGGCTTTACTGGAGTGTGATACAGACTGACTGCATAGAAGTGATTTGTGGTGAAGCCAGGATCTTTGCCATGGGAACAGTAATTATGGCTTCAGGCAGCAGGCCAAGAATGTTGTGAGGAAATTCCAGTCCCCTCCTATGGCTTTAGTTAGAGGCTGCAACAAGCTGGCTCTTGTGGCCTCCCTGACAGGCGTGAGCGCACATGGGAGCCAGACGTTGGTGGCAGGGGACACAGATGGCAGTGGCTGTTGGGGGGCATTGGGTCATCTGGGTGTGCCAAACAGCTCCATCTCACCTGAGAGTGCCACACTCATGCACCTGGGTCTTCAATTTATGTATCTGCTAATAAAATGGTTGGAGTAAATACTGGATTTTAAGCTCAGGCCTACTTTGCCCTCAATCTGGGATGACTTAAAACTAGGAAAATAATACATCTAAACTGACTCAACTACACCTTTTTAATCCTTTAAGTGTAGGGATAGGCTCTGGTCTCTGACTCTGTCTGCTTAGGTACTGTCAGACTGGAAAATGCAGGTGTGCAAATCAAACCACCACAGCAGGTGTGTTGGTGCCATGTTGTCCTCTCATACCAGCAGGAAGAGGAAGCATTATTTAATTTCAGATTCCCCATGGCTCTGCTGCTACTCCTTCAAACTGTGCTTGGTTGGGCCAGTGTTTGAGCCATACCATCCACTGGCCCTTTGGCAGGTGTGACAGAAAGATCATTCCATTGGTTCTGTGTTCGCAGAGTGACTCATCTAGTAGTATTTCTCTCTGATAGGATTTGTGTTGAGCTTTGCCAAGGCCCCCTCTGCTCCATGGCAATGATTTAAAAGCTGAAGGTTGACAAGTAGTTTCAGCTTGGGAACAGAAGATCATAAAACCTGGGTGTGTGCTGCCCTACAGAGCCAGCGTGACTGCATTGCTGCAGCACTTGGAGTTTAGGAATTTTAGGCTATTTAAACTGGCCACACCTTTTATTTGCTCAAAGGGCAGGTTTGTTTCACAGAGTGTCTCCATAGTAGCAAAGACAAGAAAGTTGGGAGTGACTGATGGGTGAGTGGGTTCAGGATCCGACTTTGCTGTGAGTCGGGTGTGTGCTCCAGCTCACACGCAGCTTGTTGCCATAGCTGAGTGTGAGCAGGTGCTCCTGTGCAGTACTGGAGGGTCTGGTGGCTTTTAGGAACTTCAGGGTCTGTCTGTAGCCCATAGAAATGGTGTCGGCGCTTGCGACAGTACCATGGTGGGAGATTGCCATTCTCTGACCAGCTCACCCCAGTTCAGAGGGGCTGGGAGTCTGTGTGTGCCATTGGGGAGCCTGCTGTTGGCTCCTCTGGAGAAGTATCAGCCTAAATCTTGTCCAGGCAAGAGAGAGGTTGTAACAGTTTTAAAAGCCTGAAGTGGTAGGTGACTGGTGTTGGCTGAGCAGAGTGTAGGTTAAATATGAGTGTCTTATGTGCCCACCAGATAAGCTGATGCCTCCACCACAGATCCAGTCTGTTCATGGAATATGCTGACTGCTGAGTTGAATTTATTTTGGCTAATGGTATAGGACTTTCTGTGTTCGAATTGGTACATCAGCCATGAGCAGTTTGGTGAACTAAATTGAACCCAACTCCTTTGGTTCTGATCAGATGATAAATTTTGTGTCCAAGGAGAGAGTGACACTGAGCTGGGAACAGCGATGTGCTATGATTAAGCTGTAGAGTCTTGAAGTTGCTTTGTGTTGGCCTTAACTTCCCAGCTCCCTGATGGAGATGCAGGTGTGGTGTGTATTCTTCAGAAGTGTTTCACAAAAAAAAGTTGACTCATGGTTTGTGTTTGTGACCCAAATTGGAATGTTTTTCACGCTGCTTTACCTCTAACTGACTAAAGAGTGCTGGAGGCAGGAGAGGGGAATAGAGGGAGAACATAAGGTAGCCTTGCTGGATTGGAGTCTTTGGTGGAAGATGAGGAAAACTGGCATCCTTCCTAGTAGTTTAAATTTAGTTCCATTCTTCAATCTCAGATCTCTTAGCAAAAAATGCTGGAATGTAACATGAGTGTGATGGTGATGTCATTAGACTGGATTTCTCTTAATAGTTTCTTCACAGAGATTTGAGCTGTGAACTGAAGGATCAGAGCATTCCTGTGTCCCTCTGGGACTGACCTTGGACAGCCCTTGATGAGCCACTCTATTCCTCCTGTGCTCAGAGGCATTTTTCTTCCTCTTTGATCAGAGCAGAGGGTTTGCATGAGCTCCTCAATGATCTGTGTCATTTGTGTAAAAATATTATGGTGGTCTTGTATTGGCTCCACAGTATTTTTCCAGTCACAGGAAAAGTGAAGAACAGTGATGTCCATGTGCTCTGGCTTCTTGCAGGACAGATTTTCTTTGGTTTCTTTTCAGAGGGGGGTTTTTCAGGTGCAGCTGTTTCCTTCTTTGCTTTCTATAAGTGCCCGTTAGCTGATGGCCTATTTGCCTCCAAAATCCACCTTTTTCCTCACAAAGTACTGCTATCCTGAGTCTGTCAGAGCAGTGGAAGGTGCTCCACATCCAAAGGCAGAGGATGCTGCTGCTCTTTAGAGTTTGCTGAGTGAGCTGGAAAGAGAAACAGCTTTTTGTAGATCTTGGGCTTGGCTAGCCTGTGCCTTCTGGCCTTTCCGGTCCTTGTCCCCTTCCTTCCCATGTGTGCTGTCTTTTTGGCATTGCTTTAATTTTGCTTTCTGCGTGAAAGTTGATTAATATCACTTGTTTAACTTGAATTGAGTATTTCTATGGTCGTTCAGTTTGTGTTTGTTTTCTAACCTCTTGCAAAGGCAGGATGCAGTTGACTTACTGTAATCCATTTAAAATAAGTGCTCGATCTTAAGTAGATAAAGGATTATGTAGGGCATCTCAGAATTTCTGTAGCGCTTCTGGATGCGCTGGTAGAAGTTGAGACAATCTCCGGTGTTCCAAAGTGTGGTAAATGAGATAAAATCCCAGTGGCAGTGAGGCAGTGTGTATTGTGTGTGAATGAGACACTACTTTTTAAGCTGTGAAAGCCTGTACGGACTTAAAATTCTTAAGATTTGACTGTTAAAACTTTAAAATAAAACAAAGCTTCGAGTTTGGGGAGTGGTCAAAAAGGTAACTGGAGAAAATATGAAATGTTACGTTGTACCTTGCCTCCCTCTCCCTAGCTCAGAAAAGGGAAGGAGGGAAGTATTGGCAGCAGGGGTATCGCAGAGTGTGATTAAATTAGTGCAGCTTGGGCAAGGGACCTTCTGTAGCCAAGGGCTGTCAGGCCAGAGGAGGCTTCTGGCATGGAAACCCATCCCGACGGGTTTCCATGGTGCCATTGTGCTACTGACTGGGGATTTGGGTAGTGGAAAGATCCCTACCCTACTCTAGGCAGGATCTAGCGGTGTAACTCCAGAAGTGGTGGTTGTTTTTAATCAACAGGAAGAGGAGATTTGTTAGTTCAAACGAGGAATTTGATGTGCTTCGATCACACTGGCTTCTGTTAATCTCACCATAAAAATACCGTCTGCAAACGAATGGCTGAGCAGAAATGTCAGCATAATTAATGCCTCTGTGAGCAGGGAGGGATGGGAACTAAGGGCTGGAGGACTCTATCTTAAAGTGCAACTGGGCCTCCCCAAACAACTCAGCAATTGCAACAGAAGAAATGCTTGGGTGGATGTGGGTGGGCACTTGGCTGGGTTTGCTTTTTTTGAACTAAATTAAATGACATGAAACTTTGGAATCAATAACTTTCCTACTAGCTTTCCCAGTATCACTCAAAATACCCAATGGGTATGCTCTCGATGAGAAATTCTTCTAAACCTGTTCAACCAAGCAGACTCACTTTGGTTCCTCTGTCTCTGCTGAATTGGGTACTTGGTATGAAGCATTTGAATTTATACTGTGGATTTTTCAGAGTTTCTGATATGTACAGAAAGAAAAGATGCATCTGGAAAGAGTCTGTGGTTATCCCTGCAGTGTAAGGACAGAGAGCTGATTGAGGCTGCTGAGTGCCCACTACTGGGCACAGGGTCATAGAGAACTGGGTTTCGCTTTGCCTCAGATTTGATCATTCCAAAAAGCAAGGATTTCCTGTAGTTATCCAGTATCAGCTCCAACAGGAAAGGAGGAGGAGCACACACCGATGAAAAGTCCTGGTCAATGCAGCCTCCTGGTGCTGGGGATTGGCCCGTGTGTTGTGGGGATGGGGGCATAAGGCGATCACTGCAGCTCCTTGGGGTACTGGATCTGCTCCTCTTGCACTTCAGCAGTCACCCCTGTAAAGAGAGATGTGGGGTATAACTTTGCTGTGACTGTGGAGTATTACGTGTACTGTGTGTAAACTTCCTTGTCTAAAGAGCTTGAAATAACTGTGGTTTTCCAACTACAGCAGTCTTCCCTGTTCGTTTGCATGTACTTCCAGCTGGGAAGCTTACAAATTGACTGCTGTTGCTTTTGATGTTGAACAATCATCCCCCTCTGCCTCCCGGCTCTGGTCACAGTGGGCAGCACAGGCTGTCTCCAAGATAAGAGAGGAGTGCTTTGGAAATTGCTCTCATTAAAAAGACAGGGACACACGGACATGTTGCAGTGACATCCTTATTGCAGGGCCTGCACCAAAAATGTTTATTTTAAACAAGCCATTAGGAAAGTTAAATTCAGGGAATAGAAATTCTTTCCATAATAGTATAAATACTTGATTTCCCAGTTTATAGTTTCCTAGTGTTGTCTCCATGAGAGCCAAGTATGTGGCTCGTTCTCCTGGCCTTTCCATGATGGACTGCAGAAGCTGCCCAGTGTGCTTGCACAGGCACATCAAGTTGTACTGGAAGAGCTGGAGTTCTGGATGTGCAGAATTTTACAAGTTAATATTTAAGAACATGTTTTAAAGCAGTGCAGGCCCATTAAGTCCTGATGCAGGGTCTTTCATGAGGCCATAAACACCTGTCTGTATAGGTAGGGCCGTGCTTTGGTGAGTAGTTCTTGTCAGTAGCTGCCAGGTGTATCTCAGGGTACAGCACAGAAAGCTGTATATAGGGTGGCTGCAGCCATGGAGTCAAAAGAGTGTTCTTACAATAAACTGGAGGATTTCTTTTAGCCTTGGAATTATGCCTTGATTTGAGTCATCAAAGGATAGGATCAGTCTAATAGCCTCCTGGCCCAGCTTGCCTCTTGCTGTACTCAGGAATCGAAGTGCTAATTAGAACAGCTGTTAAAAAGCCCATTCCTAATGGCTGGGTCATGTGAGGAGGAGAAGGCTGAGGCCTCACTATGCCCAGAACCTTGGTCTGGGACCTGGTCAGTGCTTGCAGGTGACCAGCAGCAGCACACGAACAGAGGCTTGGAACCTGGCCTAATTCTTGTCTTTGGGACATCAAAGTCCTTGAAGCCTCTTTGAAGAGCTAGCAGTGAGTAGCCAAACAAGAAATACAAGATTTGAGGGAGAAAGGAAAAAACAACCCCTAACTGTGTGTCTGTAGCTGGGTGTACTGGGGCTCTCAGTGACCTACTTTCTCTGCCTGTTTGCTGGAGGTGTGCACAGAGCTTTTCTTGTTGCACAGATACTGTTTCTGCAGGTGTCACCAGATACAGGGCATGTGGAAGATAAGGGTTTCTGGTGCCACAGTGTGGAGCGGGGTATGTTTCCATCGAGGTGGGTGGGAGTTAGCTAAGGCGGGGATGGACTGAGAGCTTTTTTCTTTTGATGAAAGCCTTTTAGTGTGGCATTTCTGTGGAAGAATAATGCAGAAAATTGAGAAAGTGCTCTTATGTGTTAGATCTTTAGTATCATGCTTACTTACAATTTACAATGGGATTTGAAGTCTATGTGACTTACTTGAAATTAAGCCATGCTGATTGTAAGCTGTTTTGGGTTATGCAAGTATAGATTGTTCTAGGAAGTCATTTGTAGTCATGTTTGCTTTTGTCTCAGTAGTGTTTATTGTGCCTCCTACTTAGGTTTGTCCAGTTGTGGTCAGTTGAGGTGGTTTGGGTGACTTTACAGGGAATGCTGTTACCAGGATACACCTTCCACTAGATCAGGGTGCTCCAAACCCTGTCCAGCCTGGCTGTGAACACTTTCAGGGTTGGGCACAAAGTACACAGTTTTGGTTCATAACTGCCAAGTCATACCTGGAACAGTTTTGGCAGCCTCAGTGAAAATCCTGTGGGATAGGAGTAGTCAGAAACCTGTTTTGCTGGGTATGGCAGGAGAAGGTGCCTGTTGGTGCACAGCACTGCATGTAGTGGCTTCACACGACTCAGCAGCGCTCCAGCCCCAAGATCACTAATGCTGAACTGAAAAGAGATACTGGATACTGCATTACTAAACTGGATCTGACTGATATTTAATTCATGGTGATGAGCTTCGCTGCCCACTGTCAGTATGTTTTCACTTACACTTGTGTTAAGCTCTTCTCCAGCTTTCTCTCAGTTGTACTGCTTTAGGAGTGCCTGAGTAGAATTGAGTAAAATGCTGTCTGTTTACCTTTCGTCTGTTCTCTTCCAGCGGGGACCTGACGAGCTTTTCTCTCCTTGTGTTACTAACGGACCCTTTATCATGAGCAGCAACTCTTCTTCTGCAGGTAATACTGCGTAGAAACAAGCACAGCAATTATTTCGAAGTATTGCAAGTACTGTGAGGAGGTCTGGATTTTCCAACTTAGTGATAATTTTAAAATATCTACATTTTTAGTACTTTTTAGGCCTTTTGTAGGATAGTGATGAATAATAATAAACTTCTGCCAAGAACACCAGGCCATGTGGAAAGGAATAAAGCAGCAATCTGGGGCTAGTGGCTTAGACCTGCACTAGAAATGTGGGTGGGTGGGTGTGTGCACTGTAAACAAGCTGTGAAATGGCCACTGGAGAGTTGATTCCATTGCAGTGGCATTCAGCTGTGTCACTGCCATCATGTAATTTGGGGGGAAGAGAGAGTAAAACCATGTATCTTCAGACTCAAGTTAACTTAGACTATGGAATTTCTCTGTATTAGGAGAGTAACTGACTGGAGACCACAGTCTGGGTGTTAGCAGTTGGGAAGTGTGCACTTGTTCTTCCAGATCCTTCTCATCAGCAGTAATTCTTGCTTCTTGCAGCTAATGGAAACGACAGCAAAAAGTTCAAAGGTGATAGCAGAAGTGCTGGGGTCCCATCCCGAGTAATCCACGTCCGTAAGCTCCCCAGTGACGTCACAGAGGCAGAGGTCATTTCTCTGGGCTTACCTTTTGGCAAGGTCACCAATCTTCTAATGCTGAAAGGAAAAAACCAGGTATTGTCTCTGTAATTGAAAACAGGGATTGTGTCAAAGGCTGATGAGTTTGTCATCAGGAAACTAGCTCCAAATTGGTTAAACAACTGCCATGGGTTAGGACTCAATAACTTCTCCTTACTCTTGTTTTACTGTCCTGTGATTATCCCATGAGCTGTAGAAAATACTATTTTCGGGCTGCAGAAGGAACTCAGTTCATAATTGCAGGTTGTCACTTATAATTAGCGTTAGGCCTGGTTTGGAAATTGCAGGCCAGGATATTATTTGAGCAGCAGTGTCATAAGTTGGCCTTTTTCACTCAGTCTGACTTGACAGCCGAGTTAGAAGCGTGCAACGTGGCCTACTGAGGACACTTTTCCAGATCCAGTAAATGAGCTGAGTAAGGCTGAATCACTCTTGGGTAATGCAGGCGGTGTGCACTAATTTGGTAACTAAAATTGTCTTGCAAATTAAGGAGTAAAAAAGCAAGCCAACTTTAATCATTGCTTAAAATAATGTCTTTAATCTTAATTATGGAAAGGTGTCTCTGATATATTGCATGGTGTGATCATACAGAAGTGCTTACTGCAGTGACTCGCTGCAATCCCTTATGTTTGTGTTCTGAGGGAGAGAAGCCCCTGAGGGTGCAGGACAGCAAGGAGGGGCTCCCTGCCCTGGAGAGAAGTGAACAGTGGATTATTGCTGTACTGTGTACTTCCAGGCACTTGTGTCTTAGTACACGTAGCATGGAGATCTTAGGGTGAGACTGAAGCATTGCATTAAATCAGTCTGAAAAGGGAAGGTCCTCATTTGTTCTACTTACAGTCAATTCTGAAACAGTTCAGTTCCGTATACAAAACCGTGTGTAAATGGGGTGAAAATCCAACCGTGCTACGACTTCACTGTAGGTTCAGTTTGGAATGAACTTGTGCTATCCTGGTGTGATGTGTCTTGTGTTTGGTTTAACTTCCCAGGCTTTCATAGAGATGAACACAGAGGAGGCAGCCAACACCATGGTGAACTACTACACCACAATTGCTCCAGTGCTCCGGAACCAGCCCATCTACATCCAGTTCTCTAACCACAAGGAGCTGAAGACAGACAACTCACCAAACCAAGCAGTCAGTTTGTTCTCTGTGTTGTCATCCCAGGGTGGGGGGACAGCCAGATCCCACCTGATGGTTTGAGATCCAGGGCCTTGAGTAATGTCTGGTGCTTTAGGACAGTTGTTTCTAATGTTTGAAAGATTTCTGTAAAGTGCAGCCCTGATGGGGCAGATCTCACCTGTGGTAGAGCACAGCCTGGTGCTGGTGGGTGCAGTTTTAAGGCAGCAGCACCTGAACCCAGCAGGTCTTCAGTTTCTGTCTGGGCCCTTGAGGGTCTCTGTGCAGGGGCAAAAAAGTTCCTGTTTTCTGCTCAGCTGCTCTTGGCAAACTTTTTGGACAGGAACACTGGAAAGAAGTTCAAGTTACTTGTGGGTCTTTGTCAGAGATGGCTGCCCTTTGCCTCCTCTAACTTTCCAGGATCAGAGCTGTGCAGAGGGGATGCTGCTGTTGAGTGGCATTGCTGTTGTTGCTCTCACAGCTGGAACACGTGAGTGTTCTGTGTGAGGGAGCTCTGCAGGAGCACCCCCAGGCAGTTCTCACTCCTGGGTCCCTGTGAGAGATATACATCAATCTTTTAGTCTTGTCAGCTTCTCTGTGATTCTGGAGATAGTGTGTCACTCCAGAAAGGGCCTCGGGTTTCCCTTCTAAACAGTGGGATAATTTTGCTTCATCCATTGATGCTGAGCAAGGTTTTACAGTAGCACAGGTACTGCATGTTTGATTTAGTTTGTATTTTCACATTGCCCTTACTGGTTGTGTTGGTCTTATGTTGGCCCTGTTTCAAATATGCTAAAGCCATGGCACCCCTTGCCCAAGGAGGAGCTGTTGTGCTCACTGCTGCATCCAGCTGGTTCACAGGCAGGAAGATCCAGGAAAGCTGAAGTTTGCTTTTGCATGCAGAAGTTGTGGGTCTGACAAAGTATTTTGTCCTGCAGCGTGCCCAAGCAGCTCTGCAGGCTGTGACCACGGTGCAGACAGGGAGCCTGGCGCTGGCAGCCACGGCTGCAGCTGTTGATGCGGGAATGGCAATGGCTGGCCAGAGCCCTGTCCTGAGAATCATTGTGGAGAATCTCTTCTACCCTGTCACTCTCGATGTTCTGCATCAGGTAAAACACATTGCTACAACTACTTGAAGTTCCTGGAGGAAGGGGCAGCAACAACTGGTGTGTTGTTGCCTTTGCAGTCTCTGGTCTGTGTTTGTATGATGCAAGTTCTGAACAGAGCTGTCAGACTTCTCTGGAGACCTGACACCTACAGGAGATTCTGCTTACTTTGGTCCCGCTCTGGACAAACTTTAATTTCCAGAGGTTTCATTCCTGGTCTGCTTGAATTAGATTGATTACAGTTACTCAAGTTCTCTTTAGGTTTTAGCAAAAGTAGCTGCTCCTCATCCTAATGCCAGGGCAGAGGAAACAAATACAAATGCAGTGTCCAGGAACCATTTAGGCAGTGGCCAGTTTGCAAAGTTCCCACTCTGCTGCAATTACTTAACTTCATGTTAAAAATACAGGCTTGACTGCATTAAAAAAATCCCTGAATTTTGTGGAAAAGGTCCAGTTTGTGAAGGTGTTTGTGAATCTTGCTGTGTGGTAGTTATTACTGTGTAATAATGCAGAACAAATAAATTGTGTTTAGGGGATTGTTCAGTCACTCATGTGTTCTAGGCCAATGCCCATGGTGTGGTTTAAAACTTTCAGTGTTTCAATTGGAAGCTGGCGGCTAAAAGGAGGACTCTTGTTTGTGCATGTTTTTAAGAGCTCGGTGTGAAATTATCATAATGGAAATGTGATAAGATGTGCAAATATTACCTTGCAGATTTTTTCCAAATTTGGTACAGTCTTGAAAATCATCACATTCACGAAGAACCACCAGTTTCAGGCCCTGTTGCAATATGCTGACCCCATGAGTGCTCAGCATGCCAAACTGGTGAGTACTGCATGCCCGGATTACTCACTTGGGTTTGCCTTGGTTAATCCAAGATCAGGTAGTACACTGGCGTTGGGGTATGCTTGAGGCTGTCCTGCTGGGCTGACACAAGCATTGCCCTGAGGACAGAGCACAGATGGGAGGGAATTGCCCCCACATACAGCATGTGTGGCTCAGAGGCTGCCAGAGGGGGGTGAATGAGGCAGAGCTGTCTCTTCATGAGATACCTGCCTGTCCCCAGGTGGAGCCCTGGGCTGGCCTAACACCTCCTTCCAGACAGGGATTGCTGTGTGCATTTGAGTGAAGATTGGTTTGTTTTCTCACAGTCTCTGGATGGACAGAACATCTACAATGCCTGCTGCACGCTGCGCATCGACTTCTCCAAGCTCACGAGTCTCAATGTAAAGTACAATAATGACAAGAGCAGAGACTACACCCGCCCAGACCTTCCCTCTGGGGACAACCAGCCCACTCTGGACCAGACCATGGCAGCTGCTTTTGGTGAGAGTTCAGGAAGTGGGAGCAGGACAAATCCATCTGGTGTGTATGTCAGTGGGGGAAGGGGCGTCATCCTGGTGTATATGGTCAAAAATTTAGAATACAGTGTGACTAAGGAAGAAAATTTCTGAGTCGCTGGGGGTCAGAGTAGTGCAAAACGCCAGGCGGGTCCCGGCGCTCAGTGCCTCTGCCGCCACCTGGTGTTCGCCCGCAACCGGTTCTGTGAACACTGGGCGTGTTCTGCACTTGCGGAGCGATTGGATTGTGTCCTGGTCACAGTTCATCCTCAGGACTGTTCCAATAACGATACCCTCGGAGCTGTTCCAGAACAGCAGGGTTAGCAGAGGAATCGTTTTTGTAATCTCTTGCAGCTCAGTGTTACAGGAGAGGCATCTTTCACTTACTGGTTTGTGTTTCAGGGTTTAGCATTCAACTCAGTTGCTTGCATTGAAGGACAGACCAAGACATTCAGCTAACTTTAGAGAGATTTAGGTTAGATACTAGGAAAATGTCCTTCCACCAGAGTGTGGTTGGGCCCTGGAACAAGCTCCTCAGGGAAATGGTCACAACACAAGCCTGACAAAGTTGAAGTATTTGGACAATGCTCTCAGGCACACAGTGTGATTATTGGGGCTACCCTGTATAGGGCTGAGTCGGACTTGATGATCCTTACGGGTGTCTTCCAGCTCAGAATATTCTGTAGTTCTGAGAAGTCTAGCATTTTCCTGCTGTTTTGTCTTTGCATAATGTGTATGTCTTTCCCAGGTGCCCCAGGAATAATCTCTCCTTCTCCATATGCAGGAGCTGGCTTTCCTCCTACTTTTGCCATTCCTCAGGCTGCAGGTACTGTATTTCATAAGTTTTCTGTTGCTGAAGCATCTTGATGTTCTAAAGCAAAGTAATGGTGTTTTTGCTGGGGTTAGCGTTGTTAATTCTAAATGCTGGCACTTGGGCATGGTAGGGACTGGTGTTCCAGTATGTCACCTCAGCTAGGAATGCAGTGTGCAGCTGCAGCACCTCTGGCCAATGTCCTGGTGACAAGAGGAAAACACATGAAGCAGAATGGGAGAGACAGTAAAGGCAGGCTTTAAAATAATTGAGGAAGATGGGGAAGAAATACAAGTTCTTGTGCTTTGAATTCCCTCATGTAGTTGCAGAGGCTGAGAACTTGCTTCGACAGCCATAAATGTGGTCAAAAGCAAGGAATTTGACTTTTTTAGTATTTTGAGAAAGCTGGTATTTCAACATGAGCCTTATTACATGTGCTGAAATAGTTGCACTGTGAAGTTCAGGGCTCATGTTGCATGTAACAGTTGCTGCTACAGGAAGTGGCCAAAACTCTGAGATGAAAGCAGGGGTGCTCAACATACTCACTGGAGCACCAGCCTAAACAAGTTTTGCTGGGAGTCTGTGTTCCAAGCCATGTTGACTTTCTGGGAACCTGATGGAATTTCCTTGCTTATGACAAACAAGCACAGACCAAGCTGTTGAGGCAATGCTGTTTTGGGAAACCAGAAGGGCTACTTTGGAGTGTAATCCATGGGACTGATCGCTTGCAGTTGTTTCTCGAGCACTAAAACTCTGGCCCTTGGAGGGCCCAGTACAGGAGGTGCCAGCTGGTTCTGGGAACAGCCCAGGAATGCCTTTAAATCCAACTGCAGTGGTTCCCATTCAGGAGCGCTGGGTGATGGTGGCACAGGGTACCTGGTGGTTGCATGCACGGTTGACAGCACGTTGTGCATGCCCTGGTTGGATGCACCCTCCCCATGCCCCACATGTGACTCCTGCCCTGCACAGCAGAGCTGAGGCTTTGTGCTCATCCACTGCTTGTGAAACACATGACAGTGCTGAGGAACCTGCTCAGCACCAGGCACTGCAAGAGCAAATCCTGTTAGAAATCAGAATATTTCCTGCAGCACCAAAAGCAGAGGCTCCTGTTGCCCTTAAGATACATGGTCACTGTTGGGAATGATGACTTGCATGGTTCGGAGGGTGTGCTGTTTTCCCTTTTGGTGCAGCAAATACACTAGAGTACATGCTGTTAATTCTTTACTGGTTGATATTCTTTAATTTCCAGGCCTGACAGTTCCAACTGTTCCTGGAGCACTAGCTCCTTTGGCTATTCCAGCAGCAGCTGCGGCAGCTGCAGCAGGACGGATTGCCATTCCCGGCCTGGCTGGGGCAGGGCACTCCGTGCTGCTGGTTAGCAATCTGATCCCAGAGGTTAGTGCAGTCCTGACTTTACTTTTTTTTCTCTTTCCTGTTATCTCTGCTTTCACTTTCTGAACACAGATGGGGCTGAAATTCATTGAAAGTGAAATCCTACTGTATCCAGAGGAAGCGGCATTGCTAGAGCAGCCGCTGCCACACTCTGCTGGCCCCTCGTGCAGAGCAGTACTCTAGTTCTAGTTGCTGAAGGGAAATGGGAAAGTCCATCTCAGATTGAAATTGCTCTTCCTTGGTTCAAAGCCAAGGATGCTGCCTGCCTGCTCTTGTCTCCCAGAGACTACAATGCCTGTCCCTTCCTCCCTCTTCTGTTTGGAGTCTCCCTGCCATTCCCATGGAATAGTGTCATTTGGATCACAGGATAGCCATGTCCATTCCTTTTCCTTGGCATGCTGTAGTTTTTAATACATTAATTCAGAACTACAGAGAGGCTTCATGCTGATCTTTGCTCTTTCTGTGTAGTGTCTGGACCCCTGCCAGCTTGACCTTGTACCTGTGCAGTATTTCCTCTGCCATGTGCTTGCACATTTCCCCCTTCCAGGATTCCTGGAAGTTTTTCCTTAGCTAAACCCTTTAACAGCTCACAGTTTACATTTTCAATTCTGCTTAACTGAATGAATTGAAATAGTTGGATTTCTTTAAAAATAAAGCAAGCAATATTTGAACAAAAATTTATTTAAAGAAAGACAGCACTGTAAGGGAGGATATGGGGAGTGGCTCAGATTTTCCTTCAGTCGGCCTCTGGCTCTGGTTGGATTGAAAGTGTAGAACTTCTGCTGTGCAGCAGAGTGATGAGGCTCTGCTGAGGAACTGTAACTGATGGGACTGTGCACACACGTTAATAGCACTTTGCAAAGCTCTAAAACTTAACCAGTGCAGAGTCACCACAAAACCTCTTTGGATCAAAGGGGAAGCCTGGATGTGATGAATGATGACAATGTTTGACTGTGGATGAGATGAACCAATTGGATCATGTTTCATACTGCTCTTACCTGTCATTGCTGTTTTCTCCAGGGCATGAAATAATGGCAGGGACTGTGGAACAGCTTTGGAATTTGCTGCTCATGCTGCCTGGGAACTGCTCTGCCATTCCAGGAACTCATCTCTGCCTTATTCAATCATAAATCTTAAGAGCTGGCATTATTTTTCCTGACCAGTGTGACACTGCCAAGCGTGTGCTCTGGGGATGCTGTTGGGTGCCTGGATGGCAGTGACAGGACAAGGGGCTGCATCCCTCTGATTTCTTACAGCCCTGAGCAGTGCCAGAGGGCCCAGCTCTGTTCAGGCAGGAGCAAGCACTTGTTTCATGCCCTGTGTTTTTTGAGGAGCTCTTTGCTCTCCATCCAGCTTTTCTTTGGGCTAGAGAGACTTTGGGACTTGGATTGAAGCTGGGAACTAACAGACACGAAACTTTTCCCATTGCCTGTATAATCAGTGTTGTAGAAACTTACCTGTGCCACAACTAGTTAGTAATGAGACAGTATTGCTTGGAGTGACTGCTCTGCCATGGGAATGAGAATCATGGGAACTGAAATGGCTCTTGTTTTATCTTTCACAAGAGGGGGAGCAGTCTGCACATTCCCTCATGGTGACCCAACACTTTGGGTTCTGCATAGTGAGATCAGGCCATGGAGCAGGAAGGGAACAGACCTCTGTAAATGAGGTACCAGTTCCTTTATCCAAGTGCTTCCAGCAGGCCTTGAAGGGGGCTTTAGGGCAGTACAGGTGCTCACCCACATGGTCTGTTCCCTTAAAGCAGTGCTTGGTATCCAAGGTAGTGGATGTTCCTTGTTTTTTCTAGCCAAGCGCTGTGGTACAGATTGCTTCCTGCAGAGTCTGGCAGCAGAGGCAGTTGTTTGTGACCTGGTCCATGAAGTCATCCCTTCCAAGGAATTCTTGTAAATGGAGAAAATATTTTTAGTCAAATTTTAGGGAAGGCTATTGCGATTAAATTTGGTTTTGCAGCCTATGGAAGTCACTCTGTGGGATACTGTCTCTTACTTCTTTGTATATCTGAAGTAAAAATGCCTTTTCTTTATCATTGTGTTCCACTAGGTAAAACCTATTAACTGTTTCTGTAAGCGAGTTATTGTATGTAGAATTCTATAAATCTGACTGATGGAACACTACATATTCCTTATGTATTTACTGACCTGTGTTTTTTGCTACTTTTTTCTTTTCTCCCCATCCCTGAATTTTTTTTCTTCCCCTGATCCGGAATTTCTTTGCCAACTGACTGCACGGTACTTCTGCTTCCTGTTGTTGCTTGAAACAAAAAATAAAACATNAAAAAACCACCCTGCTCTTCGGAAACCAACCTGCCCTTCAATATTAACCATCTTGAAAACTTCATCATCCATCAACCAATTTCGCCATTTCCTGCGGGGACTCTGCCCTTCCTCGTTGTGGACGATTTGTGCAACCTCGCTCTCCCCTTCGATTCCTTACCTCTTCCCTGTCCCTCCGCTGCCTTGCTCTGCTGTTCTCTAAAGAGAGTTACACCCCAATGCCTCTTTATTCTTTTCGGTATGTTATTATTCACACTTTTTATTACCTTGTTTTTCATTTATTTGAGATTACTTTTTGATACTTCAGAAATGTACAGTTTGCAGTTTGCCTTTTTTTTTTTGAATGCATAATTTTGTTTTTACATTGTTTACTTAGTTTGCAGTTTAATTTATTTTGCCTTTGGTTTTGGTTCAGTTCTGCATGGGTTATTGCTTTGCATGTCTTTGATAAGAGTTTTAAATTGTGAGAGCATGCAAAATTGTCCAGTCTTCCGGCAGTAAGATTTTGGCTTTTTGCTGAAACCCAATGTCTTTTCTTTAATGTATTGTTCCATTATTATTCTGCTATGTAAGAATTCTCTTAATTAGAGCAGAATATGTAACCATGGTTGGAATGAGATCAGTTCTGGTTGGGAATGGATGTTTTTGCTCTTGGATTGATTGGCTGATGCTAAGTTGAATGAGACTTTGTTTCCCTACCTAAGACCAGTTTTGTTTACTCCCTCTTTGAAGGAGTCTATGGTGATGTGCAGAGGGTGAAGATTTTATTTAAGAAGAAAGAGAATGCCCTAGTTCAGATGTCTGATGGGAACCAGGCCCAGCTTGGTAAGCTTGGGAGTGTCAGACTCTGGACAGTAAAAGACAGAATGGGTAGTTAAAGCTTTAATATTGTCACTTTGTTCTCTTCCAAAAGAAGGCCTAAAACCCTGAATGTGTCCATGGCTGTGGGGCAGCTCTGGGGCAGGGATTGGCTCATGGGTGTGAGAGGGAGCAGGTGAGGCTGAGGGATCCTGCAGGGGGTGGTGTCTGCGAGGGCAGAACTAGAGTGGAATTCTTTGAATTCATGTCTGAACAAAACTCAAGTGGCTCTGCAGTCAGGTGTGTCCTTCCCCCTTGCAGCCATGAGCCACTTGAATGGTCAGAAGCTCCATGGGAAGCCGATCCGTATCACGCTGTCCAAGCACCAGACAGTGCAGCTGCCCCGTGAGGGCCAGGAGGACCAAACCCTGACCAAGGACTATGGGCATTCTCCTCTACATCGTTTCAAGAAACCAGGCTCCAAAAATTTCCAAAACATCTTTCCCCCTTCTGCCACTCTTCATCTGTCCAATATTCCGTAAGTATCCACAGGGCATCTGAGTATGGCTGAGTATTGGAGTGTTTGTAGCCTCAGTCTAAGAGCAACCACGGGCAGCTCTGTGCTGCTGGTGGGAGAGCTACCCTAGTTCCCGGTTCCATCTTGCCATGCCAAGAGGGCGCTGGTAGGGAATTTTAAAAAGTCTCTGATGAGAGTTAATTTTTTGAGGTTAACTTGGTCTGTCAATCTCTGTTTGACTGGAAAAAACTATTTGTTTCAGACCCTCAATAACTGAAGAAGATCTTAAGATGTTATTTTCAAACAATGGTGGGACGGTCAAAGGATTCAAGTTCTTCCAGTAAGTGGTTTGTCTTACATACTTTCCTTATGCTGGGCTTTTCCATATGGGAAGGGTGGAAGTACTTAGTTCCAGTCAAATCTCAGCTCAGACTCAAAAAGGTGAGCAGAATCCTCACTAGTGCAGCAGTTGACTCTGGAATAAAGAATTCTCAAGTAACCTTGGTTGGGTTGAGCACTGAGTGAGCCATTGGGTTGTGTGTGTGTTTGCTACAGAGATGCTCCTCTGTGTAGAGAGTGAGTGTAGTCCAAGTACCCAGAGGGTTAGTTCTCTGCCAACCTTGAGTGCTGGATGGGAGAACTTGAATCAAGTAGGGGAGGCTCCTGCAGTGGAACTGAACATGCCTGAAACTTATGTCTTGTCAGGAAGGACCGTAAAATGGCTCTGATCCAGATGGGCTCTGTGGAAGAAGCCATTCAGTCCCTCATTGAGCTCCACAATCATGACCTGGGGGAGAACCATCACCTGCGCGTGTCCTTCTCCAAGTCCACCATTTAGAGCTTGGGAAGGCCTGAGACAAAATGGACTTGACTTAAAACCTGTGGGGTTCAGCCTCAACCTTAAAAGGCTGGACACCAAGGTTTCAACTTCCATCATTCCAGAAAAAAAAGAAAAAGCCACTTTAAAAATGCAGCTGAAGTGACCTTAAAAGACCAGAGATTTTATTTTTTTAAAGAAAAATCAGTTTACCGGTTTTTTAAAAAAAAAAAAAATTAACTCTAATTCCTCTTGCTAACCTTGCGGTGATGGGTAACAATCTTGACTGTTCCAATAAAAATCACAAGTTCAAGTTTACACTATGGAACCTGCTCTGGGAAATTCCCCTCCCCTCCTGCTCCTCCTCCCCAAAAAAGCAGATCCCAACAAGTTTATCAGGTTTCACATTGATGCCTTTTTTAATTTCTCTACCCACCCATGCCTTGAAAGACCTAAAACCACTGTGTGAATTCACTGTAGCGCCTTGGAGTCAGGATTGTGACCAGGAGCTCCCCACCTGCCCAGCACAACACTCGGTTGCATTGATCCCACCTTACCTGTGCACCTGCTGTCCTGTGCCTTAAACCTTCTACTTCTTTGGGGAAAACATCTGAGCTGCAGGGAGGGGCTGAGCAGAGCCAAGGGGAGGAGCAGCTCTGGCTGAGGAGCAGCCCGGGGAGCTGGCAAAGTGGATAAAGGAAATAATTGGGCTGTGACTCGGGGCAGTCCATACCCTGAGTGTCTTGTGCCGCTTCCCAGTCTGCTCGTGGGTCATTGCCACCTGCAAATTCAGGTGGGGGTCACCCAAGATCCTTTGTGACACTCGGACCGAGCAAAGGTCTGGGTGGGGGAGCATTCCCAAGGCCAAATCACATTCCAGTGTCAGGAGCAAGCCCACACGCTCTGCCCTCACAGAGCATTGGTGAGAGACAGAAGAGCTGCTGTGGGACACTTGTGAAGTTGAATCAGAGTTTGTCAAAATTGTGTGTGTATATACCTAAACGCTTGGCTAGGATTTGGAGAATCCTTGGATATCCCATGATTAGAAGGGTGCCTGCAAGGCACCTTCATGCCCCTAATTGGAGATTAAGAGGCCGCTGTAGCTCCGCCATCGTTCTTAGAGCATGTCTTCAGCATTTGAGCTTTTGTTTGAATCTTTGTATTATACTTTGATGCCATTGCTGTCCTCTGTGCCTAGCAATATTTCCAGTTGACCAAATATTCTAATCTCTTTATATGCAAAAGAAATAGTTTAAGTACCTTTTATAGAATGATAAGATGGTATAAACGTAATCTAAATTTACTCCTTTGTGGTATTACCCGTGTATACTGTACTTTATTTTCTTTGTTTTGTAATTAAAGCTGTAGGGCAGGAGTAGTTTCCAGGCTGAGGTCGTGGCTGAGGATGGGCAGAGCCAAGGGTGTGAGAGAACGAGCACAAACAGCTCGGGAATGGAAGGAAAAGGACCTAGGCTAAAGATTTTTTACCTTTTGAACCTACAAGCCTAGATGGTGTTCTAGGAAGGGAATTTATTAAAAGTAGAATGCAGCAGATCGGGTTTTCCCAATGATACAACCTTTTTTTTTTTTTTTTTTAAATTTTTTTTTTCTGGCTTACAACTCTTTCCCGGGCCATTCTGCCTTCTATTCCGTGTGATTTGATGTTGCCTTACATTTCCCTCTAACCTGCAACCTGTTCGGATGCAAAATAACAAGAATCTTGTACTTTTTTTCAGGGTTTTTCTGCAAATTGTGGACCAAAGTTTGTTTTTTAATTGTCTTAGTGTTGCAAGTTCTGATTTCCTTGCTTGGTGTGGGAGCTCTTGACTTGCCTAGCACTGAGTGTTTGGAAAAGTCTTAACTTTTCGTAGTTCCTCCCTGGACTCTCAAGGATGTGAATTATGCTGGAGAAGTGTGTGAGGTCCGAGTGAGGGTCTGGCTGGGGCTGTGGTGTGTCGGGCCCCCCCTCGACCGAGGAGGGCAAGACCCCCGGTGACAGGGTCATCCTGGCTGCTTTTGGGTACCTCTACATCTGGAGCCAGGGGTCTGTCCCTGCAAAGCTCCCTCAGGGCCCTTTCAGTGCCCTGTGCTCAGGAAGGCACATCCAGGAGTCTCAGTGGCTGTCGGCTTGTCCCTTCCCTGTTGAAACACTCGCTCCTCCCACAAGGGGACCCAGCCTGCCCAGCACAGTGGCACTGGGGTAACTGGTCAGTGCCCCCTATCACCCTCCCCCAGCACTGGGGAGGTACCTGGGGCCAGGCCCTCGCCAGGACATGCTGGGTGTCCTGTGCAAATTGCAGCTGGATTGGGGTAACCAGGACCCTGGCATGGCAGGTGCTCCCTTCGGATCCTGTGTTTGCATGTAAAGAATGTGAGTAACTAAGGGTGTACATATTTATAATTTTTTTATACCTGTTGTAAGACATGAGGGGCAGCAAAACCCAGTTTTTTATGGTGACCAGATGTATTGTATATTTTGATAACAGCAATTCCAAGTTCAGTATTGTGGAAGGTGGGTGGGGAGGGGAAGCGTACACACCGTCAGAATTCCATTGCCTCTTTCAAAGAATGTTTGTAATGCAAAAAGAAAAGAAATTAAAACTATTTTATAACAACCTTTGTACCTTTCTGTAGCTCCATTATTTCCTGTTGATTGTAGAAGCAGTTGGTGCCCAGTCTGTACTTGTGCTTTCAATAAATTCTTCTGTATCCTTCACTCCTGATCTTCTTCCTCTTTATTGTGCCTGTTTTGCTTCTTATTTTTCCTTCTCATGTAATTCCAGCTGCCTCATGTTTTTATAACTGACTCTTCACACACTCTAGGCTGGCAGTGTGTCCCTATCTCTGGGGAGCATGGGATGGGGTCTGGCCCTCTGACCCCATGGTGCTGGCCCAGAACCCCAAGGCCTGAGGCTGATGGGCCCTTACTGATGTTTTGCCTGTGTCACACTCCAGCACTTTTTACTTCATGTTCCTAAACTTTCCATATGTTCCAGCTAATATCCATGAAAAATAACCCACTTTTGAGTCAAACCCTCTCTCTAGTCCTGTGCTCTAGCTGTGGGGCTGGATGTGCATCCTGGGGGAGGAGGTGCAAGTCCCATTCCCTCCATGACTTCCCAGAGGAGCATTGTTTTCTTAGAGATCTGGTTCTTACGTGTGTGCTCAGTTCTGCTAGAGCTCCTATCCAAAAGTCACCCTGGATCCTGACGGGAGACAAAATTCCCACACTAAGCTCTGTGGCTCTGCTGTCCCTGTCCCTCTGTGCCAAGCCAACATTAGGCTCCAGCATATTCCAAAGGTGTAGGCACAACCCTTGGGCTCCAGGGTTACTGAGGGGGTCCTGCTGGAGCTGGAGGCTGCTGAAAGGGACCACTGTTGTTCCTTGAAAGTCTGGTAGGATTCGTACTAGCTGCCTCTCCCGCTCTCCATGCGCGGGTGAAAGCTGTGCCAAGCACCATGTATTGCTGCCCCACAGGAATGAGCAGCATCATCACTCCTGGGTTGGTTTCCCCGCATTCACTGGGGCCCAGCCCTGGCATCACAGGGATCCCTGTACGCATCCCTGGTCCCTCAGACACTGCCGTGGGCAAAGGATCGATTGGTGCAGCGATGGATGTGGTCCCAGAGGAAGGATGGACTGCATCCCACCCCGGCTCTGCACTACCATCCCACCCCTTATCACAGTAGAGCTCTCCGTGCTGCCCTGGCTCTTCCTATCCTGTGTCCGGCAGTGGAGGTAACTTCCCTAAAGCTGCCCTTAAAACGTGAAAACTGATGTAGGGATACCGGGGCTGTTCCAGCAGGAGCACCTGCATGTCTGCACCGAAGGGCCTTTCCAGCTCCTGCCCAGAGCAGCGGGAAGGAGCTCCGGGCAGAATGAACACCCTGAACCCTGGCATTCCACGTGGCCCTGGCACTGCTGGGTACAAAACCCGGAATTGTCTGCCAGCAGGAACCCTAAATAGGGGCATCCCTGACTGGGGCAAAGCAAGCCCGGCGGCGGTGGGCGAGGCTCAGCCCTTTGTGTGTCACAAAGCCGAGGGTCCTTCCCTTGGTGCTCAGCCGGGAGAGGCCGTGACAGAGATGAGGTCCTAGCAGGCAGTGTCCCTCGGGACATCGGACCCGTGCGGGCCCGAGGCAGAGCCCTGGCCGGAGCTGATGAGGTGGGGGCTGGAAGCCCTGTGCATGGCCGGGAGGAGAAGGAGCATGCGGATACCAGTAAGGATCCTCCCGGGCCCGCGGGTCCCCAAGAGATGCTGGAGAACTGCTCCGAGAGGGGGGCCGGAGGCTGCGGGAGCGATGCAGCAGCGGGGGCAGGGTGGAGGTGCCTCGGGCTCCGGGAGCGGTGCGGGACTGGCAGTTGCCATGGAAACCGATGGGTCAGAAGCAGCGTGAAGTGGCGTGTGACGCCATCGGCACCGCAAATGAGCCGTGAGCGNCCCTCCCCCCGACTCCCACACCCCAGGGCCCCCCGCAACCCCTCACAGCACGAGCTGGTGCCACACAATCCCCCCCGCTAATCCCGGGTGGCTTTTCCAGCACCGAGTCGGGGTTATGTGGATAATCCATATGTTTGCAAGGCAGAGGCTTTGCGATATCCACTGTTAATCCAATTGGCAGCGGCATTTTGGTGCCATCGGCGCAGCATCCTGTTCCGGGGGCTGCCTGGGGCTAGGAGCCCTTCACGGGTCCCGACCCCCGGTCGTGCCCCACCAGTCGTGGGACCAGCTGCCCACCCCCCTGCCGAAGGAGCCCAGACAGGGAATGTCCACATGTTTATTTGCTTTTCAAACCACAGCAGCTCCAGCCGCTGTCTGATGCATTCACAGCGTAGAGACACCCCTGACCCCCCCAAAACTCGGCCCCAGCCCAGGGCTGCTGCTCCTGGGGCAGAGCTCAGCCCCTGCTGCCCCCTGGGCCCTGTGCCCCTACCCCAATGCCCCCCTCTCCTCCAGCCCCTGCAGTATTTACAACCTCTGCATACCCAGAGCCCCAGTCCTGGGCAGACCACCCCTCTCAGCATCATCCCCCCTCAGCCTCCCCCACATAGATCAGTTGTACAGGATGGGGGCGGGCAGCCCTTCAGGACCCCCCGCAACCA
>VXAU01005249.1:276938-289209 GCA_013399695.1 Formicarius rufipectus | reverse complement strand
CCCCCACCCCCCCCAGGGACCCCCCCCCCGCCACATCTGGCGAGTGTCCGTGCTCTGGGTTGGGGTCTGGAATGTGCTGGAGCCTTCATATGCCAAGAGCCAGAACTTTTTCAGCGCTGAAAACTCTGGCGCAGAAATCCCCGACGGCGGGTGCCAGGACCCACAGCTGCGCCGGGCTGTTTCCTCCTCCCACCCTGTTTACACTGGGAACTCTTGACCCCTTTTATAAACTGAATATTTCAAAACACTTGGCCCAAGCTGCGGAAATCCCCTCTTGTTCCCCCCGCCTGCTTCCTCCTGCTCCCCCCGCTGTCCCAAACCGGGCATAAAAGCGAGTCCCAACCCCAGTCCTGGCTGAGCAGCGTTCACCCCGCAGCCCCCGCACACCCCCTGCGCACCCTGCAGCCCCCGCGCACCCCAAAACACCCACACACCCCGCAGTCAGGCAGAGGCACTGCCGGACACCTCTGCAGCCATGGGGCCGAGTCCTGCTCCTGTCCTTGGGCTGCTGCTGCTGCTGCTGTTCGGGACCACAGTGAACGGTGAGTGCAACCTCCCCGGGCCCCGGGATGTGGACAGGGCAGTGGCATCCTTAGCACCGGGGGGATCCTGCCAAGCCTTGCAATTCCTGCCTCGACCTGCAGCCAGGTGCTGCCACAACCCACAGGGAGGTGTCCAGGAAACCTGGCAAGGGACCATGGGAATGGCGCTGCCCCTGCCTCTCAGCTGATGTGTTCTCTCCCTGGCAGGGAGGCCGAGGGGACGGATCCTGGGGGGCTACGAGGCCAAGCCCCACCTGAAACCGTACATGGCCTCGCTGCAGCTGGACGGGCAGCACATCTGTGGGGGCTTCCTCATCGCTGAGCAGTGGGTGCTGAGTGCTGCCCACTGCACCGAGGAGACGTGAGTGTGGGGGATCATTGGGCAGCTGCTCTGTGTTGGAGGGGCTGCTGGACTCAGGCTAAATCTCACTCCATAACCCAATGTTGGTGTCAGAGTAGGGGGCTCAGGGCTGGGCAGGGGCTGCAGCAGTAACCGGTAACCCTGGGGGGCTCTCTGGCCCACCACAGCACCCTGTTTCCATGGCTGGGTGCAGTGACATGCCCAGCTATGTTTGTCCCATACTCTGACTCTCTTCCAGGCATGGCAAACTCTTCCAGGTCCTGCTGGGTGCCCACTCGCTCACAGAGCCAGAGCCCCACAAACGCCTGTACTGGGTGCAAGCCCAGTTCCCCCACCCCAACAGCAGCATCCACAACAACAAGGACGACCTCCTCCTCCTCCAGGTGGGCTGGGAGCCACTGGGACCCTCCTCCTCGCTCTTGTAAATCCCACTGTCCCTTGGGACCCTCTTGGGTCACTGACTGAGGCCAGAGGAAACCCTCAAGGTCAGGCTGGGCCTGAATCTCCTGTCCCTCCTTCCCTGTACTATAGGACCTTCCCTGCTTCCCGCACCAAAGACCCTTGAACTGTGCCCAAACATCTCCATCTTCCATGTGGCTCCAGCTTTGATCTTGAGCTGCATCCTGGGGCTCTGGTCAGGAGGCCTTGAGTGTGGCCAAGCCTGGAGTGTTGGGGCTGGGCTTGCCACACCCTGCTGGATCAAGGGCACAGCTGCCCCCCTGACCCAGATCCTGTCTCACTTGTTGGCAGCTGGAGGAGAAAGCAGAGCTGAACTCGGATGTGCAGGTGCTGCCATTCCAGCGGGAGGACAGAGACGTGGTGCCCGACACGGTGTGCCAGGTGGCAGGGTGGGGCACCACCAGTCACAGTGGCCACCAGCCGGACAAGCTGTACGAGGTGGAGCGGCCAGTGATCAGCCGCTACGTCTGCAACCACCGCACGCGCCACGACGGCACCATCACCGAGAACATGATGTGCACTGACTCCCGCAGGAAGGACACCTGCAAGGTACTGCCAGACCCATGGGCTGGCACTACTGACCCCACTGGGAGGGCTGGGAGAGGGCAAGGGGGTAGAACTCCCACGGTGGGCAGCAGGCAGGAGGAAGTCAGGCCCTTAAGGTGAGGGGGTTCCTTGACCTGTGCAGGGCAGCTCACAGGAGCCTGGAGACAGGAAAGAGGGGTGGGAGATGGGCTTGGGTATTCCAGCAAACCCTTGGCCATGCTGATGAGCCTTGGTCCTGCAGGGAGACTCCGGTGGCCCCCTGGTCTGCGGAGGGGTGGCCGAGGGGGTGGTCACAGCCGGCTCCCGTGTCTGTGGCAACTACAAGAAACCAGCCATCTACACCCGCATCGCCCCATACACAGACTGGATCGACAGCATCATGGCCTCTGCAGATGAAGAGGGGGAGACTCGCTGAGGGGACCCCCAGGGACCTGCTCCATGCCACGGCTTGCTGCTGCCAGCACAGCCAGAGCACCCATGCTGCCGCTCCACTACGCACCGGGGGCTCCCACCTCTACCCACCCCGCTCCTGGAGCGTCCCCCCATGCCAGGAGGAGGGCTGGGCCAGAGGACAGCGAGGAACCAGGGAAGAGGGTCCCCTGGCCCCCTACTCACAAGTCACAGGGCTCAGCTGGGGGAGGGTGGGGGTCACAGCCCCCCCGCAGGCTTTGCTGAAGGTGCCCGAAACGCTGCCCGCGACTGCTGCAATAAAGTGATGATGATTCCTGAAGAGCTGCTGGGCTAGAGGGTCTGTGCAGGAGTCCCCGGCTGACGGGAGATGCACCTGGGGTGGGAGATGGGTTGAGCCCTTGGGGCCAGTGTGGCCTTGGGTGGGAGCAGGGGACATATCCTGTGGTGTGGTTGCAATAAGGTCTGGAGGTGGGACCTCCTGCTGGGTCATTGTGTTAACACTTGGGAAAGTGGCTCTGGCTCCTACAGAGGGATTTGTGCTGGGACCCAAGAGGGCTCTCACTGAGTCCCTCTTGCCCCAGGAGCCAAGGTGCAGGGTGAGGCACATCCAACTTCCCACAACAACTCTGGTCCTTGTCTCGTGCCCTCCCCACAGACCCCTGCTCTCCCACTCCCCAGTCCTTGGAAGGAGCAGGTCCAAGGCACAAGGGATGGAAGCAGGGTAGCAGCACAGCCTAGGGCACTGCCAGACCCTTCCAGCCCTGTCCTGGGAGTTCCATGGTGGGCAGGGAGCCAAGTGGGACATGTCTGTCCCCCTGGTCCATCCTCTCGCTGTGCTGCTACTCCCTGTTCCCAATCAAACATTAAATAACTCCCAACCTGTTCTCTGAGAAACAGAAGCTCACAAGGGGCCTGGGTTCAGTTTTACTTACAAGGGGAAAGAGCCTTAACAAAGTGCAGTTTCCTAATTAGCCAATTGATTGTCCTTAATTATCAGAATAGCAAGGCAGAGAGCTCTGCACAGCTCCTGCAGCTCTGTACAGTGAAACATTTGCTGGAATCGAGGAATGAGCTCTCGGCCATCAGCTCCAGTTCTTGATAATAATGAAAATGCAGTTCCAAGGGGAAAGGAATGCACAAAACCCAGCCCGTTCCTTCCCTTTTAGGGTCTATGGGGACATGGAATTGTCTGGTTGGGATGCAGCACAGCAGGAGGTTCCAGGCTCTCCTCCCTAAGAGCTGAAGGACCCTTGGGAATAGAGCAGGCCCAAGTCATCCAACTGATACCCAAAGGGCCAGCGTTCCACAGGCACAGCCACACTGGCACAGGGAGGTTCTGATTTCCTGCCCAGTGCAGCCAAGAGGGGGCCAAGGGAGAACAAAAGGATTTTTGGCTGCACCAGGAACACTCCTCCTCCTACACGCTGAAGTGTTCAGCTTTGCCAGAAGCTGGAGACTTACACAACCCCACAGACTTGTATCCATAAGGACCTGGCAGAACCTTGAAAACATCCATTTCCCTTGCCCCTGGTGGTTCATTTCCTGACAGATGCACTGGGGGCTCTCCCACTGCTCTGCTGCCCCAGCCCTGCACTGGGCAGCCAGGTCACACCACAGAAACAAACCACATGACTCAGTAAAAAAAATAAGAGAATTTTTATTTACAACAGCAAGAGCCAAAGGGAGGGTTCACTGCAGGGAGCAGCACTTGTGTTCCTGCTCTGATCCAACACCAACAGGCATGCAGGTGACAGCTCTTGTCAGAGGGGCAGGTATGCTCAGGAAGCAGGAGTGCCCAGCCCATGTGGCACTTCTCAAGCAGCCAGAGACACAGGGTGGACATGAGCTACCAGTTGTTTGCTCCCTTCACCTGGGACCTTGTTCCCGCCCCAGTCACCCTGTCACTTCTCTTCGTCCAGAGAGCTCCACCTGACTCTCCCCTTCCAGGCCCCAAATGATGGGGAAACCTTTAGCATTCCCTTCCAGCTCTTTCCTGGAAAAGAAGAGCTCCCTACACACTGTTTTTCATCACAGTTCAACAAGGCAGAGCAGCAGCAGCTTTTCCAGGAGAGAAGCTGCAGTGTCCCTGTCCCACCATCTCCACAGAGGGAGTCCCATACAGCTCTTGGTCCCCCACAAAGGGCTCAGGAGTAGCTGAGGGGCATCTTCCTCCATAGCCCCCCACACAGGCAGTTCTTGATCCAGCGCTGCTCCCACTGCTTCACCGCTGTCACCTTGTTGGGTGACTTGAGCATTGTAACACAGCCACACCTGTGGGGACACAGAGGGTGCAGCCAGCCTGGGGGGCCCAAAGATCTGGGTATCCGTGGGGGAAACCAGCTCCTGTCATCTGCAGGTGACTCTTGAGAGCTCCAAAACCAGCTGAAACCAGTGAGCAACATCCCACTGAGGGTTCTCCTGGAGCCAGAGCCTGGCGCAGAACAGCCCCAGCTGCTGTTTACACATGAAACAGCCAACAGTCATATCACAAAAATGATGTGCTACAGAGGCTTTCTATTAAACCCAGTAATTAAAGCTAATTCAGTCACATGACTACATGGATGTTTGTTCCCTGAGCCATTATCCTGAAATCCAGGCTCTCCCGTGAGGGTGGATGAGGACAGCATGAAATGCATGCCTGCATGAAAAGATGACCCCAAACTGGGAGCAGGGGTGCTGGCTGGTTCCTCCCCTCAGCCCTGCTCCAAGCACACAGCTGCTTTGATTTAAGGACCAGTCCTGCAGAACTGGGAATCATATACAGGAGTCACTATAGAGACTCTTCCAGGCATGATTCTGACTTCACTAACCAGACTGGTGATTTAAGAACTTGGTCTGATTTGTCTGACTTTTAACCCAAGGTCAGACCACAGCAAGGCCACCCTCTGACAATGCCTGAGTGTCTCTGAGACTGGTTGTAGCTGTGGTTAAGGTGTCCCCAACCAGAGAGCTCCTGAAGGACTCCCAGGACAGAGTGAGTCCTGCCCAAGCCCCGCTGCACAGTGCAGTGACACCTGCATCACTTACCTGGTACAGGACTTGCACTCCTCCGTTGGGTATGCGCCCAGGTGCAGCCGCCTCAGGTGGTCAATTCTGGGCTGTCCAGGGGCTCTGGGGAAGGAGAACAGGACCTTCTCAGAGCGTCATTTTCCACAAGCAGCTCCCGAGACAGGGAGCATTTCAGTGACCAACATGGCAGATGCTCTACCCAACCAGTGCCGTGGGATTTGTGAGAACAATTACATCAGTTAATCAGAAACCAGTGGGTTTTCCCTCCATTTGCAACTGCTTTTCCTGACTTCCAATTCCCAGCCCAACACAAGTTGAGAAATGGATTCGAGCAGAGGACAAACTGCTCTTGGGTCAAACTAGAAAGAGGACAAGCCAAACAAGGTGTCCCAAGTCACAGAGCTGCCAAGAGACCCCAATGCCTCCAACATCCCTTCTCACCATAGCACCTACTCATTCCACACGTCTGTACCTGACAAAGGCATCGAACTGGGAAGAGACAGTGTGGCCAACGAGCCCAGGAGCCTTCCCAAACTGCAGCCGGACCAGCTGCTTGTTCTGCAACTTGCTGATGATGCCATCATTGATGGGCAGCCAGTCAATGTTGGGAATAAGCAGCTGGCTGGGCAGGAGGCAACACTCATCAATCAGGGCATCGTCAGGCTCCGTGATGTGATTTTCCTCACGACCTGTGTGGAAAATGAAAAAAAGAACCAGCGTGACTTTTACAATTTTACTTCAGAGTTCTAAAGAGCTGTGTGCAGCCTCCTCCTCCACTGCCAACTTAGGCTGGAAAACAATAACCTTGGCAGCTGCACTTGCCTTTTCCAAACATGCCAGACCCCCTTGGAGTCACATTCCACAGTCACTTCTCATATGCACCAGCCCCACCAAGGCAGGAATTACTGTTCAGGAACTGGTTACACTCACAGCACAGCCAGAGCTTGGTGAGGAGCCGGAAGAGCAGGGACATGCTGTCCTGGGTGTCTGAGGTCGCCGTGTACACAGGCAGGCAGCTTGGCTTCAGCAGCCCCCAGATGCGGATCACCACCATCAGCTCCCGGAACATGCCAAGGGACACACCATCACGCAGGAAGCTGTGCCCGGGGCGCACTGGGGAGCCCTGTGGTGGGACAATGGCACGGGTGGGATCACACCTGCCCCAGCCACTGCTCTGCACCCACACAGCTCCTGTTCCCAGCAGCACACACCCCACAGCACCCTGCTGCCAGGGACGTGGGAGGCTGGAGGTGTCACCTGGAGATGATGCACCTGCAGAGCTGTGTCAGGAGTTTCCCCAAGTCCTGTGGGTACTGCACTGCCAGTCACTGTGCCACTGGCACTGGAAGGGCCATTCCCTACTTCTGCTGTTCCTTGCACTCTTCCCCAGCACCCTCCCACACCCAACAGCGACATACGGTCCTGTGCGCTATGGCTAAAGCTCTCCAACACTGTCTACAGGTTTTGTGCCCCCTCGGTCTGTTTCTGGGACTCCAGGTCTCACCTGGTTGGGAAGGCTGGCCAGGAGATAGAGCACAAAATCCCCCACCCACTGGATGAGCTGCTGCAGGGACTGCAACGTCGTCATCTCCAGGACAAACTCTTCAGTCTTGAGGTTAATCATCACCTTGTCAATGTCTGGAATGGAAGCAAGATATCATCTGGCTCAGGAAGATGGATCCAAACCTCACCCCCTCCTCATGGAAGTCACTCTCATCCTCCTCCTCAAACCCAGGAGACTGTGACACTTTATACTGGACCATGGGGAATATCTGATCCCAAACATTGGGAAGGCAGTGCAGGATGCTGTGAGCAGTCAGTACCTACATCCGTGATCTTGGAGCAGATCTCGGTGAGCCGGTCCCCAGGGCTCTTATCAGGGGTGTTGAGGAAGTGTGGGCGCAGCAGCGACTTGAGGGTGCAACTGATGGCAATGAGGAAGAGCTTGGCGTGGTAGTCACACACACGGGCAATGGTGCTGGAGGAGAGCTTGCACAGAGACGCCTTCATGGCGACAATGCGTGTGGAGAGGACCTGAGCAACCGGGAGATGAAGGAAAATGCACAAGGAAAGGCAGAATTAACATAAGCTCATTAAAGATACTGCTGCTGCTGCTTTATTCTCTGCTCTCCCTTTCTGTCACAGGAGTGACAGGGATAGAGAACACTGTGCACGCGAGCACTGTGCTGGGCACACACAAACTGTGCTGCTGTTCCCAGAATCTGCCAAAAATAGATTTTACCACCTCCCCTGAAGCCTCCTACAGGTAGAGAAGCATTGATGTCAGTGAAAGTGAACACTCCTAACAGAGAGGCCCATCCCAGCTCCAGCACTATCCAAGCTGGGCACTCAGAGAGCACAGCCAGGCAGAGCCTCCTGTCTCCTGAGAATTGACATTGGCTGCTCCCCCATCCCAGTCCCTAAGCCCTCCCATGCCCACCCTCGGAGTGAGCTTGGAGCTCCTGCCCACCAACCTGCTGCAGGGCTGCGTTCTGGCGCATGTACTCCTCATGCAGCTTCTCCACCAGGTTCTGGACCATGCTGGGCTGGACGTGGAGCAGGATGTCCCACCAGTCATAGCCAGTCACCATGCAGTACTCCAACAGGAACAGCAAGTGCCGCAGGGACATGTTCATGTCTAGCACGTGGCCCATGGAGGGGGAGATGCGGAGCATGCTCAGCTGAAGGGAGGAGGCAAAGGAGAGCTGGCATCAGGAACGAGCTTGAAAAACAAGGTACAACACAACACAGGGCCAAATACAGCTCACTCCTGACCCAGCAATAATTCCTGAAGTGATGGGGTACATCCCTTCCCATCTAACACGGATCATACAGCCGAAATTCCCACCGTTTTCTGAGCAATCCATCATCACTCAGAGAGCCTGGATGAGAACTAACCCAGCTGTAAGAGAGCACCAACCTTCCCGTGACTGTCCACACCAGCCAGTGCCAGAGAGGTCCAGGAGAGCTGCATAGCCTTGAAGTGCACCAGGGGACCTGCAGCACGTGGGCGCTTGAGGGACGGCTCGTCCACGGGGCGCTGCGAGGAGCTGTAGAACACAGCCATCATCTGCAGGGACAGCCGGTGCACAATGTGGACACTGCCATCGTGGAAAGCCAAGGCCAGGCCTGAGGACAGGAGACAACCAAGGCTGAGCCAGCAGCTCCTCACCTCAACTGGAGTTGTGGCCACCATGAAGGTCCATGTGGCAACAAGGAGCAGTCAAAGGGGTGGGGGCTCTCAGACCCTATATCAGTGGTTTACAGATATGTCTCTTCCCAGGGTAACACAATGGGATGGCTGAGAAAACACCCTGTCTTTGAAAGTTTTCCATGAGCATTCCACGTGCTCTGCTCCCATACTTCAGCTACAGTTCAGAAAACGTAGGTGAAGTTTTGGGCAAAAGTCACGTGTTTAGGAGAAGGACAACAGAGTCCCTTACCCAATCCAGGGAAGAATTTGGTGTCATTTGCCACCTTCAGATCCGTGTTGGTCAGGGAGACTGGCAGCTTTGGCAGCGCCACGGCCGACACGCGGTCCAGGTCATTGGTGGCAGACAGGATCCGCCACTTCAGGATCATGGGCTGCTTGTCTCCCACTTGGAAAAATAAGCAAGTGAGACACCTGTCCCTAAGAGATCAAATTCCCCCATTTCCACCCACACACCACAACGAAGCAGGATCACAGACCAGGCCCTTCACTCCACTAGACCAGTACATTTCCCAGATATTTCTGTTTCCCTTTTATTTCCTTATTTTCTCCTGAATTGTACAAACAACTTGTTTTGCCAAATCTCCCAATAAAAGGCCCTTCTGGGAGTGATTACAGAGCCCTTATACAGAATAATCCTTTCTATTTCACTAAACAAACTGCTTCCATTGATTCTGCTCTATTTGAGATCAGGTGGAGCCAAGGCAGCACAGGCAGGGGATTAATCCAGCTCCACTGCCCAATCCTGGTCCTTTGGGAGGCTTTGGTCATAGCAGGAAGGGTGGCTGCACAGCAAAACACAGAAAACATCTTTTTTTAAAAGTTAAATTAACAGCCAAGCCACTTCCTGGAAACAGCAAGTTACTGCCTACGATGCAAACAGAGTGGAGCACGTGACTGAGGACACCTGAAAATAAATGGGAGATTCTGGATAATCCCACATATGAAATAACAAATCCAACAACCTGTCCTGCTTTTCTCCTCAGACCAGGCTCCTGTTCCTTAGAGCACCTGGTGCAGACACTCACCCACAGGTGAGATTTGCTGGAAGATGTTGTTGACAGGTAGGCCCTCCTTCCGCAGGGACCAGCACTCCACGATGCTATTGTTTTGGTTGGAAGCACAAAGCAGCACCTGCAGAACAGAGCCCCACACATGAGCGTCACAGCAGGGAGGGCACTGCCCCAGCCATTCCTACCCTGTTCCCAGGGTCCTACTCCCAGTCAGGGCATGCTCTGCCAGCAAAAAGCAAAGGATGGAATCAGTAAGAGCTAATGGTGCAGTCCCCAATTCCAGGTGCATCAAAACGGCAACTAGAAATGCCAAGGGCATTGCAGGACACATTGGTCAACTCCAGAGCCACTGGGCAAGCCCAGGTGGAGCAAACAGCCATCTCCTTGCTCCTCACCTAGCTCCCACCTGCCTTAGGAGCAGCTGCTCACCTGTTCCGACATGTCCCGAGCCAGGAACTTGAGGTGGGTGATGGCTGGGTACTTGTCCTTGCGCGCGAGGTCCGTGGTGCAGCGCATGAACAGCGACGGCAGGATCTCAGTGTCGATCTTGCACTTCTCATTCACCACACTGACACAGACCTTGTAGAACTGCACGGGGGACGTGCTGCTGCCATCCGATGCGGCCACCACGATATTCCCCCCGCCCGTGAAGGCGATGTCAGCCAAGGCCACGCGGCAGCGGAGGCGGCACAGGCTCTCAGTGGCTGTCAGCACCTGCCCGTTGGGCTTGAGGAGGGACACGGTGACCAGACCACTGATGGTCACGGCGATCCAGCCCTCCATGGGCTTCCCACCGAACAGAGTCAGTGACGGAGAGAACTTCACCCTGGAAAACTTCTCACCGAAGTTCGATGCTCCAGACTGTAATGAAGGTCAACAAAACCAAGCATTTGCACTGGAAATTGACAGGTCTCGGAGCTCTCCTCTTGGGAGAGGGGCAGGATCTCTACAGGAGTTAAACAGAAGGAGAGAACTTGTGCTTGGCAGCCTTGAGCTTTTGGAGTCTCCAGAGTCATACGTGTTTCCAAACAAGGAGCTAATCTCTGTATATGGGTCCTGTTCTCAAATTCCCAGCTCAAACCTCAGCACTTTGAACGCATTTACTCTGAATTACCACTGGTAAGGAAAGAACTGCTCTATGTCCATGTTCCAGCCCAGAACTAAGGCACCAGACCAAGGGAAACACATTTGAAGAGCCAAGAGAAACAAGGCTCTAAATCCCATTGGAATTCAGCAGAAATCAGGAATCTGACTCTTCTCTGACCAAAAACTCCTCCACTGGACTCACCCAAGGCCATGACAGAGCTCAGAGCAGACAGGATACAAGCAGGATCCTGAGGCCTTTGCCAAGACATGAGCCAGCATTCCAGCCCAGATACCACCTAGATCTGGGACAAACCTTCTCCACCAGCACTCCAGCCTGCAGTCCAGCCCAGATCCCCCTGCAGTGCTGGGACAAACCTTCTCCACATGCAGTGCCAGCTTGACGCCGTTGTGTAGCCAGGACAGGGCGACCACGGGGTCCCCCTCCACCACGCTGCCCACCGTGTTCTCCCAGCTGTTGGCCAGGTGATCCGTCATGCTCCAGCATTTGATGTGACCATCAGCATCTGCAGAGAGCAGCCTGGAGCCTGGGACAGCAGCAATGTGTGAGAACAGGGAGAACAGTTCAAACACCCATCCTGAGGAATCACTCTCCATTGCTCTGGGACACAGGGACAATGAGGAGGGATCCCAGCTCACCTGACTGATCCCACTCCAAACATGTGATGACTTCAGTGTGGCCAGAGTTCACAGAGTAGACGTCCCACGGGTGCTCAGTGTCAATGATATGGACCATGTGGGTCAGATCTGAAAGGACACAGAGGTGACTCCCCGCCTCTCACCAGTTGCACCTTTTGAGCCCACAGAGCCACAGGTGATGCAGGGAAAGACATAAAATACTTTATCTATAAATGATTTCAGGCAGGATAACAACTGTGTGGGGAACTCAGTGAGAGGCCAGACACTGACATGGAGCTGGTCCTACTTTAGGGGAACAGCCGGGGAACAAACACCCATTAGACGCTGACAGAGGCTGAGGGATGGAAGCAAAAGCAGAAGCCCGGCCCAGGCATTCCCTGCTGCGGCTGGCCGCTGGCAGGCGGCAGTTCAGAGAGCTCCGTGCGCCCGGCCCAGAGGATCCTGGCCTCGCCCAAGAGCACTGGGAGCTTCCAGGAGAGGTTTCCCAGCCCTCCACGGGTACACAGTACCTTTTTCCTCCTCATTGCGGAGGTCGGTGGTGAAAGCGATGAGGTTGCGGCACGACCAGGCGCACACGAGGGGGATGGAGGGGCAGTGGTTGCTCTTGGGCTTCTTCTCCCACTCGCACACGTAGGCCAGGTCCATCCCGCCGGCCCGGCCCCGGCCCCGGGACACGCTCGGTACTGCCTGGGGGCCACACACGGCCCGTCACACCGGCATGGGCACGGCCCGCAGGGACACCAACCCGGGGGAAGGGTGTGTGTGTGTGAGGGGGGTATGTGTAAAGGGGNGGGGGGTGGTATGGGAGGGGCGCATCGGGAGAGGGCCTGGCGGCCCTGGGGCTGCCGCGGAGGGAAGCGGAGTGGGCGACCCGCAGAGGAACAGACCCCAGAGCAGGTGGGGAAGACGGAGGAGGCTCCCAGGGGTGGACAGAGGTGCCGGGGGAGCGTCCTGGGGGGGGGGTTCTCGGGGGGGA
>VXAU01005249.1:248676-268796 GCA_013399695.1 Formicarius rufipectus | reverse complement strand
CCCGCCCGGCCGCCCGCCGGGAGAGCAGCGCCGCGGGCCCTGCGCGCACCGGCCCCGCCGAGCCCGAGCCCGAGCCCGGGCGGCCGCGGCTGCTATGCGGCTTCGCGGCGCACAGCCTGCACCGGGTAAGGAAGGGGGAAGCAACACGCCGCCCTCAGCGACCCCGCGGCAGGGACCGCCGCGCCCACTTCGGGGACCCCTGCCGCNGCATGCGGCCGCCCAATGGCAAGGCGGGGCGGGGCCACCCGGAGGCAATAGACCAATAGGGAGGTGGGGCGTGCCCTGAGAGGGGCGTGGTCAAACCAACCGACCAATGGCAGTGCGGGGCTGGCCCGGAGAGGGGCGGGCCCGGTGCCCGGCCGCCCCGCCCNCGCGGCCGCTGCGGGCCCGGCCCGGACTCTCTGTTCCCCGCGGGCGCTGCTGTCCTGGCTGGACAGAATTCCTCGGCCCTGCCCTGTGTCTGTGGCCTCCCGGGGTCCGGGTGGCGGAGGGGCCGGACCAGCCCCGTGGTCGTCTCGCGGAGCCGTTTTCCTCGCGGTTCGCGGGGCTGGGGCACCCCCGCGGGTTCCGTGCCCGCTCCGTCTGTGGGCCGCCGGTGCCACGTGTGGGGCCGGGCTCAGCCCCGGGGACGAGCCCCCTGTTCGTCCAAGGGTGCGTCCCGCGGTGTCTCCAGCCCCGTTTGTCCCCGGGGACAGCACCCGCCGGCATGGGCTCCCCGTCCCGCCTCCTCCTCCTCTCAGACTCCGCGCCCCCCCCCTGGAGCCCCTCCTCGGCGGTGCTGGGATTCCGCCCGAGGGTGTCTGACCGCGGCCAGCCCCCGTGTCGGTGGCACAAAGGTCGGTCCGTCACACCCCCGAACCCTCTGCCGCCTGTTTTTAGCCGCTGTCTCTCCCAAGCACCTGCCCCGGGGACACGGGTGCCGCCGCCCCAAAGCCCCCGTGGGATTCCCTGGTCCCCGCCCCACGGAGCCCCCGTGGCCCCGAGCGGCCGGAGGGACAAAAGGGGCACGGCTCAAGGTCACCGTGGCCGCTGGGCCGGGGTGCCATGGGGCCGTGGCTGTGGCCTCGCTGCTTCAGCTTCCCTGCAGAGACGTGGCAGCGTGGCTGCTGCCCGTGGTGCTCGAGGAGGCAGCTCCGCACCTGTCGCTGGCACCGAGTGGCTCGGCGGGTCGTGGCTGAGCAGAGCCACGGTGGCAGGTCAGGCTCGAGGAGCGCATGCCCGGGTCTGGTCCCGGCCCAGTCGTGGCTGGTGCAGGGGACTTGGGTTCAGGTGCACTGCAGCTACGGGACAAGGAGGGTCCCTTGCCCCGACCTCACCTCCCGTGTGGCTGAGGTGGCATGGGTAGAGGAGGGGAAACTGAGGCACGGGCAGAATCTGGGCAGTGTTGGCCCAGCTAGTGCCACCCCAGTGCTGGCTCCTGGAGGAGGTGGTGGCCTCTGAGGTGCTGTGGTGGTGGCAGTGTGTCCGTCCCCAGTGTGAGTCGACCATGGCTGGGCTGGGAGCAGATGCCATGGCGAGGCGTGGGGGAAGCAGTTCCCGCCTGATCTACCTCGGCCCCAGCCTGTGTTGGGAGCAGGTTCCCTTTTCCGGAATGTGCAGGATTGTGGCCTCTGGTCCCCGTGTGCTGCCGACGGTCCTGGCTCTGCTGCCCTTGGGTCCAGCCCCCTGGTCGGTGCCCGGGGTGTGTGCACTCCACTGGACCCTGGGCAACTGAAACAGGAGGCTTTGCCTAATCACGGCACAAAAGGAGTGGTGTGGTGAGCTCCTTGCCTGTCCTTGGTACAAGCGAGGTCACACCAGAGCCATCTGAGGGGGCTTCTGGTGGCATTGTAGCTCAGGGGGTCCAGGCTGTGGTGTGAGGTGCTGCAGGACACAGCTGTAACATGCCAGTTCCTCCAGTGTTTTCTAGTGGTATGAAGTAGAGATGAGCTGCTCACAGCCCCACGTTTCTCTGGAGGACCCCCAGACCCCAGTGGGGGTGGCTGGCAGGGCTTGTTTGTTGTGGTTTCAAGGAGCCAGGCTCTGCCTGCCCATCCCATGGAATCTGTTCTAGGGTCCTGTGGTTCCCCTGCATTTCTGGACCCGTTCATGGTGCAGTGCAGACCCTGCCCATGCCCCAGTGCCATCACGAAGGGCCCAGGGCTCCCTGTACAGCATGTCCCCAGTGGGGATGTGCCTTGTCCCCTGTGGGGGACCCAGTGGGTGGCTCTGCCTGGGGTCTGTTATCTGCAGGCATGGGTCTGTTAGTATCCACTGCCTGCAGGGCTGGGCAGGGCTATCGGGGTCCAGCAGGCCCCTTCCCCCTCCAGCAGCAGGCCTGGCCGTCCTATCTCATTAGCTCGAGATTAATGAGGCTCCTGTGCTGTCTTTAACTCCTTCCTGCTTGCTGGCTCCTGCCCACAGCTCTGCTGACCCGCTGCTCCGCTTCTCCTACAGGTTTGCGCTGACGCCTGCTCGACACTATCTTGGCCCAGGACTAGGAACACCAGCCACGAGTGGGGGACTCAGAGGCTGCTGCCCCCCTAGAAGGTGCCAGGTCTGCGAGGGAAGGAGTGATGCACCGGACTGCGGTTGCTGCCTGCTGACCCTGAGGAGGAGTTTCAGTGCTTGCTTGGGACACGCTCCCTGACAGCAGCAGCACCTCAACTCTGACAAGCAGTCCCCAGCCTGCAACTCTCACCAGAGTCCTTGAGTGAAGGAGGCATTGAGCAAAGACTGAGAGGGATCAAGGGGCACATCCTCCTGTCCTGACCCAGCATTGATTCCTGCCCTGACACCCTGACAACGCTGCTCTCGTCATTTTGGCAGCCCCCAACAGGGCTGCCCCTTCCAGCACTGTCCAGCCTTGGCCCCCAGCCCCGCTGGAGCGCGGCAGCCTGCCGGGCGCTGCCCCCCGGGCGCTGCCCTCTGGGTGCGTCGCCCCCCGCCCCCCTGGGGACCCCCCACCTGCCGGCAGAGCTATGAAGCTGCAGGCGGTGATGGAGAACCTGCAGCGGCAGCAGCGCGCGCGGCTGCAGCAGGCGCTGGAGGCGCGGCAGCAGGAGCAGCAGCAGTCACGCTCCACGTCTCCCCCGGCACAGCCCCCAGGGCAGCCCCCTGCCAGCACCCCAGCCCGGGGCCGTGGGCAGGATCCGGTCCTGGCGCCGTCAGAGGAGGGAGCAGAGCCTGAGAGCACGCACATCCAGCGGGCACAGATGGCTGCCCTGGCTGCCATGCGCGCCGCCGCTGCCGGCCTCAGTCACTCACCCAGCCCAGGGCTCTCAGATGAGAGCCAGCACTCTGAGGAGGAGGAAGAGGAGGAGCGTGGAGAGGAGGAAGAGGATGGCGGGTACCAGCAGGAGATGGGCTCTGAGGAGGAGGAGGACCTGTGAGTGTACTCAGGCAGTTTTTGTGGATTTTGGGAAGGGGCAGGGACGTGGCATGGCACTGGTGGGCTTGGGCAAGGCTGGCTGGGGACTCTAGACTCCTTTGGGTCTGGGAAGTGCCAGGGGAGGCTGTGGGTGTGCCCATGGGGATACTTCTGCTTGGGGCAGGTTGTCCATTAGAGCTGTTGGGATATCCTGGAGCAGGAGCTGAAAGCAGCGACTCAGCTCTGTGGCTGTGATTCCACGTGGTGTGGTGGCGTGGGGTGACATCTCATCTCTACCCAGCACCCATGTGGGGCCATGACAGAGGATGCCAAGCTGGTGCTAAATTATGCAGGACCCTTGGCTGCCTCCAACCCACATCCTTCAAGGGCACTGCTGGGCCAGGGGCCATCCAGCAGAGCCCTGCTCCGTGACACAGCTGCTTTTGGCCTGCCAGGGGTCGGCTGTGCCCCACTGAGCTGCCCCTGCTGATGGGCTATGCCGAGGGTCTGCTGTGTGCTGGGTGGGTGGTCCCAGTCCCGTGGCTGGGCGGTGCTCACAGGACAGGCAGGAGAGAGGGGTGGGCTTTGAGGACCGGTGTGGGACCAAGCCTCTCCTCTTCCCCTGGCTCCAGGAAGGGCAAGTGGGATGAAGACGACTTTGAAGAGGACCTGGTTGAGGAGGAAGAGGAAGAAGAGGAAGAAGAAGAGGAGGAAGAGGAAGATTATGAGGAAGATGAAGACATGGGAGAGGAAGGGCTCAGCTCAGCAGAGGCAGTGCGTGTGGGCGTGGGATCCCTGCTGCTCCGCAAGCCCCCAGTGCCCCAGCACTACCGAGGGGAGCCACCACGGCTGCCAGGGGGACAGGAGCGGCTGCCCCCTGGCCTGGGCCACACACAGCCCCCGCCACCAGCACCCGACCACGGTGACTGGACCTACGAGGAGCAGTTCAAGCAGGTAGGTGCCCATTGAGACACGCGTGTATGTGTCCCGGTGCTGTCCTTGTCTCTTTCCACTGCTCCTGTGCGTCCTCAGGAGCACTGGGAGATGCCTTTGGTGGTGCCACTTCTGGCAGTGTTCTCCATGGATCCAGCTGCTGTTGTCACTAGGGAAGTGTGGGATTTCTCTGGGGTTTTAGTGCTGGGTTTGACCTCGCCCCCTTCCTGGTTAGGTGGCTCTGAGCAAATCCTGTCCTCCAGTTGTCCCAGCACAGGTGGACAGTGTGATGGGCTTTGCTGCAGGGACCTGGATGGATTTTTGCTGAAAATTAGAGAAAAATGACCCCAGTCTGATGGAACTCTTGGTTTCCCTCCTCTCTACCCTCCCCATGCCATTTTCCATGGGGATCTGCAATCACAGAGGTGATTCCCAGCAAAACAACTCTGGCCCTGCAGATCCTTAACAGGGGGCAGAACTGCCTCTCTGCTCCTGCCAAAATGCTGCTAAAGAATGAAACCAGAGAGAAAGCACCTGTCTGCCTCCTCCATTACCTTTCCTGGGCTGGCAGGAGGCCGGCATGCTCCCACTCTCCTGGCACAGAAGCTGACTGCATTCAGCGCTCGCTAATAGAAGGAAATGTGCTGGAGCCAGGGCTCCCCAGGGGCCACCCGGCACCTTTGATGTGTGTTTAAATACATCGGAGTTTGGGGCTGGGGGAAGGGGCGAGACCAGCAGCAGCAGATGGGACCCAGATGGAGCGACCAGGGCACAGTGGCCTTTTGGGAGGGATGCGACCATCCCTGCTCCTTCCCCTTTGGAGGTCTGTTGCATCCCTCCCGAAATGGAGGCTTCTGGGATCTGCTGTCATATCTGGATGTGGGCAGGCTCAGGTGCTGGTGGAGGGAGCACTAGCAAGCACAGAGTGTGTATGTCTGTCCTCCCAGTGCTGCACAGCTGCAAGGAATGACACTCCTGCCCGGCTGTGGGAATGGTGGAATGCTCCTGCTCTTTGTGTCCCTCCTGCTGCTGCACCCATGCTACCTCCTCTCTCTTGTGCTTCCTAATGCCAAGGAGTGAGAGGCCGGGGCTGTGAGCTTGTAGCCTGTGAAAAGGCTTTCTGATACTGCAGATGTGTTCTTCCTGTTTGTCAGCATGTCGGTGCCGTGGGTCAGGCCATAGCCCTTGGGGATACTAGCCTGGGTCCCAGTGCATCCCTTGTGCCAGGCAAAAGGCGCTGAGCACCCCTTCTCTCTCCCGTTTGCTATGCGGGGTCGGTGGGAAGATCCCAGCACGAGGGTTAATCATGGAAGCAGCCGGAGGGGGTTGGAAAAGCGGCCGTGGGCGGAGGAGCAGAGGCGATGAACGAGGCCCGGTGAGGCTTCCCCCGGCACAGCACATCAGCCCGTGCGACGGCACTTGGATCGTGGCCGCTGGAGCCGGGCCAGGGGGTTGCTGGCGCAGCGCTGGCTGGGAGCTCCTCCTGGCCGCCCTCCAGCGCGTGCCGTGGGCTCCATCCCAGCCCAGCTGGCGCAGCCTGGGAAGGAGCAGCAGGAATGTAAACAGTGAGGGCTGCGCAGGGCAGGGGATGCCGTACCCCCTCCTCGTCGCCCCATCCCTGCCCCTCGCCAAGGCGGAGGCACCTTAGGGGGAACCCTGACAGCCCCCAGGGTGCTGGAGCACAGCCAGGTCCCTGCATGGGTGAGCTAGTCAGGACGTGGTGCTGCATGTGGCAGCGCTGGTGCTGTGCCTGCTTGATGTAAGGAACAGGCTGTTTTGGGGTTCCTCTTTTTTCTTTTTGCCAAGAAGCTCCTCAGCACCACCAGCACTGCCGCTCTCCCACCAGCTGCAATGCCTTCGTGGCTCTCCAGCTCTCCCCACAGCTGCTGTTCTGGTTCAGCTCTGGTCATGCTGGCATCGGATCCCCAGCATCCTTGGCCTGTGGGTCTCTGTGCTCAAGGACACTACCCTCATGGGGCACTGCCACTGTCTGAGCCCATCTCCACACCACCAAAACCCAGGGTGCCCCGTGCCTGCCAGGGGCTGTCCCTGCCCTCCACTGCCGGGTTTTATTGACCCATCTGGGACAGATTCCTGCGAACCGGCTGAGCTGTGGGGGGCCGGAGGGAGGAGGAGGAGGGGGCCCAGTTCAAGGGAAGAGGAAGGGGAGGGCGTGAGGAAGAGTTATGGAGGTGAGGGAGGTTAGGGAGCCGGCACGTGGCACCTCCCCGTCCCTGGGGACGGCTACTGCGCAAGCAAAGGTCAGCTCAGCCTGACCCGGGCACTGCCGGCGCGGGCAGCAGAACAAAGGAGCCCTCAGCATGGTGGGGGGCTTGGAGGCAACAGCTACCAAGGGCACCATGGCTCCTCGGGAAAAGGGACAGTTTTAGCGTGGGAGGAGGCTACCCACAGAAAATGGCTAAAAATCCAGGGAGTTCTTGTCATTGATGACTGGCTGCTGTGGACAAAACTGCTCTGGGTTCTGCACCTCAGCGCTGCAGGGGCCTCTGCTGCTGTGCCCCGAGAACCCCTCTTTGACCTTTCTGTTTTGTTACTGCTATTACTGTGCTCCACTTATAGCAGGAGTGGGAGACCCTGGCACAGTGGCAGCTCCTGGAACCAGAGTTGCTGGCTTCTGCCCCTTTGGGAGTTTCCTGTGCCGCCGGTACTCCTTGGGCATGGGCACCCCGGTACCCCATCCTGCATCGAGGGAGCTGGGTGGATCAGTGTCCTGGTGCTGCCCCAGCTGTGGCAGCTACTGGGCTCCCTTTGGTTTTCTTCATTTTGGGTGCTCCCTTTGGGGTGCCTTGTTTTGGGGCCTCAGGCTGGTGTTTAACCCTGCATTTCTTCAGGAAGGCTTTAAGGAGCTGCTGTGGTGCCAGAGGGGATGTTGTGCTGGTGAAGTGCCAGTGCTTTTGGGGGGAGTGAGAGTTTTCTTACACTGCCCAACCAGAGAATCTGAGCAGTGCTGTTGGCACACAAGGGTGAAAAATTCAGCCCTTATCTCACGCGGCACAGCGTGCCCCGAGATACAGCGTTTCAAAGTGCAGCGGTTGGGGAAAAATAAACCGAAAGCAACTCAATGACCTCAGCGGGGCCGCAGGCAGACGAAACTAGACCTCCCCCTTCCCACCTGGACCAGCCCACGCATGTGGCTGATGGAGCTGGGATTTCCAGGAGGGTCTGGAAAGGCAAAGAGCCCCTATCTCCTTTGAAGCCTCATATGCCTCATATCCCCTCTGAACCCTTTTCTCCCATGGATTGTTTTCCTTTCCAAAACCCAAAGTGAGACAGGGGCTTGGGGCCGGGGCAGGGGCCCCAGGGCCTCTTAACAAGGGTGGGAGGGTCCATTTACTTTCTTTAAAATATTGATTAGAGCTTTATTGCATTAGTCAGCTGAGCGGATGAACCTCCCCTGGGGAGGGTGAGGGGGCCCCTGTGCAGGGAAGGGGGACCTGAGTGTCATCACGTGGCCAGAGGCCACTGTCCCCCACCCTGGAGATGGTTTGGCTCATAGATAACAGGGAGTGCCCTGGGGCCCCCGGCTGGGCTCTACTGTGCTGGGCAGGTGATTGCAGTACCTGGCCAGGCCGGTGGTAGATACAGGGGGTGAAGAGGGGACCCAAGCAGGACAGTGCTCTGGGGGCAGTGAGGAAGTTGTTGGTGGACCCCTCGCAGGAGAAGGGCTGTGTCCTCCCCCCAACCTGGCACAGCCATTGCCTCTTTCGCTCTGCACCACTGCCCAGCTTGCCAAAGGGTGCTCCTAGCTGGGGATCCAGCTCAGTAATTGGCTCATAGTGTTCAGGGAGCATTCCCGGAGAGGTAATTCCACCAGATCCTGGCCAGAGGTCAGGGACTTCTTGGCCAGAGCAGCTTAGCCCCTGAGTGCCTCCCCCAGCCAGACACCTGGGTGCTCACAGGTGCTGGTCCCAGCATCCAAGGCACCTTGTGAAGCTGTTTCTCACAAGACCGAACACAATTAATGATGTGGGGGACAGGGGATGCATCTTTCCTGTCCCAGGTACCCAGCCAGTGCCTTCACCCAGCTGGACTGTGCCCCTGACACCTCTTGTCTTGGGAACTGGACTAGCTCCCCTCAACCTGAGCATTGCCTGCTTGTGCCCCCCTCAGAGCCCTGTTTCCCTGTGCTCTGGCTTCCCAGAGCTGTGTTCCCCCCACGCCCTGGCCTCCTGGGCTGACTGAAGGGCTGTGGAGGCAGCGGCTGCCTCCCGCTCAGCACAGCTGAACTAACAGGGATGAAGGTTTATTTAAAAGAAGTAAAAAAAAAAAGAAGAGTGGCACAGGGAGCAGGGCCTTTGTCAGCAGAGCCCCCAGCCCCTGCCACAGTGTTGGGAAAGGGCAGCATTGCTCCATCACTCTATTTCTGGCCCAAACCACAGGAGAAATGGCAGCTGGTCCCTGGGCCCGGCCGGACATGCTGCAATCAGGGGCCACAGTGAGGGGTGGTTTGGTGACGGGGGAACCCCCCTCTCTCCTCTGGGGCAACTGGACTGGGGGCTCAGGGCGCAGCTTCTGGTTCAGCTCCTGACCCAGACCCTCACCCTTGTCATCCCTCACTTAATCTGCCTGTTCCTGGGTCCCTACTCTGTCCAGAGCTCAGGATAATCAGCACTGGGGCTGCTGGAGGCCAGTGCTCACCTCTGGGGAGGGCTCCCTATGCCTTCCAAGGGAAGGATTGTCCCTCTCACTGTTGTGGTAACAGTCCTTTAGGAAGAAGCTTCCCTATCTCCTCATAGCATCTGGCTTCGGGGGTCTCAACTTGGTAGAGATGGTAGGGAAAGTACTCAGGCATGTACTGGCCCTAAAGCCCTTTGGCAAAGGGCTTCACCTCCTGCCTCTGTTTCCTCACCTGCTCACAAGCCATTGTGCAGCCTCTAGCTGGGATAACAGTGCGTGATTTTGAAGATTCCAGCACCTGAGAAGTGCTGTCCCATGCTGCCACCTGCTCTGGTGCCACAGTGGGATGGGGTTGGCACTGCTCTGGTGCTGTGTCAGTGCTGCCTACCACCCCCTCTCCCCTCAGCTCTAGGACGCACTGACGTTCCAGTGGTGTCAGAGCAGCTCGGCAGTGATGGTTCCTGAGACTGACAGCCCACAGCTGGCTCCTGTCAACCCCATCTGTGGCTGCTGGACCCCTTCCAGCTCCTCCAGCACCTCTGTGGTGGGGTTCCCAGGAGTTCCGTGTGCCCTGGCCCTTCCTGTGGGACTCCGACCACGGTGCAGAGAGGGCAGAGGTGCGGGACCTCGCATTTCAGGAACAGATTTGCAATTAGCCAAATCTCAGCGGGCGGTGGAAGCCCCAGTGACTCATCTGCCAGGGCTTACCTCGATCCCCTTCTAAGACGATCATTTACATATGGTGGAATTTAAACCCTATCTTGGCTTTGAGTCCTCACTGCTGCTGCTGGAACCACTGCCACTGCCCCCTGGTCAGGTCCCAAATGGGCATCTTGGCCCAACAGCCTTGGGGGGCTTCACCCCGGGGGGCTCAGTGTACACACAGAAGGGACAGCCCAAGCAGGTGTCCCAAGGATTTGAGCTTGGCTGCTCTGGATGCATTTCCCTAGCTGCATAGCTCTGGTTCAGCCACCCCTCCCGGGTCTGCCTGGCGGTGGGAGGTGTGCTGACTGGGTGTCCCTCCTCAGATGAGCTTTCCCAACACCGCCTGACTCCACTGGATTAATATTTGCACAAGGTCCGGTGTGATAGCGAGCATGTGTCAAGGGCATGCACCGGCACGCACGCCGTGAGGGCCAGGAGAGCCGCCACTGCCGGGCTGCTCCCACTCAGGCTGGCTCCCAACCAGCCAGTGGCTCTTGGCACGACAAGTAGAGCAGCCCCAGGACCCCTTGGCAGCCCCCAGTTCCCCCTCCTGTGACCCCTCGGCAGCCTGTGCCACACATCAGCATTCAGACACAGAACCAGTTTTGATTCCAGCCAGAGCCCAGCAGGAAACTGCCCTTGGAAACGCCACGGCAGCAGGAATCGCTTCCTTGTCTGCAGAAGGGGAACAAACATCAGTGGCACAGCCATCCCAGGAGCTGATGTCAGTCTGGCCCACAGCACGCCACACCAGGGTGGCTCCAGAGCAGGGACACAGGTCCTGGGAGCTGCTGGCTGGCCAGGCGCAGTGGTCTGTGCTGTTGTGGGGAGGGTGGCTGGTGGCGCACGGACAATGGGGGGTCAGGGAGGTTAAATGGTGACTAATTTGCCCATTCAGCATGCCCTCTGCCGCGTGGGGACAGCCACCGTGCTGTGACACCCGCTGTGCCAGGACACTGCCCCTGTGCCCTCCAGGGTCACCCACTTGACAGCTCCCCCCCAGCCCAGCTGGGGAGGAGGCAAGTGCCAGGGAACACCTGGGTGGTCTCAGGTCCCCCAGACTTCTGGGCCGATAGTGGGGGATCACAACTGGGTTTGTTACTAAGCCACAGGAGCACTGATGGATCTGCCACCCACCGCGACCCCCAACCTGAGGAGGGGGCACCAACGGGGGAGAGGCACCTGCGGCCGGGCCATGTCCCCCGGTAGAGGGGACAATGCTGGGAACCTGAAGGAACAATGGTGTCGACGGGAAGCTCCTGGGCCCCCTCCCCAGCTGCCGCCACGGAAGCGGCCCCCTAGCCGGGCTGTGCTCTGACGGCAGGAATCCCGCCCGGCCGGTCAGTGGAGTCATTGCCAGACCGGCCGTGTGGGCGAGGTTCCTGCCAGCACCGTCGCCCCACGAGCAAGGCGTTGGTGGGGGTTTGGGGAGAGAGCACACATCCCTGTCCTAGCAGCCCCTTTCCTGGGGGGCTCGCAGGGGATTAGGAATGGGGACAGTCAGAGGTGACCCGTCTCTAAGACAAGCGCTTTATCTGCAGAGAGATCTGTGCCAGAGCTGGACACTCCCTTTGCCCTTCCTCGGGACAGGTCGGGTCCCAACAAGCCCTGCACCCTACACCAGAGGGGCCGTACCTAGAGAGGGACTGCAGCCTCGGGCACCCCCAGCCCTGACTCAGCCACTGCTTTACAGGAAACCACGTCCCCAGCGCCACCGAAACGCCGCAGCCTGGGGCCCTCGTCATCCCTTCGCTCTGCTTTTTACAAATTACTTTCTTTTTCTGAATAAGTGCCCTTCCCGACCCCGCTGCGGGTCTCGGCATGCCAGAGGCCGGGGGCTGCGTGTCGGCTGGGAGCAGGACGGGAAACGCGCCATAAACGTGTTTATTCTTCGTTAAAGAGCTCGTTGGTCTGCGCGGGCTCTTCCCCAGCCCGGCGTGGCCCCTCGGCTGTCCGCGGGACAAAGGGACGTGTCCCTGGGGGCTGGTGAAGGAAGGAAGGAAGAAAAGGAGAGAAGGAGCCCCCTGGCCTGTCAGCCCTGCCCCTGCTACCTGTCACAACAGGGTGGGCTCTCCCCACCTCTGCCTGTGTTGTGGTTTTTTTTTCCCTAATTGCAGGAATTAGGGGGTTTTCAGCCTCTGGAAGGTGGAGGGTGCCACCAGCCCCCATGCCTGCTGTGGTGGCCCTTAGGAGGGTCTAGCCCCCTGTCCTGGCTCATGGCATGCACGTCCCAAACTGGTTTCAGAGAGAAGGAGGAAAACCTAGAGTGTCGCCACTTCCTAACAATGGAAAAGAAACTTGAAAATTAATCCCTGAGGCCTGGAAACCCGGGACCAAGCTGGGGGAGGGGGGAGTGTTTTTAATTCAGACGTGGGATGCAGGGACACGGGCTCCTCTGTGATTCCTCGTGGGGTAGACAAGGGACAAGGAACTCCTGCCGATGGGGAAATGAGGCTGGCTCCAGCATAACCCCCGGCATTCCTGGAGCCTTGTGAAATAGACCTTCCCCTCCCTGCCTGTAATTGCCCCCCTTGCCCCAGCTCAGGAGGGGGCTGTGGAGGGTCGGACCCCCTGCACGCACCACGCCCGTGCCGAGGGCTCTCTCGCATTCCTGGCATTGCCGAGGGGCCACCTCCCGCCCGCCCTTTGAAAGCCAAGGGGTTGGGATTTTCCTGTAATCTGGTTTGAAACATTAATCCGGTCATCCACACCAAACGCCGGGCCGGCATCCTGCCGGGGCGCTGAGCCAGGGTCAGGGCCACCCGCCCACCGCCTGCCTAATTCCTCCTCCACTTAATTATAGATCTGCTGGCAAGGGCCATCTGGCTCTGTGTCCTCAGCCGGCCGGGGGCTGGGGCTGAGGGGGCTGTGCTGTGGCCAGGTGGGCCGGGCACCGTGGCCAGAGCCAGCCATGCTGCTGGCACTGAGTGTTCACTCCAGACCAGAGGAGCACTGGGTGCATGGAGCTGGATCCCCCAGCGCCGGGGCCCTCAGGGAGATGGGGGGCATCTCGTGCCCCCCAGCCAGGCTGGGTTTGCTGTGTTGTGGCATCTCCTGGCACCGTGCTCTACCATGGGGACCCCACAGTAAGAGGATATTCCTGGGGCAGCTGTGTTATGGATTAAGTTGTTTCCACCTCCCTAATTACAAAAAATAAATCTATTGACTCAGCTGTGCAGGGCAGCCTCTCCCGAAGCTCCTGCCCTCCGGTACCTTTGCTCTGAGCACCAAGACACAGCGTGTGCCCATGAGGAACCAGCTCTGTGCTAAGCAGAAACCTGGCTTGAGCATAACAGGCAGGGCATGGGCATGGGGCAGGGATCAGCGCCAGGCAGGGGCAAGACTCAGCACCTGCCGATTTCGGTGCAGCCATGCCAGCAGCCACCGGTCTGTGCCAAAGCTCAGCTGCGTGTTGGGTTTTGCACCCTGCTGAAACCAGAACATGTTTCTGTTCCATAATTTGCATGTTGAGCTGTCCCAGCTGTCCTGTGCTGCCGTTGGGGTTCACGAGCCGTCAGCAGCAATGCCCCGGCAGAGTCAGGATGGTGTTAATGCAAGGAAATCCTGTGAGGGGCTGCCGGCAGTCACTTGTGTCTGTCCCCTTCCACATCCCTGCCCTGCCTGTGCCTGGGGACAAAGGGGGACAGGGGTGTTGATGGAGGGTGGCAGGGTGGACAAGGCAGCTTGGCAGATTCTGCTCCATCCCACCCCGCATTGCACACCGGACATGTCCCAGTTGTGGCCGGGCATGTCCTTGCCCCACAGCACTGCCAGCTGAGCACGCAGAGCAGCTTCCCATTGCTGGCAGTTCTGCTGGCAGGGGCAGAGCCAAACCAGGTCCGTGGGGATTCTGGAGGAAGCCCTTCTGTGTTCTGGCTCAGTGATGGCTGGTGAGCAGCTGCTGAGCGCAGAGGAGCTGTTGAAGTCTTGGTGGTAACCACCAGCAGCAGCTTGTGCAATGTCCTTTGCCCAGCAGTTGTGGCAGGTGTGCTGGCAGAGCTATGAGGGTGCAGGGTGGAAATGGGGTCCCTCTGCCCACTGACCCTGGGGACCCTCATGGCTTCATCCCAATTGGGCAGGAGCAAGAGAGGCCATGGCCAGCAGAGCTCAGCGTGGGACCAACAGGGCTGGCAGTGGGGTATGGAAGGACAGCACACGAGGCAGGCACCTGCCACGGCTGCTAATCCCCCTGTCCCAGCCAGCCACGCTTTCCTCAGCTGATGGTTAATTTTCTTTCATCCTCTTAAACGCGTCCGTTCCCCTCGGGACTGAGCCCGGGGAGGGGAGGGGTTCACGGCCCTGGGGGTCATGGCAGTGGATGAACCGGCGCGTTTAGTCCTTCCCTAGGATGGCTCCACCCCCCGCACCCGCCGGGATCGAGCGCTGGGGAAGCCCTTTCTCTGTGTGCGGCTTTCGGAGCCGCTCAAGGAAACGGGGGAGGCTGGATTGGCGCTGGCCCAATATCCCTCGGCCGGGGCGAGCAGCCGGTGCAGCTCAGCCCGAAAAAACCACAGCGGTGCTGTTGTGGCACAGCTCTCCCCCCACACACCACTGTACCACACCACACCCCTTGGTGTGGTGCTGGTGTGGGAGAAGAGCTTGGAGGGTCTCAGCCAATAGTGCTGATGGCTCCTGTCCTCCCTCGCCCTGGGGGTGTGCTGGGTGCTGGCCAAGCCTGCCGAGNTTGGAGGGTCTCAGCCAATAGTGCTGATGGCTCCTGTCCTGCCCTCGCCCTGGGGGTGTGCTGGGTGCTGGCCAAGCCTGCCGAGGTTCCTAGGGGAACTGGGGGTGGGGTGGGGGGGGGTGGGGGTTTATGGCCCCCCCTGTGGCGCCCAGCCCCGCTTATCACGCGGCCCCATTGATCCCTTTGATCGGTGCCGGCAGGCGGGTCCAGCCCTGCAGGATCCCGATCCTCCCTGGGGGACGGCAGGAGCAGGAGGCTTGAACCCCTCATTTACAGCCAGGATGATGCCCACCCACCGACCTGCCCGCTGATCCCGGTGCCATAGGGCATGCCCGCGGAGGGAGTGGGACATCGCTGAGCCAGCGACCGGCAGCAACGACTCCGCCGTGTGTGTCTGGTGGGAGGGGGAGTATTTATAGCCCTCTCCCAGTCCCCGGACCTCACTGGTAGTTGTTCAGAGTTGTCATTGAGAAAAGTGGGAGCTGTGGCATCTGGACAGTGCCTGCCCCCACAGCTCCTGCTCTGATACCCTTCCCGGGATGGGGGGAGATTATCCACCAGCCTCCAGGCAGAAAGCATGCTGGACTTTGGGAGAGACCATACGGCGTGTCTTGGTGTGGCGTGGCGTGGTGTTGTGTGTGTGTGTTGTGCCTCCAGCAGGCAGTGCACTCCAGCCAAGCAGATCCTGTGCTGTAAATCAGGCAGGAATGTGCTTGGCTGGGAGGGCGGGGGTCCCCGCTGAAGGTGCCCCAGCAGATCTCGTGCTTGAGGTGCTGCGTGCCAGAGCCTGACCTGGCTCTGCCTGCCCTGGCTCAAGACACATCTCCACAATGCCTGTGTTACACGAGCTCATGCCCGTGGCACATGAGATCACTCCGTGGCACATGAGGCACTGTCTCCCAGCCCTGGCTCGCTGCAGCACCACGGGTGCAGAGGAGGGACCATGCTGAAGCACTGCTGTGCTGAGCATGCAGTGAATGCTAAAAATAATCGGGATCAGCGTTCTAGGGAGGTGCTGGGGCCAAGCGTGGTGTTGGCAGCCTGGGAGCCACTCCAACATTGGCACCACTGTGACCCCAGCACTAGCGTTCCCGGGCCCAGCTCCAAGCAGGGCAGGCAAGTGATGGTGGCAGCAGGGTACAGGCACAGGTCAGCACCAGCCACATGGACCCCATTGACCCTACAGTCCCGTGCAGGGACCCACTGAGCCATTTGGTGTCCTGCAAGCTGAAGGGCCGCAGCCACACAGCTGCCGCAGTGGGAGTCAGGGGTCTTGGACAGGGGGACACACAGGTTTAAGAGGGTTTCTGAGCGTTTCTGTCCCCTCTTTGCACAGCTGTACGAGCTGGATGGTGACCCCAGGAGGAAGGAGTTNCCTGTTGGGCTGGATACAACACCCATGGCCCCCCCCTTACCCCCCTGCCTCCACCCGTCTCACCCAGACTTGCTGCCCCTCCCCGCAGGGTCCTCCCATCCCCGTGACTCCCCTGGCTGTGCCTCCCCCTGCAGCCTTTTCCCAGGATCATTGCAAGGGGCAAAGCCCTTCGATGCCACCTCACTCTGCTGTGGCAGGGAGTGGGGCACAGAGAGGCCAAGAGTGGGAAGGGCTGAAAGCCAGGCATGCACTTGGTCTGGTTCCTGCGTGGAAAACAGCGCTGGAAGTGCTGACACAGGACTGGCTCTGGCCCTTTGTCAGGCAGCGCTGGGGTAGCATGTGTGCCTCTCCGGGGGGGCTGGGGCTGTTCGCTGGGTCCCTTGGAGTCCCCGGTGCCTGTGTTCCCCTCAGTCCCCCTGGCTGTGCCTCTTGGGGTGCCCCAGGACCCCCACACCACGAGGCTGGGAGGGCAGGGACTCCCAGCAGGAAGCAGGTGCTGCCAGCCCTCTCCCTGTGGCTGGAGGGATGAGCCCCCCCGGCTCCCAGGACCCTTGCAACCATATCGTGCCGCCCCCATTATAAATAACTCGCGTTGCTTGGTGCCGGCTCAGCCCGAGGAACCGGCTCGGCCACGACAGGGTTGTGGCTGGAAACTGCAAGTTTCTGTTTCCTTTGTTCATGGCTGATGTCAGCGGGGGAGGGCAGGAGGGGAAGGAGAGGATGGTGGAAGGGGAGGGAGGAACAGGATCCCCCACAGCACCTGTGCTGCCCCTCGGGGGTCTCAGCAGCTGCCCCATGGCTGCGGGTGAGAAAGCAGCACCCCAGACCCGCTCTCTCCTCCCGCCACTCCCCAGGGACCCCAGTGAACCGGATCCCCATCATGGCCAAGCAGGTGCTGGACCTGTACATGCTGTACACGCTGGTGACTGAGAAGGGGGGTCTGGTGGAGGTCATCAACAAGAAGCTGTGGCGGGAGATCACCAAGGGGCTGAGCCTGCCCACCTCCATCACCAGCGCAGCCTTCACCCTGCGCACCCAGTGAGCGGGGGCTCAGCGGGAGGGATTGGGGGGGGTGAGCCCTCGGGGGTCCCTCTACCCTGCACAGGAGATGGGGGCTGAGCAGGATGGGGAGCCCTCGGGGGATTCTTTCTGCCCTGCCCTGGGACCAAGAGGCAAACCCTGGGAGATCCCTGTGCTGGGAATGGGGACAGCAGGGAGGGGGCAAGTCCTCAGGGGGGTCCCTCTGCCCTGTACGGGAGCGGTGGGGAGGGAGAGAGGGAGGGAATGGGCAGCACGCAGGAAGGGGTGCCCAGCCACTGCATCACCCTCACCATCCCTGCCTGTGTCCCGTCTGGCCACAGGTACATGAAGTACCTGTACCCCTACGAATGTGAGAAGCGTGGGCTGAGCAACCCCAATGAGCTGCAGGCGGCCATCGATAGCAACCGTCGGGAGGGCCGGCGGCAAGGCTTTGGCGGCTCCCTGTTTGCCTACTCGCCCAGCGGCACCCACGGTCTCCTCTCCTCACCCAAGCTGCCAGTGCCAGCGCTGGGACTGGCATCTGCCACCAATGGCGGCGCCGTTGCGCCCGGGCAGAAGATCAAGAAAGGTAATGGGTGCTGAAGAGTTCAGCTGCTGCAGGGTCTGGCTGCTGTGGGGTCTGAGGCCCGTCCTGGCACCAGGGATAAGGGGCAGAGCTGCACACAGCAGGCAAGGGGGTGATGCTCCCCTCCCCTCCCCTCTCTGGGCTCCAGGGCCTCAGCTTGAGGACCCTGACTCCAGTGACTCATCTCTGACCTTTGGAGGTGCCAGGCAGCCCTCGGCACAGCAGGCCCCCAAACTGTTGTGCCAGGGTGAGGGACACCCCAGGGTGGTGGTATCTGCATGCCCATGCACTCCCATCCCTGACACCTGCTCCCCCTGCAGAGGAGGACTCCCCCATCCCCATCTCCATGCCCAGCCGGCTCCCAGTGTCGCTGGCTGGGCATCCTGTGGTGGCGGCGCAGGCGGCTGCAGTGCAGGTGGCAGCTGCTGCTCAGGCTGCGGCGCTGGAGCAGCTGCGGGAGAAGCTGGAGTCGGGGGAGCCCCCGGAGAAGAAGCTGGCACTGGTGACGGATGAGCAGCAGCGGCTGATGCAGCGGGCACTACAGCAGAACCTCCTGGCCATGACGGCCCAGCTGCCCATGAGCATCCGCATCAACACCCAGGGCACACGCTCGCCAGGTCAGTGCTGGCCCCGGCCCCCCGCCCCGGCCGAGCCCCTGGCGCCGGCAGGATCCGTAACCCGGCTCTCCCTGGCAGAGAACCGCCCAGATGCTGCCACCACCAGCAGCAATGGCACCAACAGCATCAGCATGTCGGTGGAGATCAACGGGATCGTCTACACAGGTGAGGGGCTCCCCCAGACCCCACTTCCACAGCTGGGGGCTGCTCCACCAGCCCCAGCAGCCCCTACGGCCACACCCCTGGCCTTACTCCCGCCACCCTTCCACGGCATGGTCCAGCAGAATCAGCGCGGCCACACCACCCCCCGGCTCAGCCCCCCACTCTCTCCCTAGGTGTTCTGTTCGCCCAGACGCCCGGCCCTTCCTCCTCCTCTTCCTCCTCCTCCTCCTCTGCCTACAGCAAAGGCAACGGTGGTGGCAGCCGGATCAGCGGCAGCGGTGGCAGCGGGGTGGGAAGCAGCGGTGGGAACGTGCCCCCCGCCCCGGCCAGCCTGGCCGTGCCCCCCAGCTCTACCTCCAACAGTGCTTCGCCTTAACACCCCAGACCCCTAGACCCCTCACGGCACCAGCGGCCACGGGGGGACAGGGACTCACCACGGTGTCACCGGGGTCCCTCTGGGTCTCGCTGGGGTCTTGCCTGAGGTCTTGCCAGGGTCCCTCTGGGGTCTCACCAGGGTCTCAATGGAATTTCACTGGGATCTCACCGTGATCTCATTGGGCTCTCACTTGGGACCTTGCCTGAGGTCTTGCCAGGATTTCTCTGGGGTCTCATTGGGGTCTCACTGGACTCTGCCCTTGTTCTTGTGTTGTTGGATTTTCCTTTTCCAGGCAGAAAAGCTTTAGCCCGGGGGGTTTTGCCAGAGCTGCCGGCTGTCCGGCTGCGCCGCTCCGGGACTGTTTACCTCACTCACATCACACTTTGCACTGTACATTTATTATTATTATTATAATAATTATTATTATTTTTTAACTCGTGTTACCTCCAGACAGACGCACGGACGCCTGCTGACGCTAGCTCTAGCGAAACCCCCCGGAATTCTAAAGGATAAAAACCCAAAAATCCTAAAAAAATTGGAAATAGGGAGATATTTTATTCATTTCCATCCTTTTCCCTCCGTTATTTTGGGACCTCCACTCTCTGCAGGATTTTAAGAGGTTGTTTTTGATTGTTTTGTTGTAAATAGCTTCTATTTTATTCTCTAAAAAAGAAAAGAATCAAACTTTTAACATGCAAATGATATATATTAGTTTTCATCAGGGAAAATGGGAGCTTGGAAAAACATTGGAATCTTCTTTCTCCTCTCCTTATCGGTGGTTGGGTCCAGCTCTGCTTCTTCCTCCACTGGTAAATCCTGATTTTTTTCCTTCCCCTGCATAAAACTACTGTTTAAAGCCAATTTGGGCTTATTTCCTCCAAAACTAAGCAGGATCCAGAGAATGGGATGCTCAGGGCTGCGGGACGCTCCAGAGGTCAAGGAGGAACCCAAAGGACCCAAGGATTTATTTTAAGTCTCACAATGTCATTTTTTACCATTTCCGCCCCCCCCCCAAAAAAAAATTCACCCACAATCTGCGTGAGACACAATCCGACCCGATACCGAAACCCCCCACCCCCCTCGGTATCTCCGTTCTCAGGTTCCCACCTGGAGTACAGGGTTTTCCCCCTTCCCCAGGTGCCCGGGGGGGGTCCAGGCTGGTGGGAGCCCCCTCTTGTTTTATTTTTAATTTCACTCGGGGAAGTGGCGATCTCAGGGGATTTGGGGTTTTTCCAGCTGGTTTTGTTGTTGTTTTCAGCCTGTTTTTCCATGCTGGAAACCCCTTGGTGGCTCTGTGGTGGGTCTTGTTGGCTCCATGGACCCTTTGGGGAGGTCTGGGTGGGGGTTGGTCCGTCCAGCTCCTGCTGCTCCTGGGGTCCAGCCTAACTCCCCGCAAGGAGGAATTCCAAGGGGGAATTTTCATGCCCAGGGTGGGCTCAGATTTTCTTAGTGATTTTTTTGCATTGTACAGTCACTATATTGGGTTGTTTGTTTTGTTTTGTTTTTTTAATTCTTTTCCCCCTCTCCCCCTGCCCTTTTTTTCCTCCCCCACTTTGTTTTTGAGAGTGGGTGACTTTCCACTTTATTTTTCTTTTTGCATATCGATTTAAAAATAATTTTAAAAAAGCCTAAATCAGGTTTTTTTTGGGGGGGCGGGGGTTGGAAAGAAAATTAA
>VXAU01005249.1:236386-246944 GCA_013399695.1 Formicarius rufipectus | reverse complement strand
CCGCGCTCTCTGTGGCCCTGGAGGACCGCGAAGATGGCGGCGCCCATGGAGGTGGCGCTGGTGTCGGACGCGGCGGGGCCGCTCTGCAACTGCTCGGTCTGGGAGCTGCACTCGGGCTCGGCCCTGCCCGGGTACCGCGGCGGCAACAGCGGCCCGCGCGGGCTGGCGCTGCTGGGCGGCGAGCATCTGCTGGGGGCCCAGCTCGGCAAAAGCTACATCAACGTCTGGGAGCTCCAGAGGAAGGTACCGGCGCGGCGGACGGGCAGGCCTGGGCGGCCTCGGGTCAGGGGAAGCCCCCGAGCCCTGCGGAGGGACCTCGGGCTTCGTGGGAGTGTGACGGAACCCCTCTGTGTGGGGACCCCCTGGCCCTGTGGTGAGGGGTCCCTCCGTCCACAGAGCCCCCCCATCTCCATGATCTGACCCTGCCTTGGCCCCTCGCTCCACAGAGACACCCCATCCTCATGGTCAGACCCGCAGGCACTCCCTCCCTCCCTCCATTCCGACCCCATCACCGCAGGCAGGTGCCGCACATACCTCTCTCTGCGGGACCCCCCCAGCGAAGCCGCTGAGCCCCCACCTCGGAGGGCCCTTCCTGCAGCCCTTTCCCTGCTGCGCTGAGCGCCCGCTGTGCTCTGTCTTCCCCAGGACCAGCTACAGCAGAAGATCATCTGCCCAGGGCCCGTGACCTGCCTGACAGCCTCTCCCAACGGGCTCTACATCCTGGCGGGAGTTGCTGAGAGCATCTACCTGTGGGAGGTACGGGGGCTCCGGGGGGTTCGGGGATGCACATACCCACACCCCGGGCAGTCAGGGATTGCCCCATCCCGTTGGCAGTGCCCCTGTCCCTCAGGTGTCCATAAATCCCGGTGCTCCGCAGCCCAGGGGACACCTCATCAAAGCAGGAAGGGGAGAAATTCTGGGAGAGGCTCCACTACTCCCTTTACTTCTCTTTTCAGGCAGCTGCTGGTGACTCAGGGGCTGGGTGTTGCTCCCTCAAGGCAGCAGCACAGGGCCTGGGTTTCCCCCAGTGCTCCTCCTGCGTTTCAGCCGGGTGTTTGTTTGTTCCCAGGGTGTCAGCAGTCCCTGCTGTGCACTGGCCATTGTCGTGTTGGTTAATTACTGGTGGATTAGGTAGGATTACTCTGCGTTCCCGGCACACCACCAAGCAGCAGCTTGTCCTGAGCCTGGGATTAAACCCCGGGATGCCTCACCTGGAGAGCTCCCTGTGCTGAGGGAGGTTTGAGCCTTGCAGTGTGGGTGGCTCTACCTGAACTCACCAGGGTTTGTTTGTTACCAGTGCATTTGTGGCAGCACTGGAATAAAATCCCTGACAGGGACCACAGGGCTGAGCCCACAGAGTTGGAGCTGCTGCCTGTGGTGCTCCAAGCTGGGCCCTGCCTGGTTCCCCTCACCTGCAGATGTGTTACAGAGTATGGCACTGTCCCTCTGGCACATTGGAGGGGCTCTGTGGAAACCAGATGGAACTGGAACCAGCCCCCAGAGCCCTGGTTTTGTGCTGTCTGTGAGACCCCTTGAGTCATGGTTTAGTTCGGGTTTAGGGTGTAATTCAGACAATGAGAAGGAGTTGATTCCATCATTTAATTTGAGGCTCACTTGCTGTTTTGTTCCCTCCATATTTGCAGTGCTGTCTTCTAACAAGAAATGCTCTGGGTTTGGGGTCTTCCTTGTCTACCCTGAAGCCTCTGCTTTTTATTTTTTGGGCCCAGGATCATGAGCTACCCCTAGGGTGTCACACAGCATGCTGCATCTCTTGCAGCCCTGCTGCCACCTCCTCAGGGCTTGTAGGAGCCAGAAAGAAGCCGCCAAAGTAATGACCATTAAGAGTGAACAGGAAATCTTTACTGCACACTTGTGTCTTGACCAGAGAAACATCTCTGGCATCACTATGTTCTAGAGTTAATGTGCCAGGACCTTTCCCAGTGCCATTGTGCTGTATTTCCCTGCAGTCCCAGCTGCACCTCAGTGGTGTCAGTCAGTCTGTGAGGTGCCAGTGGGCTTCTGTGCTCAACAGAACCTCCTCTTTTCCCCCACTGCATTGAGGGCAGGGTGTTATCTGGGGACATCTCAGTCCTTGACACTCTCCTGCCCTTCCCCTCCCTCCAGGTATCCAATGGGAACCTCCTCGCCATCCTGAACCGACACTACCAGGACCTCACATGCCTCTGCTTCACCGATGACAGCAGCCACTTCCTCTCGGGGGCCAAGGACTGCCTGGCCCTGGTGTGGAACCTCTACAAGTAAGAGGGATGAGGGGGTACAGGGAGCATCAGGGAAGGAATGCTGGAGCAGGAGATCCCTGTGTCCTGTAGGCCGAATCAGCTCTGGCTGAGTGTACGTGTCCCAGCTGGGTCTGTGGCGTCCTCCAGGGGCTCTTCCATGGCTGATGTCCTCATGGACAGGGACATTTTCCCTGGGGTCGCACAGGGGTTTCTTGGGAATGGCATATGGCTCTGACTTCTTTTCCTGGGTGACACAGACTGGATTGTGCCCTTTCCCTGCCAGTGGCAGCCAACATCTCTGTGCCTCTGGGATGGGGAGCTCAGCCATGGCTCTCGGCCTCTGTAGCCACATGCTGGTGACTCCTGTGTCCCCCTTGGTCCCTGCAGCCAGGACAGGCAGCAGGAGAAGTAGAGCCTGGCCCAGCTGTCCACGGGGCTCTACCCTGGCTGACCCACCATGCCACCCCTCTCTGCTCTCCCCACAGTGTCCTGCAGGCAGAGCCCTCCCAGATCCCCGATCCCCGGCACGTCTGGTCGCGGCACAGCCTCCCCATCACCGACCTGTGCTGCGGCTTCGGAGGGCCCCTGGCACGGGCTGCCACTGCCTCTCTCGACCAGACAGCCAAGGTGAGGCTCATTCCAGAGGTGCCAGACCCTGCGGAATCAAAGCCAGGCTCCGCCAGGCAGCAGGAAGCTGTCCCTGTCCCCAGGCTGTCCCAAAGCTTTCCCGGGTTGCGGACACTGAATTTCTTGGCTGTCTCTGCAATGACTCATTGCTGCCAGACCTGAGCTCTGCCTCTCCAACACCAGCAGTTTCTCTGCACCTGTCCCCAGGCTGGGCTGTTGCAGTCCCTGTTCTCCTGGGAATGTCACAGTCAGCTCCTCCAATTCCCATTGCTGATGTGCACAGGGAGCAGAGCAGACTGGAGCCCATAGGGAGAGGGGTGCCTGGGGGCAGGACAGCAATAGAGGGGTTTTAGGGCTGTTTTGGAGCTGCCGGGGAAACTGCTCTCCTGGTCAAAGAGAGACTGATACTGGGTTCTGCCCTGTTTCTGCCTTAGACTGTTTCCCAGCTGCAGACAGGAGTGAGTGCTGGATGGAATGCTGAGGTGCCAGTGTGGAATGCCAGGGTATCAATGTTCCTCCAGTCCTGCCATTAACATTCCATGATTTCTTGTCCTCTCTGACTCCAGCTCTGGGAAATCTCCTCTGGGGAGCTGCTGCTTTCTGTGCTCTTTGACGTGGGGATCATGGCTGTGACTCTGGACCTCTCAGAGTACCACATGTTCTGCGGCGGCATGGATGGGTCCATCTTCCAGGTCGACCTCTGTGCCTGGGTGAGTGCATGGGGCTGTAGGTGTGCCCTGCCACCCCAAGCCACTATCACTTCTCTCCTGGGACTAGTGTGACATGCCAGGCCACAGGAGGGTCTGAGTTACCCTGTGTCTCCCCTGTCTCCTCCAGACATGGTGATGTACCTGCTGGTTTCAGCCTTCATGAATTTTAATCCCTCTCCTTTCCCTCCTTCCTTCATTTCTGCAGCCAGTCCAGAGGGACCGGGCCTTTCAGACAGAGCGGGAGAACGGGAAGGTCTTCAAAGGGCACAGGTGAGGGACCAGACATACCTGCCAGCCACCATCTGTCCCCATCTGCCCACCTCACCGGTTTATGGCAGTCGTGGGGTCATCCTGAGTTTAAACATCCTCTTCCATATTCCAGGAATCAGGTGACGTGTCTGTCAGTGTCCACAGACGGCAGCCTCCTGCTCTCGGGCTCTCACGACGAAACCGTCCGGCTATGGGACATCCAGAGCAAGCAGTGCCTGAAGACGATGAATCACAAAGGTAGGAACGTCCTTATCTCCAGGATCCTTGCTGCCAGAGGCCACTGCTGTCTCACCTGTGCTGCCCTGAGCACTCTGGGTGCGTCTCTGCCCCTTGCCTCACACCCTGGGAAGGGCAGAGGCATTGAAGGGAGCCTTGACTGTCTGGAACAATGCTGTGACCTTGCCTGTGTGTTAATAACCCCCCTCCCCGTGCACTGTCAGGAGTGAGTCACAGATTTCACCCCATCACTGAGGTCACCTGGGATCTTCCTCCTTGTTTTTCCAAGGAAGCAGTCACCCCACACACACCCCAGCTGTGTCTGGAGGGAAGATGGCTCCGTGACCCTGCAGAGAGCACTAGTGAGCTCATGGGGCCTGAAGCAAATCCCATATGAGCAGTCATCTGGGATTTCAGTCGGATGGCTCCGATAAACTACATGGAGCAGCAGTTGGGTGCCTCAGAACAAGGGGGTATTTACTCCTCCTGTGGTTAACAGGGTTTCTTCCCCAGTTCTCTCCGGTCTCTCATGCCTTGCTGGCTGGTGGGATTGGCACCGCTACTCTCAGGCATAGCCCAGACCCCCTGGAAGGTGATGGTGAGGAAAGCCAGACCCTGTTCCTCTGTGGCTGAGGTGCTGCCTTGGGGCAGTCTCTGGAATCCAGCCTGCCTTCCAGACCCTTTCCCTCTTCCCTCTGGCTGCCAAGGACTGTCCGCTAATTGGGACCCACTGCAATGCCCATCCAGACTGGCACCACTGGCATTAGAGGGTGAAAACAGACCAAATCAGAGCTGTGAGTCATCTAAGGAGGGGGAGCCTGGCTTTGGCTGTGGACTGGGAGTTGGAGCCCTCCTGAGGCTGCTGGGGAGAGTGGATGGACCAGGCTCTTTCCAGGAGGGGCAGGACCACGCTGACCCATAGCTGTGGGTGCTCTGCAGCCTCCACTGGCTCCCTGCTGCCTGTGGGCAGGAATTTGACTCCCCTGGCAGTCCTGTCACCAGCACCCCCCCACTGCACTGTGTGTGCTCCACCAAGCCCAGCAGTGGGCTGGGAACCCACCACCCCCAAGCTGTGTCTTGGGTCCCCATGAAGTCCCTGCAGCCTCCCTGCACGGGGAGCTCTACTGCCCCAGCCTGGCCCCACTTCCTGGGGCAACACTGGTGTCCGTGGGTGCCTGTCTCCCCTTGGCCTGTCAAAGCAGCAGTGTGAGCCCCGTTGGGAAGGTCTATCCCCGCTGCTGCCCTGTGCCACTCTTGCTCCCACCCCAAGGCAGGGGTGACACAGGTGCTGCTGTGGTGACATGGCAGCAGCCTCCAGCCCCATGTCCTTGGGACAGCATGGTCCCTCTGTATGTGGATGGCTGGGGGCACGTAGGGCCCGCTGCCCTCCCTCCCCTCATGACGCTGCTGCCAACAGATCTGCGGAGGTGTAGTGTGTCTCCAGGCCAAGCAGGCAGGCCAGGCATGGGGGGTTGTGATATCAAGGGTGGCTCGTCCTTGGCAGGGTCAGAGTGTGGGCAGACAGGTGGACTTTGAGAAGTTGGGCTGCTGCTGCTCCTGGGTGATGAGCTATGGCAGTGCCAGTGAGGCAGGGCTGATCCCAGTCACCCCACGTGCCCAGCACCACTCCTGAAGGAAGCAGGAGACCTCTGCTGCCCCCAAATCCCTCCAGGCCTCCATTCCAGTCCTGTCACACGAGCTCTATCCTTTTCTCTTCAAACACAGAGTGGTACAGACCATCTCTGAAGGCTGATTCCTGTGAGGCCATGCTGGGGTGCTCCAGCCTGTGCATCCTACTGGCCGCTGTGCATTGGAAGCTGGGTTATTTGTTCTTTTCCAGTTGAGCCCAGTCCCTGTGCCCAGGCTGGCCTGGTGTCACCCACTGTCCCAGCCCTGAGGGGGAGGTGGGCTGGGACAGGACTTGCATTGGTGCTGGGGCCCTAAAACAGCCGGGTGGAGGCTGTGTCTGTATGGTGACCAGGTTTGGGGAATCTGTGGATTCATTCCTGAGATTTTCTCCTCTCCACCTTTCCTGTCCCATACTCTCAAACTGCACCATGAGCTACGGTTCAGCAGGATTCTCACTGCTGGGCACTTCTCTCAGGAGCCTGGTCTTTAGAGGGTTTGTTACAGCAGAGTTGGCTAGGAGCCCCTTCAGGGATGGGTGGTGGAGCCTCTGCCTTGCTGCTGAGTCCAGCACTGGATCTAGGAGGATCAGGCTTTGGAGCAGACTCTGAAGCAGGAGATGACGGTGACAGCCCTTGTCCGTGTAAGAGCTGCTTGTGTCCATCTCTGCAGAGATCAAAAGCCCTCGACAGCTCTGGGTCCCCCAAGGCCTCCTCCCTCACCCTGAACCCCTCCCCGCGGCACTGGCAGTCTCTGTTCGGTTGCATCTGTACCCTCTTCACCTTCCCTTCAGCCGGGGGAGGTGGATGGTGGGGCTTTGGTAGCGGTGGCCGATCTGCTCTGTCCGCTCGAGGGGGCTGAGGGGCCGCTGTGTGTGACGGGCAGAACTCCGGGCGTGGGGGGCAGCGGTGGGAGTTCACAGCGAGCACGAGCTGGGAGGGGGCAGAGGGGTTGCTGCCAGAAAGCAGCCGCCCGTATGGGTAAATGCTGTAATTAACGCACTCATTAGCGCTGCCGGTGAGGGCGTGTGATGGATCGTGGCAGCACAGAGCTGCGGGCACGGCGGCGCTGATGAATGCCGGCTCTGCGGAGAAGGTCGAGTCTCCCTCTCCCCTCGGGTGTCCGGGCAGGCCCCCCGCGCCCCCCATCCCGCCCGTGGTGTGGAGCTGCAGCCTAGGAGAGGGAGAGCTGCTGGGGAGGGAGGAGAGAGTCCTGGCCGCTGTCTGCACCAAGGTCGTACTCGCTGTTCTCGGGGCTGCCCAAGGCCCCAGCCAGAAGCAAGCCCGGCGGGGGTCCAGCCTGACCTGTCCCCACTCTCCCGTGCCAGGTCCGGTGACAAACGCCTTCATCGTGCTGGCCCCCGCCAACATGTTCAATCCCGACGGGAAACCCAGCGTGCCCCTGCCCAAGTTCAGCAGGCACCTGCACGGCACCGAGAGCAGCGACGAGCCGGGCACTGAGGGGGTGACGCTGCGCCTGGGGCTGCGCCAGCAGGTACTGGGCGTGGACATCGGGGAAGGAGGACGGGCACCGGGGAGGGGTTGTGCCGGAGCAAAGCTTCTCCAGCTGGTGAAACCCGATTCCTGCTCCCTCCCACTGTTTCCCCGTCCTGGCTGCTGCAGTCATTTGTCCTCCGAGCCCCGTGCTGCAGCATGGGCTGACTCTGCTGTCCCCCCACTCAGTACTGGCATGGCCACCCCCGGGGAGGATGGTACCACACCAGTGTCCTGTCCATCCTGACCTCTCCAGTGGTCGTCCCAGAGCTTCTCCCCTCTGCCAGTGTCTTTCCCTAGGCGACTGACAGTCCTGCCACGACTGATGGATGAGCTCCCAGTTGGGGAAGTGGCAGCAGACTATGGGGGACTGTTTGCCTGGCATAGGGTTCAGCAGGAGGACCCTTGGGTCCCTCCCATGGGGAGCCCTGTCCAGGGCCATTAGGAAAGATCCATGTCTGCTCTGCCAACCCCTCTGGTGTGCTCCCTGCAGGAACCTGGGCAGAGCTACCTGGAGAAGGCAGAGAGGATGTACTCGCAGATGTACTCAACGAGGGAAAAGGTGAGAGCTGATCCCAGGCCGGGGATCAGGTACAGACCCCTTGGGGGAGTCCTTGTCAGCTGATCTGACTCGTGGGGCAAGTCAGGAATGGGGGGCAGAGCCCTGGAATCTACTGGTGATATGAGCAGAAGGCACTACAGCTTGAGGAGGAGGAGGGAGAGGACTGGAGGACTTGGGGTTTCCTGTTCTGGAGGGAGCAGCAGCCTCCACCTGCCAGAGCTGAGACTCTGACACTTGCCTGTTGTGTTTTCCCATCACAGAACCTGGTGGGAGCCCAGGAGCACCTGACGATCCAGGTGAGCGAGCTGGAGGAGGAGGTGAGCAACCTCCGGAAAATCAACAAGGACCTCTTTAACTTCTCCGCTCGCATCATCACCAAACCAGCCAAGTGAAGAGGCTCCCCCCGCCCTCGCACCCCTCCACCTCTCCCTGCCCGCCCTCGGGCGCTTGCCCAGCCGGCGTGCGAGCAAGCCTGGCTCACCTCCCCGCTGACCCGGCACACGCCGCCGCGTCCGCCCGCTCGGGGGCGCGGCACTGAAACCAGCACGGGAGCTGCGGGCGGGACAGCACAGGGACCGTGTTCATCCCGACTCGGGGCCGGGGAGCACTCGGGGGCACTTGGGCGGCCGCTGCGGGAGAGCTCAGGATGCAGCTCCTTCTAGTTCCCCGTCTCTTCCCCTGCCCCCCCTTTTTTTTTTGTTTTGTTTTGTTTTTGTTGTTTCTTTTTGTTACTTGACCCTGCAGTGCAGACAGAAAAGTGTTTTTCTCTCAATACCGTTTTGAGATTGGATTTTGGAGACCCACTCCCACCCACTCTGCCCTGGGGATCGCTGCTCGGTGCTGCCAGACCCCGCTCAGTGGGACCCTGTGCTCGGCACAGCAGGGGCTGAACGGCTCCTGCTCTGGGGGTGCCTGGGGCAGGAGGGATGCTGCTGAGACTGGTGGAGGGTCCCTGGGTACCAGGGCTGAGGATGGGGCTCTTGCCCCATCTGGCAGGGAGGGCCTGGGGGAGTCCCTGGGCATGGAGTGTGGGTGGTGGTTTTGGGGCACGGGGTCAGTCCGGGGAGGGGCAGGGGGGCCAGCAAGGTGCTATTTCCAATCTTGTCAGTTGACAATTTATATATATTTGGATCCAACTCTGTTTTCACGGTGTTTGGGGACTCGGCCTTTTGTATTGTCACAGCATGGCAGCGGGGGTTGTGGGTTTTGTTTAGGTTTATTTTTTACATAAAAGATTTGTTTTTATAGTGAAAGATGCCCGAATTTGTCTCTTTTAACATGCCTTGGGTGGCCACAGACCTCGAGCACCCACCACCGTGTCCCTGGGGCTGCCTACCAAGAGCAGGGAAGCCATTTCTCATCCATGAGCTGCCCAGTCGCCTTTGCCCCAGAGGTCCCTCCTTGTCCCCACAGGGTGTCGAGGTGTCCTGTGGCCACCCCCCTGTTCCCTCCCCATCCTGTTCAATACACCAGACCTAAGCTCAGATGATTTAAAGTGCACTTTAAAACCTGTGTCTGCATGGCCCCAGCTCCTGCCAGCTCCCCAGAAAATGCTTTTAGCTTAATCACCCAGTCCATTCCTTTCCCTTCCTGTCGTGCTCCTCATCTTCCTCCTGACGCTTTGGATCAACATACTTCAGCTGCAGCAAGGAGCATTGCCCTGAGCCAGGGGCTGTGGTGGGGGCAGAGGTGGGAGCATGTCCCTGCTGCAGAGACCCCCCTGAGATCCCTGGGGGTACAGCCCCTAACCAAGTCCAGATCCCAGTGCTCCCTTCCAGTCATCCCACACTTTCCCTGTCTCCCCACTGGGGTTCCTGTCAGGGTGCTGCACTTGGGCAGAGCCGGAGGGAGGATGAGGCTTCCCAGAGAGCCCCCACTGTGCTATGCCAATCCTTCAGCGGGGCTATTTTATACAAAGATCCTGTTGTGCCCCGTCCCCAGCTCCTGGTTGGACACAGAGTGCTGTGTTGTGCTTATCCCTTCAGGATGGAGGTGCCAGGAGCCCCATTGTCAGGATCCCATTCCAGAGGAGACCAACACCCCCTGACCCTTCATGCCCTGGCAGGATTTGCTCTACTCCCTCCCTGTCAGGTCCAGCTCCACAGGGGAATTAATTAACTGTGACTCATTACATTTATCTGTGGATCAATACTTTTTGCCAGATGGTTTTTGGCTCCATCCTTCACTTTTCCTTATTATTTTTGTGCGGCTTCAGCTCCAGTCTCTGCTGTTTGTGCTGCTGGTGGTGTGGAGCCCTGGGCTGGTCCTCAGTTTCCCTGGTGAGGGTGAGGAGGGTGACCCCATGTACCCCCTGTTCAGCAGAGGAAGGCTGCACCTCTGCTGGCCTTTGCCCCTTCCCCACAGAGTGGGATGAGTCCCTCAGCCCCAGAAACACCCCCAGCCTCGGAACCCCTGGATTTTGAGGCTGTGTCTAGGATTGTGGAGGGATAGAGGGGTGGCGAGGGGAGGGGACTTTACCGCTATAGGGACAACAGTTTACGGCTCCCACCCCGGCTCAGGGATCGCCCCAAGGGGCTTTTCCTGGGCCAGAGGAGGAAGAAAAGAAGGAAAGTGTCGGCAATTCAAAGGCACCCGGGACCACCCCGTGTAGGGCGGGGGTCCCTGCGCTGAGGGACTCCACGGTCACTGCCCTTGGACGGCAGCACCGCGCGGGTGCGGGCCCCCTTTTCTGCGGGGTGCGGCGAGTTGGACCCACGTCGCGCGTGGGCGTGGACGGGGCGGCTGCGGGCGGGTCCGGCGCTGCGTGGGCCGGGTCCGAAGTGACCCACCGCGCACCGGGGGCTGCGGGGGCTC
>VXAU01005249.1:188530-236362 GCA_013399695.1 Formicarius rufipectus | reverse complement strand
GGGGGTCCGCCCCGGAGCCGCCCCCGGCGGAGCACAGAGCGGCGAGGCGGGTGCGGGGCGCATGGAGGAGCTACGGGCGCTTTGGCTGCTGGCGGCGGCGCTGGGGGCGGCGGGGGGACACCCGCATCCCTGCCGCGTCCCGACCCACCCTGGTCCCGGTCCTGGTCCCGGTCCAGGCCCCGGTCCCGGTCCCGGTCCCGGTCCCACTGTGCGTCTCGAGGCGCTGCTGCCGCCCGCGCCCGCCCGCGCCCGGCTCCGCGCCGCGCTGGCCCGAGCCGCCGGTACCGGCCCTGGGGGAGACCCCGACGGGGCGGCGCTGCCCCACAACCTCAGCCTGGAGGTAGTGGGGGGCGGTCCGGCAGCGAGGGACCCCGGCTCACTGGCACGGTGGCTTTGCGGGACGCTATCGGGGCGCGGCGTGGCTGCCGTCCTGGCTCTGCCCCGCTCTCGCCGGGAGCTGCTCCAGCTCGACTTCCTCGCCGCCGCCCTCCAGGTCCCCTTCGTCAGCATCCTGGACACCCGGGGGCCGCTGCCCTTCCGAGCGCAGGTGAGACCCGCAGCGCCGGCACCGGCCGGGCGCGCCGCAGCCGCCGGGACGCAGCTCCCCGTCCCCGCTCCCATCCCTGCTCGCCGGCTCCGTCCGTGCTCCTGTCCTCATCCCCGTCTCGGCTCCATACCGACTCTATCCCGCGGGTCCTCCTCCAGGTTCAGTCCTGCCTCCGATCCCAAATCCGGCTCCAATCCCAATCCTGACTCCAATCCCAGCTCCAATTCCGAATCTATCTCAGTCCCTTATCCTTGCTGCATCCCGACTCCCTCTGGGCTCCATCCAGGTTCTGTTGTCCCTCCATCTTGACTTCCACCCCGGCCCCATCCCACCCCTGTTCCCACCTCTATCCTGGTGCTAACCCAGCCTCATCCTGGGACCTATCCTGGTTCTATCTGTTTCCCATCACAGCTCTATCCCAGCCCCCTCTTGGTGCCCATTCCAGCCCTATCCTGGCTCTATCCCAGCTCCCATCTCAGCTCCTGCTTGGCCCCCTGCCCAGCTGTATCCCAGCCCCAATTCCTGCTCCCACTGAAAAGCAAATTCCCTCGTTTCTCTGGAAGTCCCACATCCTGTAGCTGTAATCCCAACCCCGCTCCAGCTCCAGAAGGACCTCTGGGATATGTCCTGACAGTGGATCCCAGACAGGGAGTGGGCAGGGGTGACCTCAGGGTGGAAGGGCCCATGTCTGGTGCTGCTTCTGGGCTCTTCCCATGGACAGAGGCACAGCCACGATCCCTTGTGTGCCAGCAGAGCCCCTTCCACTTCCACATGGACCGACAGAGCTCACTGGAGACTCTGGTGGATGTGATGATGAGCATCCTGCAGGCCAGTGACTGGCAGGAGGCCAGCCTGGTGCTCTGCCACCCCTGGGACGTCACCGGCTTCCTCAACCTCTGGGCCCAACGCTCCCAGCTCCTTCTCCGCACCATCCTGGACCTGGGCTACCTGGATGAGCCCAGGGCCACCCGCTACCTGCAGCAGCACAGGGAGCGTGTCAGGACCCTCTCTAGCCCAGTGCTGGTGCTGGGCTGTGACCTGCACCGTGCTCAGCTTGTCTTCCAGGCAGCTGAGGAGTTGGGGCTGCCACCACAGGAATTCCACTGGATGCTGGGCTCCCCGCTCAGTGCCAGTGAGCTGCACACCGAGGGGTTGCCCCTGGGGCTTCTGGCCTTTGGTGAACTCAATTGGCCGCCACTGGAGCTCCTCGTGCAGGACGCAGTGGGACTGGTGTCCCGGGCCATCACCCGCGCTGCCCATGGCCACCCTGACCCAGCGCTGCTGCAGACCACGAGCAACTGCAACGAGAGGCACCTGGCAGGTGGCGAGTCCCCGGGGCTCTTGCTTGCCAGGTAAGGGGGGTAGTGGGGGTGCCCCCTTCCCCCCATTCTAGCTCTTTGGTGTTGGGGTGTGGGGGGGCAGAGGCTGTGCCTCAGCCCAGGGATGGGGTGAGGGCAGAGCCAGGCGACCCCAGGGTGTGCACTGGGGCTCAGCCCCTCCCCAGGACACGGTTTGTCACTTCAGATCTCCCTAATGCTGCCTGAGTACCATCACTCTATAAATATTAATTACACTTGGCCCTGGCAGTGCAGCAGGGCCGGATCCTGCTGCTTCTCCCTGATCTTGTCCCTGTCTGAGTTGGGCACATCCAGCTCCCAGCCCTCATCCCTTGATCCCAACTGACCTGGGATGCTGGAGCTGTGACACCCTCCCCTTGGCAGGTTCCTGGCCAACACATCTTTCTATGGTCAGACGGGGCTGGTGCGTGTGGAGAGCAGGGTGCTGGTGAGGCCAGAGCAGCAGTTCCACATCTGGAGCCTGCGCCGGGACTCGCGGGGAGACCCCACGTGGGTGACGGTGGGCACCTGGAGCCATGGCAAGCTGGAGCTGGAGGAGGGCACGTGGCAGAGCCAGCAGCAGCGCAAGAGCCCCGGCGAGGCGGCTGGGGAGACCCGTGCCCGGCTGCGGGTGGTGACGCTGGTGGAGCACCCTTTTGTCTTCACCAGGGAGGTGGATGAGGATGGGAATTGCCCAGCCGGGCAGCTCTGCCTGGACCCCGGCACCAATGACTCAGCTGTGCTGGACACCCTCTTTGAGGAGCTTGGCGCTGGCAATGGCTCGGTGCCCCGGGCGTACAAGAAGTGTTGCTACGGGTACTGCATCGACTTGCTGGAGAAGCTGGCCGAGGACATGGCCTTTGACTTTGAGCTCTACATTGTAGGCGATGGGAAATACGGGGCCTGGAAGAATGGGCGCTGGACAGGACTTGTGGGGGATCTGCTCAGTGGCTCAGCCCACATGGCTGTCACCTCCTTCAGCATCAACTCAGCACGGAGCAAAGTCATCGACTTCACCAGCCCCTTCTTCTCCACCAGCCTGGGCATCCTGGTGAGGACCAAGGACACAGCATCGCCCATCGGGGCCTTCATGTGGCCCCTGCACTGGACCATGTGGGTGGGCATCTTCGTGGCGCTGCACATGACCGCACTGTTCCTCACCCTCTACGAGTGGAAGAGCCCCTATGGCATGACCCCCCATGGCCGCAACCGCATGAAGATNAAAGGTGGGGCACCTGAGGGGAAAGTGCAGAGAGGTGAAGCAGAGCTCTGAAACCCCTGTGCTGATGGGGAAATGCACCAAGCCCTCTGAGGGAGACAGAAGATGCTGCTTTGCCACAGGGGGACAATGCTGAACCTGGGGACACCTGCACAGGGACCCACCTGTCTGCAGAAGCCAACTGCCCACATGCCCACTCCTGCCCCTGCCCTGTCCCATCACAGTTTTCCCAGAGCTTCATCCTGCCTCGTTCTGCTGCACCCCCTGCACAAATCCTCCTTCCAGCACATCCTGGTGTGGGTCCCAGCCCTTCACAGAGGTCTCAATGTAGCCCCCTCAGCTCAGCTCCATGGCAGAGGGGTTGGGCCCTGCCAGCCTCACTTCCACTGCCAGGGAAACAGGAAAATCAGCTGAAATGTCTTGGCTTTAGTGTTTTGGTTCTTTGCTAAACCAGCTCATGCAACAGTCCAGGGGTGAGGAGCTGCTCTCTTGTCTGGGATGGGGCTGATCCTAAATGGAGACACATTCCACAGCTGGAACAAGGCACTGGAAAGCAACTGCCTCACCTGGGGCAGAGCTGTGCAGGACAGAGCTGCTGCTCTCATTCCATGCATCTCCACAGACACCCACACAGCAGCACAGTTCCCTCCAGGCATCACTCATGGCTCCTGAGATGGCAGCTCACGCCTGGACATGGCACCTTCCACACCTCAATCCACCCACCGAGGGAANTCTTCTCCTACTCCTCAGCCCTCAACCTCTGCTATGCCATCCTCTTTGGGCGCACTGTCTCCAGCAAGACGCCCAAGTGCTGCACTGGACGCTTCCTCATGAATCTCTGGGCCATCTTCTGCCTCCTGGTGCTCTCCAGCTACACAGCCAACCTGGCAGCTGTCATGGTTGGGGACAAAACCTTTGAGGAGCTCTCGGGCATCCATGACCCAAAGGTGGGTGAGTGTCTCGCTGCTTCAGATGGGCTAAAACAGGGCTGAGGTCCTGGGAAGGGGGCAAGGGGGGGTCGTGTCCTTCCTTCTGCACTTTCCCTGCTGGGATGAATGTGAAAGGTCTTTCTAGCCCCAGTCCCACAGCATGACCCTTTCCAAGACTGGGGAGGGGGTTTTTGTGACCCCTTTACTCTCGTGTTTAATCCTGGCCTCAGCTCCAGGGCAGGTGGGTGTGGGCTCAGTTCTGTCTGAGGCTGACCCTGGGGTGGCTTTTTATAAGACACCCCCCAAGAGCTGCTGCACCTCCACGGGCTGCCCAGACCCCCGCACCTGGAGCCTAGGGCTGGGGATACATCCCCAGAGTGGAAACATGTCCCTGGGCCAGGGGTGCTGATGCTCTGGTGCCTCCTTCCAGCTGCATCACCCCTCTCAGGGCTTCCGCTTCGGCACAGTGTGGGAGAGCAGTGCCGAGGAGTACATCAAGAAGAGCTTCCCTGAGATGCATGAGTACATGAGGCGCTACAACGTCCCCACCACCCCTGATGGCGTCACCATGCTCAAGTGAGGAGCAGGGAGGGCATCGGGAGGGGTCCCTCCCACCTTTCACCCCTCCCAGGGCAGCTTTTCCCTCCTCCCTGCAGCTTGTGCAACCCCCCACCCTACTCACACACGAGCCTTTCCACCCCTGGAAGGGGCATCAGGTCAGGGGGAAGATGCTGGGAAAGGGAGGGGGTAGTTCCTCTCTGAGCTTCCCCCTGTGGTGGTGCAGGACGGAGCCTCCCAAACTCAACGCCTTCATCATGGACAAATCGCTGCTGGACTACGAGGTCTCTATCGACTCCGACTGCAAACTGCTCACCGTGGGCAAACCCTTTGCCATTGAAGGTTTGGGGGGTGCTCTGGTGGGTGGGGGGGTCCTGTGGGGGTGTGTGTGCCTGCATGTACACGCGTGTGCTCTGGTTTGGGATCACACCCTGCCACGGAGGGTGGGGAGGTGCCGTCTTCGTGGTGGGCACTGGGGTTTGTACCCCCATGCCAGCTGCTGTCTCCCTCCTCACTTGGGGCCAGGCTATGGCATTGGCCTCCCCCAGAACTCACCGCTGACCTCCAACGTCTCCGAGTTCATCAGCCGCTACAAGTCCTCGGGGTTCATCGATCTCTTGCACGACAAATGGTACAAGATGGTGCCCTGCGGGAAGCGCGTCTTCGCTGTCACCGAGGTGCGGCGGCCAGCCCTTGGCTGGGGGGGCTCTGGGGTCTAACACCTCCCCCCTAGTCCAGCCCACACACTCTGCTCCCTGTAGACCCTGCAGATGGGCATCTACCACTTCTCGGGGCTGTTTGTGCTGCTGTGCATCGGGCTGAGTGGCTCTCTGCTCACCTCGCTGGGAGAGCACATCTTCTACCGCCTCGTCCTGCCCCGCATCCGGCGCAAGAAGAAGTTCAACTACTGGCTGCACACGAGTCAGGTGAGGCCAGTGGGAAGGGGCTCACCCAGTGGACCAAAGACCCCTGGCCCCATGTGGCTGCTCCCTCTTAACTTGCACCACCTCTGCCCTCCTCCAACCCCGGACCATCACTCCCCAGACCATCACCCCCCTCAGTTAACCTCACAAAACATCCCCCTTCATCCCTTCCCTTGCCCACAGAAAATCCATCGGGCTCTGAACATGGGCACGGAGGAGCGCAAGAGCCAGCAGCTGAATTTGGAGCAGAGGTACAGCCGGGGCCGAGAGCCTCACTGTCCTCCTCCTCCCTGTGGACACCCACCATCCTGAGAGGCGACAGAGGGACCCCACAGCTGCCAGATCCCAGTTCAGCCCTTCCACCCTTCCAACACAGGGGCGAGCCAAAGCCAGCACCAGCAGCAGCACAGCCCTGGAGCGCCTTGCGGAAGGAGGCACGGCGGGTGCATTTCCAGCTGGACAAAGCTCCCCCCGAGGGCGAGGGGTCCCCATGGCACCCTGGGAATGGGCGGGCACCACAACCCCCAAACAGGGAAGCCACTGAGAGCGAGCTCCGGGAGCTGGAGGAGAAGATCCAGGAGATGCGGGACCAGCTGCGCATGGCGCTGCAGAGGAAGAGCGAGCTGGTGGCTGTGCTGGGCACAGCAAAGGGTGGCAGGGCACTGCCCGCCCTGCTGGCCCCTGAAGAACCCCGGGAGGAGAGGTGAGGTGGGAGGTAGGGACCCTCCAAACAGGGCAGAGCACCTGCTCCACCAGCTGGGAACAGGAGTGGAGAGATAGAAGGAGAAAGGCAGAAGGTGTCCTGGGGCTACCTCAGCTCTGGAGCCCTTCATCTCTTCCTTCCTTGCTTCCTGGTGGCAGTGCAGGGTTGAAGGGCCAGGGGATTCTTTTTCGGGGAGGTTGAGAGGCCCCTGCAGTGCCCAAAGCTCAGCCCCACAACCCTACTCTGGTTTTACACCATGTAAATAAAGATGACAAAGGAAGATGAAGTCTGCTTTTCGTCTTCCAGCTGCATCCTGAATGCAGCCAAGTCTGGCCCGAGGGTAACCCTTCCCCTTCCACTCCCTCCTCCACAGGCCCAGCTCAGCCTCGCCGCAGGATGGCAGCGATTAGGAGGAGGAACAGAAAGGTCCCACATGGATGGGGCATCAGGACAGCCCGGGACTGAAACCTCCCTCTGGAGAGGCAGCTCCAGGGCAGCGAAGCCAGGCTGACCCCAGAGCCACCGCAAAGCAGGAGTGGAGTCTCCCTCGGGCAGAGGGTGAGGTGCCACACAGGGAGCAGGACAGGCTGTGGCTCAGTGCTCCCCTTGCTCCTGAAGACATGGAATAACTACCCATCCCACTGCATGCAGCTGTGGAAGGACTCAGTCCCACAGCCCTTCCCCAGCGCTGCTGAGTACAGCGGGGACAGGGCTGGTGCTCAGCCACCTGAGCTGGCACCACCCCTCCACGCTGCAAGGGGACAAGGACAGTGACACCTCTGCACAGTAACAGCTCAGGATGGCAGGGGGGCTCCCCCAGGATTGAGCATTCACCTTGCTGCACTTCTCTCACCCAGGACCCCCATCATCATGTTCCAGCAGGAGCCCAGGACATGGGGTAGAGCTGCAGGAGCTGTTAGAGATAATATTTATTATTATATACAAACACATTTTGTACATTAATTAAATAGAATGAACTCTACTTTTCATTCATCAAATCATTTGGTTTGGTGTCCCCCCTCTTCCCCNTGCACCAAGCCCTCTGAGGGAGACAGAAGATGCTGCTTTGCCACAGGGGGACAATGCTGAACCTGGGGACACCTGCACAGGGACCCACCTGTCTGCAGAAGCCAACTGCCCACATGCCCACTCCTGCCCCTGCCCTGTCCCATCACAGTTTTCCCAGAGCTTCATCCTGCCTCGTTCTGCTGCACCCCCTGCACAAATCCTCCTTCCAGCACATCCTGGTGTGGGTCCCAGCCCTTCACAGAGGTCTCAATGTAGCCCCCTCAGCTCAGCTCCATGGCAGAGGGGTTGGGCCCTGCCAGCCTCACTTCCACTGCCAGGGAAACAGGAGAATCAGCTGAAATGTCTTGGCTTTAGTGTTTTGGTTCTTTGCTAAACCAGCTCATGCAACAGTCCAGGGGTGAGGAGCTGCTCTCTTGTCTGGGATGGGGCTGATCCTAAATGGAGACACATTCCACAGCTGGAACAAGGCACTGGAAAGCAACTGCCTCACCTGGGGCAGAGCTGTGCAGGACAGAGCTGCTGCTCTCATTCCATGCATCTCCACAGACACCCACACAGCAGCACAGTTCCCTCCAGGCATCACTCATGGCTCCTGAGATGGCAGCTCACGCCTGGACATGGCACCTTCCACACCTCAATCCACCCACCGAGGGAAGTTCAAGGACAAAAAAAAAAAAACAGGACTGAACTGCAGCTTCTGCTTTGGTTGTTGCCCAGCCATGTGCAGACCTCATGCCTGGGGAAGGTCTCAGCTCCTCCTCCCATCAGAAGCAGGAAAGGTGACCAGGATTCTCCTCTCTGTGGCTCTCCCATGGGGGCCGGACACACTGTCTGTTCTATCAGCATGTACTCTAACCACAGAGCTGCCTCGTGCTGTGGCCTGTCCCAGGTCAGCTCCCACCTGGGATCAGCACCAGGACTGCAAACATGGCTGCAGGGGTGAAGCTGGGGGTCAGGGAAAAGCTGGGACACAAGCTGACATGGGGCAGGAGCAGGTGGCTGGCTCACCTGTGGCTTCAGAGGAGCCCCAGAGCCGTGTGGACCAGGGGACTAAATCCTTCATCCTTCCCACAGCCCTCTGAGCCTTTCCCAGGGGAGGGAGGTCACCACAGCCCTGCTCTGTCCCAGCTGCTCCAGCTCCACTCAGAGGGATCCATGGATTAAGGATGATGGTGAAGTGAGAAATAGTAACAAACAAAACCCGAAAGCCTTCCCAGCAGTCCAGAGTGGTAGGAACAGGGCTCAGGACAGGCTCCTGGAGCTTGGCTCCAAGTTGGGTGTTCTCTCAGGTGGTGCTGGGCAGGGGCTTCTCACCCCCCGGTCCTCCAAACCTCTGTCCTGGTCACTGTCCCCTCCTGAGGCCGGCGAGGGCTCTGCCACACTGCTGCAGTTCTTCCCACTGGGTTTTGCTCTGCTGTCTGAACCCTCAAGAGCCTCAGTCTGCTTGGGAAGAGGGGGAATGAGGACAGGAGCCCCTGCTTCCTGCAGTGGGACGAGGGATGTAGTGCCCGTGGTGGGGGGAGCATCCCCTGCAGCCACCACAGACGTGGAGGTGACCTCGATGGTGATGGAGCCCACGGCCGTCTCCGGGTGGTCACTGCTGACCCTGATGTGGGCAACCAAACTAGAGGCTGCAGCCGCCTCCTGAGGAGTCCCGTTGGCCACAGCCTCGTGCACCACAGTGGGCTCCAGGAGAGTCGTGCTCAGGTCAGACAGGAAAGAGGCTTCTGTCACGATAGCGGCTGTCTCGGCCACCCAGTTCAGGTCGCTGCCCACAGAGGCGGCGGCGGCGATGACACTGGAGGCCTCGCCAGGGGTCAGGGCGGCGGGGCCACTGCCCTCCCTGGGGGGCCCGGTGGCCAGAGGGGCTCGGCGACCCCCTGCCTCAACAGGGGCGGCCGTGGTGTTGTTGTTGAGGTTGTCCTGCAGTGTGGTCTGGGTGCCCTGCCCGACCTGCTGGTTCTGCAGCAGCATCTCCTGAATCCGGATCTGCTGCAGGATGGCTGGTAGCTCATAGTGGTGGAAGAAGTAAATCATTGAGTGCTGGAGGAGGAAAGGGAAAGGAGTTACCTCCGGGCATGGGTCACAAGCTACCACATCTCAAGAAAACAGCCCTTCTCCTGGAGAAGGCAGCTGCTCTGACAGTCAGGAGGTTAGCATAAAGTTTGGACTTGTGATTACTGCAAGTTGTTTCATGGTTTCTCTCTGAAGTCAGACAACAGAGTACAACCCCTCTTCCTTTTTAAGGGCAGGAAAAGAAAGATAACAGCATTCCTCCAGACCATGTTCACTCCCTGTTTTCCATCCTATAGCAAGTCAACAGCTGGAGACACCCAACAGCTTTAGCTGATCCAGGAAATTGGAGATATCACCTTGGAGATGGCCTTGCCAGTATTTTCACTGCACGCAACTGAGTAGTTCCTCTGCAAAGCAGACCCTCACTGCAATTTATTCCAGAAGGACAGGACAGAAACCCTTCCCAGAACCTGCATGGCATCAGGTTATTGTCATGGCCACATCTGGCCTGGAGCCTGTGACTCGAAGGTCTCCCTGTTACACAGCTTCCTCCTGCTGTTCCATTTCCAAACCCGGCATCTCTTACAGAAAAAAGGATCCCTCCTCCAACGCAGTTTGTGAGAAAGTTTGACAAATCCCCCCAGGTGCAGCAGCCATGCAGAGACTCACCTGGATGAAGAGCCAGGAGGTGACGAGCGCCAGGCTGCTGTACTGCCCGTTGAAGCGGTAGTGGTAGGCATAGAAGGCAAAGTGGTACAGGTAGAAGAACCTGGACAAGAAGGCAATAAAGATCAGGAAAAATGTGAGTTTTCTTTTACTCCCAACCCCAGGCTGAGCACTTCATCCGGGGCAGTGAAGACTCATGAAAAGGTAATTAGAGTAGCCTGGCTATGAATGGAGTAAAACAAGGGGCAGAAAAAGACTGTGGTGATTCCAAGACACTGGCCCAAACCCAGAGTGGAGCAATTGCACTTTGGATCCTGTGCTATGTGGGGCAACTCCCAAGGAGCCAGAGAGACACTCTCAGGAGTAGAGGCTGTCATGCCTTGAAGGGCTGGGAAGGCCCTGGAGCACCTGGAGAAGGGCAGGTAGAGGGAATTAAGACACAGCAAGCCCTTACCTGAGCCAATGCCTCTTGCTGGTGTTGGTTTGGCAGCAGATCGCATCGTACTGGTCCGCCAGCCACACAATGAGGATGATGTAGAACGCAGTCGTGGTGTCATTGAAGAACTCAGACATTATGGCCTCCATACCTAGGGATAGAGAGGACATCAGCACATGGTAGGGCATGGGAAGGGCTACTCTACACCTCTGAGCTGGGCTGTCACTGCACCTGTCCCGGTTATGGCAGCAGCCAAGGCCAAGCGTGTTCCACCACTGATTGCAGCCCCCACATGGCAGGGACCAGCTGCCTCCCCAGCACAGATTTTGGGGGGTTTTATTGCTTTTTAAATTCATATTGTGCAAATGCAGTGTGGCCACAGAGTCTAAGTCTGCAACGAGCTCTGGGGACACACAAAGCTTTGGACTCTGGCATTTCCCAGTGAACTGCTGCTTTTCCAGGGGACCCAGAAGGACAATGGAGCTCACTGTGCCATCAAATTCCAGAGCCTTCTGCCTTGTGATGAGCAGCCTGCGCTAAGCACCTGCTGCAGCCAGCTCAGAACAGGGAATTAGACTTCCCACAGATCCCAGAGGGATGTGCTGCAGATACAAGCAGTGAAGCAAGTCCTTACCGACCAGAGCCAGGATGACAGTGAGGAGCGGAGCTGCAGGGAACGCAATGGTCATGTTCATCTCCAGCATCTGTAACAGGTCAACTGCAAGAGGGAAAACACACTGTGGCACACAGAGGATGTGGGGTTAAGGAATCCTCTGCCCCATGGTACTGCCCACTCAGTGCAGCCAAGTCCACCATCCCAAGTCCTCTGTCCTCAGTACTTGCCAGGAGACAGAATACCTCTGGCAAGCACGGTGACAGGATGCAGGGGGATGTATTCCCTGTGCAGCTACATGTAGGACCCTTCTAAACAACAAAAGTCAAGGTTGGAACAAGATGATCCTCAAGCTCTTTCCAACCCAAACCTGCTGTGACTCTGTGACACGCCATGCCGGAGCAGGTACAGTGCCCAGCACAACCCAAATCCCTCAGCTGGTCCTTACCAATGAAGACAAAGATCTGATGGTGTGAGTAGCGCAACAGCATCGAGACAGACAGAGTCTGAAACAGGAGAGAGGAAGGGAGGCAGGTTAGAGCCCCATGGTTGCGGGGAGTCACTTGGAAATGCACTGCGGCAGAGGCCCGGGCAAGCCTGGGCTTGCACATCCCACATTCGTTAGCTGGAGCTGTGCAGAGCAATTTGCCAAAGAGTAATTAGGGCTCCACAAACAGCAATTAATCTCTGTGCTGCTGCAGGGGAAAAGACAGTAAGAGATTTGTTTGTGAAGGGACCGATTTTAAATATTTGAGTGGGGGCCAAACCAACCCACAGAGCTAGGAGCAGGGATTCCTCCGTCCTCCATCCCACTCCTCCCGCAGCTCCCAGCACCTCTCTGCACTCGTTCCTCCTCACTGCCCACAGTGTGATTGTGCACAGAGCTGCCTCAGTGGGTGGGACAGCCAAACACAAAAGGAGAGTCACCTGCAGCCACCCAGGACTACAAACACAGCATAGTTATCGACTAGGATCTTGTCTGATGTGTGTCTGAGATCACCTCACCAATCATCACTAGGTTTATCTTGATCACTCCTGGCAAATCAGTCTGGCCTATTGTTAAAAGTCTGGGAGGACAAATGCCTGCAGCTCATGCTGACAGCCCCAGTGTTTTAAGGACACTTAGAAATTTACAGCAGGTCCCTTTCGACAATGAAACCAACACTGCATACTAGTTCATCTCCTCTCTCTGTTTCACTAGTGGACTTCGAAAACTTTTTAAGGAAAAAAACAAACAAAATCCCAAACAAAGGAAAATACCCCAGAGTAGGGGCCTGATCCTCCACCAATTACACTTTAAAAGCAGGTGACAGCTCAGGTCTGTGTTGTTACACCAACCATGTGCTGCCTAGCCCAGTTGAGTCCAGGCACTGCCCAGCTCCTGGTGACTTACAAAGATGACCATGATGACAAAGGCTGCCAGGTAGGATGTCCTGGCCATCCACATGCTGACAAAGCGATAGTGCTCCCCAGACACAACATTGCGAAGGAAACCTGGAGAAAAACCACAAACAAACACAAGCTTGGTGTGATTAACCCATAGGTTTAGAACCAACCACTAGTGCCTACTAAAGAAAAGGGATCTGGAGCAAATCCTCAGGACAGCACTAATTGTCATGCAGGGCAGTGAGGCGGGAGGAAATCAGGTTTCCAGAAACCTCTCCCCTCCTTGCCTCTCTCATTTTGTCCTTGACAATAACAGAGCGATCTGCATTACAGATTAATCAATAGTCAGAAGATGATATTCAGGCATCCACAGAACAAACACCCACTGCTCCACAAAGCTGCTATCATTCCTCCAGGCCTTACCTTTGTTTTCCTCGTTTTCAGCTAAAGCTTTGACACTCGACATCAGGATGTCATCATAGCCCAAGAACTCATCCAGCAGCAGGCGGCTGAATCTGTCCCCAAAGCACTGATCCCTGGTAGGGTCTAGGGAGAACACAAAAACCTGTTTACACCTGGAACCACAGAGGCACAAGGTGAGCACACGTCTTGTCACTCCAAGGGACATGTGTGCCAGAAGAGCCGGGTCTGGGCCAGCACATGGGCCTGCAGCAGTAACACTGAACTGGGAAGGACTGGGAGGGAAGATTTTAGCCCTGACAGATCCAGCCATGCTGTCAAAGTGCTAATGTCAGTTGGGTCTTAAGGATGGTCAGAGCCAACACCATCACAAAAGGAATTTTCCCTTTAAGCTTAGCCTGTCTCCTGGGCTCACCCTGACTGCCTATTAATGCACAGGAAAATTGCTTAAACCCCCATCCAGTTCTGCTTCAGCTTGACTGTGAGGAAGTAGCGAGATTCAGTCTGATCACTACACTAACAGAGAGGTTCATAGGCACGAGAAACTCTGAGACTGTATTCCTGACTTGGATGGGTTTTAATGGAGTAAATGCCAGGAGAAGAGAACACTGTTCCACAGAAAGGATCTGCTGGTGCTCCAAGGGGCACAGAAGCATGCTGAGAGCATGACACAACTGTGAGCACCATCCCCAACACCTTGACCCAGCTGCCCTCACTGCAGGGTTCTAACTCTGTATTGCTGCTGCTCCCACTGAGCTCAGAGCTTCAGTGCCTTCAGCCAGGGAGAGCGCTCTTTCCCCCTCCACGTGGTGGGCATTATATCAGAGCTCACTGAACCAGGCTCCACCATTTCAGACTGCTCCTCCTGGAGAGCTGTGACCTACTAAAGGGAGACAGGCTGCACACAGCAGCTCTCACACGTGGGAAGTGAACACCACCAGCTTTGTAAAGAGTTCCCAGAGGCAGTGTCGAGGTCTCTGCACAGAGGACACCCTCCCTGCCCCTGCCCAGGCTGCCTCCCCACTCACCCAGGGTCACCACCATGACTGGGATGCTGAGGCGCTGCCGTGTGCTCTGGGACAGGCGCAGGAAGCCGTATTCCAGCGAGTACTCCACAATGTACTCCTCCTGTGGCCACACTGGGAGAGGGATGGGAGAGAGACAGGGACACTCGGCACCTGGGTCTGCAAACAACCACCACGAAGAAACAGCCCCTCTGGGTTCACTCCCTCCCTCCCAGCATGTTCTTGGAAAGGGTTGCAAACACAAGCTCCAGGCTTTCCTCAGCCCAGTTAAACATAAATCAATATAAACTCCTTGGAATTGCAGCCCATTCCCTTGACATTAGTCCATAATGCCAGACTTCTGGGAAAGCTTTAGGGCAGCAGTTTCAAGCTTTGCCCAAAACCTGCCCACATCTGTGCCTGGCAAGCCCAGAACCACTCCTTGCTCAGTTCAATTTCTGCTTCCCATGTTGCTTGGGAAACAGCAGGAAAATCCACTTTGCACCTGCTGAGCACCAAGTAAACGCTCCAGAGGCAAGAGCCCTGCACCTCCCAGGGGACTGAGGTCACTGCTGCAATTACACATGTCAGAACAGAAGGCAGCAGCAATTACAGCCCTCCCAAAAACTGGTGGGGCCTGAAGTTTCCCTGGTTTATATTTTCTCTTCCCAAGAAAGGTTCCAAACAGATGCTTTTTGCTACATCATCTCTGAAAGGACAAAATCTCCTGCTAAGATGGAGCCAAGCAATTTAATCTCTGCTCTTTCAGACTGTCAGGGTGTAACTCCAGGACGGGGGAGGCAGCTGTCAGGCAGCTCCTGGCACCACAGTGACAGTTAAAGGAACAAGAACTTAACAGAGACACACCTGACAACCTGACATAGCACTGACAGCAACACTGCCCCGATCCCCTTCTCAGGCAGCAAACACAGGCTGGGCTGTTGGTTTTGTCTTTTGTTAAACAGTTTTAAGCTCAAAAGGAAGTCAAGGGCTTAAATGCCAACAAACAATTACTTCCTTTGTATCACAAAACATTTTTCCATGGTAAAATACTCTGACTAAACATCAAATTTAGTGCACTCAGAGCATGGGAAACCTGGAAAAAAACAATAAAATCAGGTATTTGGGACCAATTTGAAGAGATGAATGTTTTACCTAATCTAAGAAACAACTTGATTCTCTCCCTCCTCTTTTCTGGATCATTTCCAACCAGGCATTTGGCTCCAGACCATCCCTCACTGGACCAACACCCATCCAAACCATGATCTGACCTCACCCGCACCCATCCAGCCTGGGACCAGCCCCTATTAATGGCTCTCTCATTAGCATATCTTATTAACAGCCACTCATTAATGTCTCTATTTGTGCCCCCTCTCAAAACTAAGGGTCACCCCATCAATGCCACAGCTCTGCACAACGCAACTCTCCTCAGAAGCCGGGCACCAGCAATAAAGGTCCTGCAACAAAAACACTGATCTTAATGATCTTAAATTCAGGACTAATGAGCTCTGGATCAGCAACAACCAAATCCACTGCAAGACCAAGGAACAGGATCCAGTCTCTGGCTCCTCCACAGCCACAGCCCCAGTGTGTCTGCAGAGCAAACAGTTCCAGCCTTTCCAGGGAAAACAGTGTGGGTGAAAGAGGGAAATTTTTTGCAAGTTTTATGGAAAAAGACAAATAATTCAATTCCACATCTCTATTTTAACATAAATATTCCTTAGTAGATTTCCTCCCTTAACCATCAGAAACCGATATTGTCCACACTGGAATTTCATTTTAAATAATACAAAGCCACTAAATTCCCCTCCGGTTTACAAGGCCCGAGCAGCTTAGGTCAGGCAGGAACAGGGCAGGATAAGGCTGGGCAACATCCACATGGAATGGCAGCACGGTATCGCAATCCACCGAAACCCAGTCAGTGGCTTTCGGATTAATTAGCTGGAGCAAACTGGCTGCTCCAAGTGCTGCTGTTGGCTCAGAACTCTGAACACAGCCCAAACCCTGCTCCTGTGAGGAGGAGTGTCACTGTCAGGGGATCCCTGTGAATCCCAGGAGACAGCAAATGGCTCAGAAGAGGGGGGTTCAGGCTCATCTGAGACACCTGACAGCAACCGAAGGAATATACTGGCAGACTAAGAGCCCTCATTCACCTGTGGTTCATATGAAGACTCTTGGTTTGGTGTATTTTATAGCCCAGCCTCTCTTCAATGCCTCCCAGCCTCAGGGCAGAGCTTGCTGTGGGCCTGGGGTTAGTACTGACAGGATTAACCTCAGGTGAACACATTGGGAAGACATATAAGGTCACTGTGCAGGTGGCCCAAGGAGCTAGGATGGGATGTGTGAGAAGGATGATGGGGGGAGGAAGGAGGAACACAGGTAGCAGTGAAGGTGTGATTACCTGCTCGGGCTAGCATCTCAAACTCGGACACAGTCTCCCGAAGAGGCTGCATACCTTTAGTGGCTGTGTCACTAAACGAGAACTCCTGGCTGTCATTGTGGGGCAGCTCAGTGCTGCTCACCCGGGATGGCTTGAGGAACACCTTGGGCTCGATATCCAGCTCAAACTGTTGGAAAAACAGGGCAGGAAAAGTCACATCAGCAGCCTCTTCACCTCCCACTGGCTATGCTCCCTCCATCCCTGCAAAGGCCTCCACTGCCACAAGGGTAGGAGAGGCCACTTTCTCAGGCTTTACTTTCTGTGTTAAACCATCAGAAGCCAATAGTGGGACTCAGGAGAAACCAAGGAACCCACTGTGTTTCCAGGAGGCTGAGGCATCACACAGGGACTTCACCTACAACAAACCACTCTCCTCCAACCCAACAACCAGGTTCCCCTCTCCACCACACGCGGGGAGCACATCCTTACCTTGATAGAGCTGTTTTCAAACATATCCACAGTCATCTCTTCCTCTTCTTCCTCCTCTTCCTCAGCCGTGGATTCAACCACCATGCCTGGGAACTTCTCGACCCCACAGAACTGCAGGAAGATGGGAGCTCGGCTCGAGTTGCGCTGGATTTCCACCCGCAAGATGCCGTCACGGGGCCACTTATCCCGCACGTGCTCCAGGCAGTTGATGGGTGAGCGGGAGAAGGCGATGTGGATGTAGGCCAGGATGAAGAGCACGAAGAGAGCCTGCAGGGCAGGAGACAAGGCAGAGACTGACAGCCCGGCCACCCTCGGCCTGGGTACAGCCTGCCTGGTGATCACCAGCTTGTTCAACACCAGAATGATTTAGACAAGTGGACAAGAGTTTCAGTGTTTCCCTGCATCAACAATGCAGGAGCCAGACCCTGGCAGTTTAAGCAAGGAACACACCAAAGGCAACAGGAACCATGTGCTCCTGTTCATGAGCCCTTGAGACCTGTGCAGCTCACTGCTGGAAGTGCAGGTCCTGCAACGAACTTCATCCCCAAAATCAAACACACACAGCATCAACACGGAATGAGGCAACAAGGCACCGTGAAAGAAATGGAAATGCAACCATGGCTTCCAACTCTTCCCTCCTCATCACAGTTTCCTGCTGAAGCCCAGAGAAGACTGCCCAGCTTTGCAAAGGCAGAACAAAGCAAACCTCTCCCAAAGCCAACCCCTCTGAGGGCAGGATGACCCAAACCCATGGCAGACCTGTTGCTGTGAGGAACAAGCCTTGCCCCAGGGAGGTCAAGCAGCTCCCTGCCTTGCCTCAACCCCAGGAATGGCTATAAACCACAGCAAAGCAGACTGGGTTAATAAAACTGGTTCCCTAGAGGACAGACAGCAACTCTGCATGATGTCCAAAATTCAGAGCTCTGAGCACGGTTGGCACAGCAAGCGGCACTGCCAAGATCAAACCTCCCTTCCCACTCACCCTGAGCTGCTCCTGCCTCATCAACCCAGCTGTCCTGACCTATTTGTGATGAACAAACAGGCTGGTAAACATCTCTCTGCAGAGGAGCTACACAAGGGGATGTGAGGGAAGGTAAAGCAGAGCCACCTCCTTGGTTGCAGGAGCTCTGGATGGGACCGTGAGCTCCTGCTTTCTTCTGCCCAGCAGCCAGAGCAGCACCCAGAGCAGGCTGGAGGCTGCTGACTCTGTGGGCAGAACACTCCATAGAGCCCTGGGAATGCTTTTTCTTCCCCAGGAGAGCTGGGATCAGAGGGAGAAGAAGCATGAATGACTCCCACCTGCTCTGCCCAAGTACCATGCCTTTAGCACCATCCCGGTCCCAGTCTGTCTGCTGGCATCCAGCTGGACCGCTGGAACAGGGATGTAAAAACTTGTAATATTTCTTGGGAGGGTAGAAAACGTATCTGTAGAGTATGAGACAAGTTGTGCTAAATGTTTATTTGCTGAATGGTAAAAACCCAGAGCAGGAGGGTGCTGCTGTGGCCTGGCAAGCTGCTCTCCCCTTCCTCTTACTCTGATTTCCCATCCTGAAAGCCACGGAGAAGGATTTAACCTGCAGGCAGTTCACCCCTGGACAGTGCCCTCCGGGGGGCACCATCACCCAGCAGGCAGGAGGGTTCACCCAGGGCACAGAGCTGTGACACTGCGCTGGCACTGTTGAAAAAGTGGGGTTAGAAAGGGGCTGTGCCTTGAATGCTTCCAGAAAAGACAAGACTCCAACAAAACTCCAACAGTCCAGTATGCCATGTATCCAAAAAGCCTGATTTCTTGGAAACAGAAACTGAAACCTCTTCAGCCCACATTCCTGGACCTGCCCAGCCAGCCGGCTCGGGTTTTCCTTTGGATTTACAGCTCTGCAACCACAGCTCTGGGGTGCGGGGACCACCCAGATCGTTAAACTACTCCTGTCTCCCACGCAGCAGATGCCCATGGGAGCTCGGGACACAGGCGGGGACCTCCGTCAGAGCCACAACTTCCCAAGGAAATTTCTGCCCCCAGCCCGGCTGCGCCTGGCAAGAGGAGCTGCCCCTCACCTTGAGGAGGACGAAGAACTCGAAGACGCGGCGGAAGGAGGGCGGGAAGAGGCGCGCGTAGGTCACTGCCATCTTGAAGAAGAGCGCGTGGAAGAGGCGGTCACGCACGTTAATCAGGGGGTTCTGGTTGAGGTTGGGGTTGCGGACGCCCCGGTTGTTGCCGCCGGCGGCCCCGGTGTTGTTGGGTGGGTGGTGGTGGTTGGCGTTCGGCTGGTTCTCGGACATCCTGACGACGGGCCCGGAGCGGTCGCTGCTCCTCGGCAGGGGTGGGCTGTGACCGCTGCCCCCGTCCCCCTTTCCCCTGCGCAGTCGCCTCGGGGCGGCGACGGCTCAGGCTCGGCGAGTCAGGCCTGGACGCTCAGCGGGGCCCGGGCGCTGTGGCGGCCCGAGAAGGCGCGGCGGGGAGGCGGCTGCTGGTCCTGCCCCGGGGCCATGGGGGGTGTCCCTCGGTGCGGTGAGAGGTTCGGTTCGGTGCAGCTCAGTTGAGTTCGGTTCGGTCCTGCCTCTCCTGTCCCGTCCCGTCCCTCAGCGCTCCGCCGCCATCTTGCCCCCGCCGTCGGCAACGGCGGCTCCGCGCATGCGCACCCCCCTCCCCCCTCCGGCACGACGGGACGGCGGAGGGCACGCGCCCAGCGGGCACCTCCCCTCTATGCAAATGACTCGGTCCCGTCATGCCCCGCGCGCGGTGTGGCGGCGGTGGAAAGTCCAAAAATATTTTAGATAAAAAGGAGATATGCAGTAAAAACGGCAACAACGCGACCTCTGGGAGGGTGACCAGGCGAAAGGAAATGCGAGGTGGAGGAGGTGGGCGAGGGAGTGAGGAAGTGGTCACCATTACAGAAAAATTCTTCCGTTAGAGACGTTTAAATAGAGTTGAGGGCAGAGAGGGAACCGTGCTCGCTTCGGCAGCACATATACTAAAATTGGAACGATACAGAGAAGATTAGCATGGCCCCTGCGCAAGGATGACACGCAAATTCGTGAAGCGTTCCATATTTTTCTCTCTGGGTGGTCACAAATCACACCTCCTCGCAGGAGGAGGATCCTTTTGGACCCCTGAAATGCCGCACGAGGGTATCAGTACCCCGCATGAGGTCGCAGGGAGCCCCAGCCGCTGACCGGCGGGACTGTGTGTCCAACTGCACAACCTGCGCTGGCCCCAACAGGTGGGTCTGTGTGTCCATCTGCACCCCTTGTGCTGACCCCGACGGCTCCGTACGTCTGTGCCCTCTGCCCTGCTGTGTCCCCCGTGCTTGACCCCCAAGGGTCTGTGCGTCCGTCTGTGACACCTGCCCTGCTGTGCCCCCTCCCCTGTCCCCCATTGGGATCATGTGGGTAGCGAGGGCGACCATGCCCCCCAGCAGTACAGCGGGTCTTTATTGAATTGCTCAGTTACAGCAAGCTTGGCTCTGGTGAGGAGCAGCAGGGGTCTCAGGGCCAGCCCCGGACCCCCCCCATCCAAAAAGGGCACCACCTGCAAGGATCCGGGGCCAGCCCTGCCCTGGTGCTCTGGTCCTCCCCAGCACTCACTGTCCCAGGGGATCGGGACACCATGCCAATACGAGCAGGATGTGCCCAGGCCTCCCCCATGCAGCTGTGGGGGTCCAGCGTGCTCCAAAGCCCTGTGACCTGGAGTCGTGCAGTGGTGACGACTGGGGAGGGCTCTGTGGGGGTCCATGGGACACCATTCCCCACTCAGACAGCACTCTCCTGGTAGCTGTCATCTTCCAGAAATGTGGTCAGCCTCCTCCCGGGGTTGGGGGCCACATCCTGCCCTGAGACCACGGCCTCCCCTGGATCCCCATCGCTCTGTTCCTGGGCAAAGTGCACGAAGACCTGTGGGGATGGTGGGATGAGAGACAGCGACGCAGGACCCCACCAGCACACCCTCACACCTGTGTCCCCCGTCACCTGGTCGAGAGTGGTCTGGGACACAGAGTAGTCCTCGATGTGGCAGGGGCCGCGGTGGGCAGCCAGGAGGCTGAAGACAGCGGCCAGGGAAGCAGCACGGGAGGGCAGGTGGTACTGCAGCAGACCCCCGTGCTGCTCCCGCAGCACAATGCTGGGGAAGTGCTGCTGCAGCAGAGTCTGCACCGCCGCGGGGCCAGGGCTCCCCACCCGCACCACCACCGTGTACCCGTCCCCAAACCTGTGGGGAGAGGGAACACCACTGCAGGGTCCGGCCACAGCCCAAGCAGCCCCCAGGGCTCCCCACCTCCCCAGTACCTGTTCTTGAGGTGCTGGACGCTGCCCAGGCAGCGGAACCGGCCATTGACCATGATGGCCATCCTGGTGCAGAGTGCCTCGCACTCCTCCATGCTGTGGGGGACACGTGTCAGATCCTCGAGGCAGAGGGGAGCTCCCCTTTGGGGGATTCCTGGGGTCAGAAGGATTGTTCCCCTCTGTGGGGGCTGCAGACCCCAGGTGGGAGAATCACCTGTGGGATGTGAGCACCACGGACCGACCATCCCGGATGACACCAAGGATGCGTTCCCATAGGAAACGCCGGGCTTGTGGGTCCATACCTGTTGTGGGCTCATCCTGCAACGGCCCCAGCTCAGGGTCAGCCTGGGCAGGACCCTGGTGCTGCTGTGGGACCCCCCCCACCACCCCTCTCACCAGGAAGACGACAGGAGGGCATCCAAGGAGGGCGATGGCCGTGGAGAGCTTGCGTTTGTTGCCCCCACTGTACTTGCCTGCTGGCCGGTCCGCATGCAACCCCAGCCCCAGCATAGTGATGCCCCACTGAGCCACCTGCGAGAGACAGAGGGTGTGAGGATGGGGGTTTCCTGGGCTGGGAGAGACTGGGGTGTGGGCCCTACCCTGGGGGTCTCCTCCTCCGGGATCCCACGCAGGCGACTGTAGAACTCCAGGTGCTCCCGCCCCGTCAGCAGGTCTGTGATGGCGTCAAACTGGGGACAGTAACCCATGTGCTGGTGGACAGACTGGAGGTCGGTGAGCACACTGTGGGACAAGGACAGGTGAGAACACTGCAGGCATGGGGACACGGACAGGTGAGCATGCTGTGGGGATAGGGATTCTCCAGGGACACTGTAGGAATAGGGATGAGCAGGGATGAGCAGCTGCAAGGATGAGCATGAGAATGATTGTGAGCGCAAGGACACCACTAGGACAAGGACCAGAAGGAGCACAGGGATGGGGATGATGGTACAGTGCTGTGGGGACATGGAGAAGGGGTGCAGATAAGGGGTCCCTGTGTTCACCACCTGTGCCCCTTCAGCCAGGCCTCCCCCAGTGTCACCTCCGTGTCCCCTGTCAGCATTTTGAACGTCGAGGTCTTCCCAGCGCCATTCACCCCCAGGAGGCCAAAGCACTGTGGGAGCAGAGCAGGGTCATCAGCATCCCCAGCCCTGCCTAGAGTGCCGTCCATCCATCTGTCTGTCTGTCCCTCACCTCCCCAGGGGGGATGGCCACACAGAGCCGGTCCACGGCCGGAGTCTTCCTGCGCCGGTACACCTGTGTGGGGAGTGAGGCAGCACTGGGTGCTCCCACCCATCACTGCCTGGGGGGCCAGGGGCTGCTGGGGGGGCTGGAGCCCATAGCAGGGCAGGGCAAGGTCCAGCCCTACACACCCACCTTGGTCAGGTTCTTCAGCAGCAGGAGGTGACCCTGCGGAGGGCTGTTGCCCACCTTCAACCGCTCCCTAGCCACGTCCTGGTCCTCATCCCCCAGTGAGGGCAGCTCTGGAGCCCGTGGTCTGGGGGAACAGTGGCAAGGGCATGTACAGAGCTGCCCACCCCTGGGCATCCTTTGGGCACCCCCTGTCCAGTGCTCACCCCAGCTGCAAGAAGAAGCGGTACTGCAGCAGGAGGGTGAAGAGGAAGAAAATTATGCCCTCAACGGCCATGGCGAACATGTTCTTCCCTGCCAGGTCCCAGGAGAGGGGGGACATGAAGCGCTTGTCTCCTGTGAGCAGCGACAGGGGCTGTAGGAGGGGTGAACCCCAGCTGGCCAGGCTTTGGGGAGTGGGAGCAGCCCTGACACCCCTTGACTCACCAAACCTCTCAAAGGCATCGGCCATTGCCTGGTTCTTCACCATGTCGATGAGGCCTCGGCCCAGGCAGAAGTGGGGGAAGATGAGAAAAACCTTCTTCAGGACACGGTTGATGTCACTGAGGTTCTGTCAGGGTAGGGAAGAGAGATGTGGGGGAGCTGGCACTGGCTCCACAGAGATGAGATGGGTGGCCCAGGCCATCCCAAGGCTCACCTGGTCCACGAAGAGCTCCAGGACGAAGGTGGCCACACTGCCATTGATGCCAATGAAGAGGTTGATGCAGGTCAGGGCCACGTAGGCAGTGCTGGGGATGCTGAAGAGGAAGGAGGCTGGGTACATCAAAGGGGTGATGGACCAGCTGCAGGGGTGAGAGGCAGGGGCTGGCCAAGGTGTACCCCCAGTCCTGGGGGGCACCAAACAGCACCCACCCCTCAGCACCACAACCCCTTCACCCTGGCTGTCCCCGACTCACTCGGTGCCCCCCACTCCTCTCCCTCAGCCTTTCTGCCCACCAGCCCTGCTCAGAGCCCCCCATGATCCCCTTGCCCCTGCTGGGCTCTGCTGCCCCATCACCCGTAGAGCAGCAGCAGCAGCACCAGGGAGGGCAGGTTGTCCGAGGACACGTAGGATTTCTGCTGGAAGCAGAGGAAGATGAGGATGACCAGCAGCGCAGGCACCAGGTAGTTGCACTGAGGATGAAGAAGCCAGGAAAGGGTCAGGGGTGGCACTTGCCCCTGCTGGAACTGGTCCCTGTCCCCATGCCCATCCCCACCATGTCCCAAGCGAAGTTGCCCAGCCAGTAGGTGAAGGGCTTCATCCCGCTGACAAACTGCAGGTGCTTGGCCTTGCTGACCCGCTCCTCGATGAGGAAGACAACAAAGCTGGCTGGGACGAAAGACATGGCGAAGATCACACAGATGGAGACCAGCACATCCACGGAGGTGGCCATCCTGCCATGGAGGGGAGGGTTCAGCAGGGTCCAGAGGGTCTGCTGGACCCCCATCCCTGGCACTCACAGGGCGGCCTCGGAGAGCTGCTCCTTGGTGAGGTTGAGGGGGTGGTTGGTGGTTGTGATGCCGAAGCACGTGGGGTCAGTGCCAGGGGGCAGCTGGGCACGCAGCAGCCCATTGCTGGCCACGTTGAGGAAGGAGACCACGGCGTGCCAGCCCTTGTTGTTGAACCAGACCTGCAACACATGGGGGACCAGCAGTTCAGAGCCACTCACCCATCCTGGCACTGCTCCTGGCTGTGTCCATGGCACCCCGGTCCCCACTGGCTGTGCCACCCACTCCCCACCAGGTTCCCAGTCCCCTCCAGCCCCAGCCACTCTTGGTCCTTTTTGGACTGCTCCACCCCTGGAGGTGACCCAAGTGCTACATCCCCACTGTCCTCTTGCCCCGGCAGGACCCCCAGCCCTGAGTGCACCTTGATGTTCCTGCGGGCATCCAAACCCTCAATGAAGCGACTGAGGTTGGCCAGGAACCGATCCAAGTGGCTACCCTGGGTGTGGGAACACAGGATGAAGATGGGGCTCCCAGCACCAGGGCATGGGAGCCGAGCTGAGAGGCTGAGCCCAGCCCTACCGGGGTGATGCTGAGCAGTGTCTGGAGCTCCAGCACCGTCTGATCCACCTCCGCCGCCGACGGCAGGGCCTGGGAGCCTCTGGCACCCAGGGAGAAACCACCATACCTGCAGGAGAAACAGGGCTCCCAAACCTGCTGGAGAGACTCCCACTGACGGGAGCTGGTCTCGAGGACCTGAACGGGTCCCTTCCAGCCCAGGAGATTCTACAATTCTGTAATTCTATGCCACCCATTTCCCACTGCCATCCTTGCACACACTCAACTCTCCAACTGCCCAGACGCCACGGTGAGGGCACACAGTGGAGGGCTGAGGCGGTCCCGATGATAGCTCTGCCCAGGGACTACTCAGGCTCTCCCCAACCCCGACAGGGATCTCCTGCCTCACCCCAGCCACAGCTGTGTCAGCCTCCAGACCCAACCCAGCTCACCTCTGCTCGTTCACCCACTTCTTGTTCCTCAGCCTGAAAGAAATGGGGAAGGAGAGAGGGGAGAGAAACCCCCCAAGGGGATGTGAGGGCAGTGCCTGTCCACATTTCTCAGCAGTGTCCTCTTCCCCTGTGGCTTGGGCTGCAGTGTCCCTCCCTGCTGTCCCACCCCACTGTGGTGGCAGCCTGTGACAAAGCGCTGCCGCCTTCCCCAGGGTATGTCACGGCATGTTCCCAGCATCAGCACTCACTCTTGCCGGATGATTTGGGGGTAGGTCTTCACCAAGTAGTCAGAGATGTTCCTGCCCGTTAGGTTCTGTAGAATGTCCCCTGTGCCCCTCTGTACCTGGGGGTCGGACAGACGGGCTGGACGGACACTTGGCCCCGTGACCTCCCCAGAGCATCACCTGCCCCTGCGGCTGGAAGCACAGGAGCCCTGGGGCTGCCCCCGCTGGGCTGGTGGTTACCTGGGGTGGTGGGAGCCCCCCGGCCCCCTCGGGACACTCGGGCAGCATCCTGTGTGCCCCCGGGCCACTGCACTGACACGGCGGGGACGGCTCAGCTGGCGTCCAGTTCCCACGCCACAGCACTTCCAGCAGGGATGGGGGCGCTGAGGGGGCTGAGAAGCCATCGGGGTGGGAGGCTGGTGGGCACAGCCCCGTCCTGGGCACGCAGGGAGAGAGACCCTCCATTACCAGCCTGGTGTGAGCCCGAGGCATCGAGACCCTCCACAGGGGTGATTGGGGGTCCCATGGCATTGCATCAGCCGGCAGGGCTGCTCCGTGGGGAGGAGGACACCGAGGTGGGGTCAAGCCCCGGTCGGGTCCCGTGGGCACTCACGCCTGCCCCGGCTCCTTCATACACTTGGTGCCAAAGCCGGGCTCAGCCAGGAGCGCATCCAGCAGCCGGGAGGTGTCGGGATCCCCCGGCGCGTCGTTACTGCCAGGAGACACAGAGTTGAACTGGCGGCAGTGCGGGGGGACGGGGGCGAAGGCGGGCAGAGGGCTGGGCACACACCTGAAGAAGGTGAACTGCTGCCCGTACATCCAGGGCTGGAGTTCCAGCGGCGGGTATCTCCCGAAGGGCGGCACAATGAGGCTGAAGAGCAGCGCGATGCAGACGAAGACAGCGGGGAGGACGATCTGCGGGAGTCGGAGTCACTATCGGCTCCGCACCTCCTGCCCTGTCCCCTCCCCGCAGCTCCATCCCGGTCCCCCAGGTCCTACCTGCGCAAAGAAGCCGCGGGTGCTGCGCCGAGCGTGGAGCATTCGCTTGGTGAAGAGAGCGCGGAGCTGGCGGCAGGTGAGCGCCCAGCCCCTCACCCTGCCACAGGCCTGCCCTGCCGCCTCCCTCAGCAGGTCTGTCTCCCGGGGCTCCTCTGCTGCCAGGGCAGAGACGGGTCTGGCAAGGGGTTCATGCCAGGCGGGGCGCGGGGGGGACGGGGTGGAAGCTGGCAGGGGCATCCCCCACCCACAGCAGGGAGGGGATACTGCGTGTAGGAACCACCCAGCCAACCCAGCCCCCAGCTCCTACCTCGCCGGGCTCCTTTGGCTCAATGTAAACGAGAGGAGAGAGGAGTTACAGCCATGCAGTGCCGTCCCAGCCAGGGTCAACACCCACCCCTGGTAGAGCTGGTACCCCAAACCATTGCATCCTCCCAGACTCCTGTGGCTGCCCCCACACCAGCTCTATCTCCAGGAGAAGGGTGTTGAATATGCCCCCTGGGATTTCTTGTCACATCCCAACTCCTACACTCAGCTGGGCTCCCCCAAACCAACCCCAAAACTGAGAGGTAGCAATGCTGCACGAGGGTCCCTGAGCATCCCTCTGCATGAAGGGATTTCTACCTGGATGGACACCTGCCTGGATGGACACATGCCATGTCCCTGCTCCAGAGGGTGGAAGTGAGGAACACCCAGTGCAAATCAGGGGTCCCAGCTCTTCCCTCCTTACCCAGCTCCCCATCGGCCACATCTGCTTCTCCCCCCTCACTGGGGGATGCTCCTCTCCTGGTGCCTGATAAAAGGGGGATGAGATGCCAGGCTGGGACCAGTGTCACAGGCTGTGACACCTCCCTGCACCCAGAGGTGCTCCCAGTGGGCACTCTGGCACTGGGAGGGACAAAAAGGGTGCTGAAGATACCCCCTCCCCTCTGCTCCAGGCTGTTGAGAATCTTCCCAGCCCCTCCCACACCCCAGAGCTCAGTTCCAGCCAGGGATTTTACCTGCAGTGTCAGTGTCCAGCCCTGTATCCTTGGCCACCTTCAGGAAGATCTAGGGGTGTGGGGAAGGCTGGTGTTAAACACACCAGCTCCAGCAGTCCAGTGAGGGAAAACCCCCAGTCATGGGCAGGGAGTGGCCACCCTGGCAGCCATGGGCAGGCCCCAGCCACAGCCCCCCTGGGTACCTCTTCCAAGGTAGTGTCAGAGATGCCATAGCTGGAGACTCCCAGTTCCCCCAGGTGCGCATCCAGCTCACGGAACAGCTCCCCAAAGGCCCCATCCCTGGCCCCACTGTAGGGCAGGACGAAGAGCACCTCGTGTCCAATGTCCTCCACCAGCCGTGAGCCAGGCACCAGCTTCTGGATCAGCGTGCACAGCTGCGCCACATCTAGGGGAACAGGAAGGGCTGGAAACCTGAGGCAGGAGCTGCTGACTGGTGCAGTTGGCCATAGCTAGCATGTGCCTGACATCCTTGCCAGAGGGTCCCTGGGAGAGCTGGAGGGGATGGAGACCCACCAGTGCAGGGGGACCAGGAGCCAGTGGCAGGGTTGTGCATCCCCAGCCTCTCTGGCTGACGGGGGACATATGGGGAGCAGCTGGGGGATAACTGGAGGGGGACAGGACCCTCACCCATGGCACTGGCCTCACTGCCCTGCTCGCTGCCCAGGCCTGTGTCACTGCTGTGCTCTGAGGCACTGCCGTCCTGCGGGAAAGGACAGCCAGAGCCTGGCACTCCACACCAGTAACTGGCCCCCAGTGCCCCCCAAGTCTCCAGGATGGGGGCACTGGCTGCCCCTGGCAGAAGCTCACCAGGGCTGAGGGACCCACCTTTTTGGTGATGCTGCGGACAGCGCTGGTGTTACCCCCTGTCCCACTCTGCTCCCGCTTCACCAGGGTGAGGTGGTACCCAGTGCCCAGCCTGGCCTTGAGGAAGAGGGGGGACCCACAGCAGCAGAGCTGGCCGTGCGAGATGATGGCAGTGCGGTCTCCCAGTAGCTCTGCCTCGTCCATGTAGTGGGTGGACAGGATGATGGTGCGGCCTGGGAGCAGGGAGGGGGCTTGACCCTGGGCTCTCCTGCCATTCCCCCTATTGTGAGTTTTTCCCACCAGCACATCTCCCTGCTTGCCCAAGACTTGGGGGGCTCAAAGGGAGAAATGGGGAAAGCAGAGCCCCCCACCTCACACCCCCACCCCTGACCTTTGCGGTACTTGAGTAGCAGCTCCCAGATGCTGCGGCGGGAGAAGGGGTCAACCCCAGCCGTGGGCTCATCCAGGATGACCACCCGGGAGCCACCCACGAAGGCAATGGCCACCGAGAGCTTCCGCTGCATCCCGCCTGCAGAGGGACAGCGTTGGGGGGGCCCTGGGCCACCGACCCCCACTTAGGAACCCATCCTGTCCCCTGCACGCACCCGAGAGGTTCCTGGTCTGCTCCCGGCGCTTGTGGGGCAGCCCAGTGTCCTGCAGCAGCTGTTCCATCTCCTCCTGCACCTGCTGCTCAGAGAGTCCCTTCAGCCGCCCATAGAACCAGACATGCTCTTCCACTGTCAGGCTGGAGGGGTAGGGTGAGGAGGCCAGGGGTGAGGGGCACAGGGATTGAGGGGAATAACCCAGCACCACTCCCATTGCATCCCTGTCCCCGCCTACATGTCAAAGAGCACGTTGTGCTGGGGACATATCCCCATGGATTTGCGGATGTTGTCAATATCAGAGCGGATGTCCAAGCCCAGGATATAGGCAGTGCCCGAGGTCGGGGGCAGGAGGCCAGTCAGGATGGACCTGGATGGGGGAGTGGTGGGAAAAGGTGGTCATGGAGTACAGGAGCAGCAGGGTTTGGGGCTGCAGTGCCCTGCCCTATATGGGGACCCAGCTGGGGTCAGCTCCTGTCCCCAGGTGTGGCCGCCCAGCCTCGCCATGGCTCACATTGTAGTGGTCTTCCCAGCACCGTTGTGGCCCAGGAGGGATGTGATCTGCCCCTCGTAGAAGTCCAGACTCAGCCCATTGACAGCCGTGCGGCCACTGCTGCCATAAATCTTCACCAGGTTGCGGATGGAGACGCCAGGCTGGAGCTGGGCAGGTGGCTCCTCCACCAGCACTGGAAGCCACCATGGGGTCATGTCACAGGCAGGATCACTCACAGGGGACAGGACCCCTCACCATGGGGTGCGGGACCTTCCACTGGAGGGCAAGGCCCAGGTTGGAGGGCTCCAGCCCAACTCCATGGCCAACGCCCTCGGCCACAGGGCTCTGAAGTGGGCAGGGACTCACCTTGGGGTGCAGTGAGTGGGCTAGTGGGGTAGAGGGTGTGCCCAGCTGAGGACAACTCTCCAAACCAGTAGCTCTTCAGGAAGGGGAAATTCCAGGGCTTGGGGATTCCGTACTGACCTGCAGCAGATGGGGCTGAGCAGGGCCAGGGCTAGGGACCTGCTGGGGGCCAGGGACATTGTGCTTACCTGGGAAGATGCCCTCGAGGTACCAGGTGGCCAGGCCATAGAGGCCAGCATCCAGCAGCAGCAGCCCCGTGGCCACAGCAAAGTTGTAGGGGTCTCCTGGCACAGGACTGGCACCCAGGTTGTGCCACTGTATGCCCACCCCCTGTTCCTCATACAGGGAGAAGTAATCGCAGCCAAAGCCAAAGGCCACGGGGGACAGCAAGCTCTGGGGGCAGCAAGAGCAGCAGTGTAGGAAAAGACTGGCCCAGGGATACAGCCCAAAGCCCCCCACCCAGGACACCAGGGACGGGCAGCCCTGGCCACTCACCACGAGGATACGGAGTGGGAAGGTGATGTAGTCACGCCAGGCGACGCACAGCACGTAGGGCAGGTACAGAGAGAAGTAGATGATGCCACCGCATGCTGAGGCCAGGTTGGCACGGGGGAAGAAGGTGCTGATGAGGAAGCACTGGCTGATGGTGGCCACTGAGAAGGTGCCGAGGAACAGGAAAATGACAGCTGGGTCGCTGTAGGGCAGGATGTTTCCCAGCTGTGGATGCAGGCAGGTTGGATCCTGTAGAGCCCTCCATGCTGGCTCCCAGCCCCAGTGCTCACTGTGTCAGCCACACTGTCCCCTGAGACCTACAACCTGCCTTGAGGATGAGGACGAGGAGGGCAGAACTGAGGAGGAAGGGGATGAAGCTGCTGAGAAACCAGCTGAGCCAGAGTATCCCACTGCTTAGCCCCATGGTCTTCATGGTCTCCTTGAGACGCGTCTCCTTCTCATGCACCACCCCCTTGATGATCATGGCCACCGAATAGATCCAGGCCAGAGTCATGAAGAGGGGCAGCGAGCGGTTCAGGACGCGCAGGAACCTGGAGAGAGGCCACCAGCCCTTCTACCCCCTGCCTGACGCCCTGGGCCACCACCAGGCCAGGGACAGCAGGGCATGACCAGCCCTGTGCCACCTCCCCAGGGCAGCAATACTGTAGGACACTTGGACACATCCCCTGCATCACTGGGAGGATCACTCAAGGGTCCCAGGGGGTCAGGACTGCCCACCACCCACTCACACATCATCCACGTAGCAGGGGTAGGGCATTTGCTGGACATAGACCCCTGTCCGTGGGGCAGCCCCTGTCTGCACCTGCACCACCGCCTGATCCACCAGGTCCTGCACATAGATGAAGCCCCCCCAGACATAGCGCAGGTCGCTGAAGGGGTCGGCTGCAGGGCCTGGGTCCCAAAACCTGGGGGCAGAGCACAGTGCTGGGAGAAAGAACCCTCCACCACGGGTGCAGGCTGCTTGGGATGCTGCAGAGACCAGCAGGGCAGGGGCTCATCCCCAAACCTGTCCTTGATCTTGTTGGTTCTTGTGACATCATCAATGTCCATGCGGATCTTGTAGCGGACATGGGGGGGAAGCGTGGGGGCTGTGGCATTGATGGGAGGCTGGAAGACCACGGCTGCCCAAAACTGCTGCTCCTCCAACAGCTCCAGGGCCCGGGCCACCAGCTGATCCTCAGTGGCCACCGCCTCGATCTTGTCCAGGCAGACGCACTGCAGGAGGGCAGGCAGGGCTCAGCAGGCACAGGGGGAACAGGTAGGGCAGGCAGGGCTCAACAGGCACAGAGGGGACAGACAAGACAGGCAGGGCTCAGCAGATGCAGGGGCCAGCCCACCCACAGCAGAGGGACACTCACCTCCATGAACTGTGACAGGGTGCTCAGGACCATGTCCACATCCATGTACACCTGGTGCCAGGTGAGGCCCGGCCCAGCTGCTGACCCTGCCAGGAATGTGGCCAGCTCTGGCAGCTTCCAGGAGGTGCCATTGAGGAACCCATCCAGGAGCCGGGCTGTGGCTGGGGCCAGCAGCAGGTCCTGCAAAGCACCAGAGGCTATGCAGCCTACCCTGCTCCAGCTGCATCTCACCCTGTTCCCAGCTGATCCACTCCATTCCCAGCCACATCTCACCCTGCTCCAGTTGCATTCCACCCCGTTCCTGGCCAGAAGCCCCACCACACCCCATCTTGCACCCACAGCAGCCTGGTCCCCAGTCGGAGGGGTCTGTGGTCACACACCTGGAGCACCTGCATCTCCAGACTGCTGTTGAAGATGGCATAGATTCGGGGTCCCAGCTCTTGCCAGGCACCCCCTACCTCCCCCAGCAGTGCCAACTCCCGAAAGGTCCGATTCACCTGTGTGAGAGGGATGAGGAAGGGCCAGGTTGAGACCCTCTCAGTTCCCCCTTAGGCTCGTCACAGCCCCCACTCACCTCGGCCATGATGCTGTCGGGGCCAGGGCCGGGTGGTGTGTACAGAATCTTCCCCACGAAGAGAGGCTTGATGCCCCGCCAGAAGATTTGTGAGAAGGGGTTGGACTCCAGGCTGCGGAGCAGCTCCCGGCAGAAGGGACCTGGTGGGTGCAGAGCCGAGCCCTCACCACCGACCCTCCCCTTCCCTCCTCGTCGACCCCCCCTAAACCTTGGCCGAGCCCCCTGCTCACTGCTGCTGCCCGAGGCCGTGGATTTCCGCTCCGAGCTGTTGCGGTCCAGGAAGGCTTTGATGTCGTTGTCCTCGTACCAGTTGAGGGAAGGGACCCTGAGCCCCCCGCCCTCAGGGTGCCCGCAGGCGATACGTGACAGGGCTGTGAATGCCCCCGCACCAGGACTGCTGGTGCTCAATGCCTCGAGCTCCCGCCGAAGCTCGGCCAGGCTGGTCATGGAGGAGACCTGGGGAGAGCGGCATGGGGAGCAGAGTAGAGCAGTAGGGGACAAGGGCACCCAGGGACAGCGTGGGGGTGGGTAAGGGGCAGAGGAGTGGGGGTGTACCTCCTCCATCAGGGATGCTGCATCCCGCAGAAAAGTGCCCAGGGCTTCCACGGTGCCAGCAATTCCGCCCACCTCTGAGCTCAGCCGTTCCTGCAAGAGGACACGGGAAGGGAGTCACAGCCCCTTCAGGTGGGCTGGGGGTCTCTGCCTCGGCGCCTTCCACCACCCAGCACCCGGCCGGGCTGGGAACTCACCGCCAGGAGCCGTGGGAGGTCCAGCTGGGAGAAGAAGGAGCCCTCCATGGCACGGAGTTGGGGGTCGGGCAGGTCGCAGAGCCCTCGCTGCAGGCGCTGGGTGGAAGCATCATCGCCACCAGCCAGGAAGCTGCCCAGCTCCGAGGCGTTGCACACCAGGGCCTTCAGCGGGAGACGAATGCCCTCGAGGTAGAACTGGAGGGAGAGAGCCGTCATGATGCAGCCACAGGCACTGCGGGCACCAGGAGTGAGCACCGGGAGCGAGCACCGTGCCGACACTCACGATTCTACGGCTGAGCCGAGCCCCCATCAGCTCATCCACCAGCGCCGGGGCCAGGGACGTGTTGGTCCGCAGGAACCGCGAGAAGGTCTCGTCCTTTCTCAGGTATTCCCTCACCGGCAGGGCTGGGGGGGCAGGGGTCAGCCAAGGTGTCTTTCTCCCTCGGCATCCCCCTCTCCCGGTGCTCACCCTCCCGCTGATTCCCGCTCTCCCGGAGCCGGCGCAAGGCGGGCAGAAGCTGGGCAAAGCTGCGCAGGAGCTGCTGCCCGTTGGTGCGGAGCAGGACCTCTCGGGCTTCGACCAGGAGACGGGAGAGGCTGTGGGACGTGAGTGGCAGTGAGATGCCGGCCCAGCCCCGCTCTGCTCCGCAGCCTCCCCGGCCCCGCCGCTCACATGGAGCTGTCGAAGTTGCCCACCACGCCGGGGGCTTCTCCTGCCGTGGGGTGCCGGAAGCAGGGGTTGTTCATGTTGCAGATGATGCCCTGGATCCAGGACAGGGTCCCCGCCGAGGGCAATGCCTTGTTGGGGAAGTGGCCTGCGGGAAAGGCACTCAGGTCCAGAGGGGCAGAGTGGGAGTTCTGGGACCCTCCCCCCCACACACACCTGAGCAGGGAGATGCCAGAGAGCACCCACACTGTGACTGGCTCTTGTGTTTGTCTCCTCTGGTGCTGTCCCACAGGGCGCCCATACAGGGGCACAGAGAAGGGTCCCAGAAGGCACGGGGGGAGGCCTTGCCAACCCAGAGGGTGGTCCGGTGGGGGACACTCACACTCATGCTGCTTGAAGGGCGGGTGGGATCGTCGCACCGAGATCAAGATGAGGAAGAGGAAGAGGGGCCAGAGGATCTCGATGGCCAGTTGGATCTGGGGGAGACCCACGGTTGGGGGCGGGGGTCCCTGGCCCCCTCAGTGCCCAAGGCTCTGCCTGCCCCTGTGCCAGGACCCAGCGGCTCCGGGTGCCACATGCCCCAGTCACTCACTCACCCGCTGCCGCCGGCGGTAGGTGAAGTTCTTCCAGAGCAGCAGCCCCAGTTGGGTGCCCCAGCTGGCCATGGCAGAGGGCGGGGGCCCTGCACCCCAGTCGGCTGCGGCTGTGGGTGACAGCAAGGAGTTCAGCCCCAAGAGCGACACTAGGGTTCTCACTTCCCTCTGGCTCGGGGCTTATCACACCCCAGACACAGTGCCGGGCACAGGGCGGAGCTTCTGAGACTGGCAGGAGCTAGACGGCATTCCTGCAGAAAAGCTCCTTTCCGGAGCTAAGGCCTCAAATCCCATTCTTTCCTAAACCAAAAGCAGCAGAATTGGGCACGAGCTCTGTCCAGGACCATGAGCAGGATTCTCAGCCCACGCTCGGCACAGGGAGCAGCTGGGCACCCCAGGAGCAGCTCCCAGCCTCAGCGACCTGGGCAGTCCAGGAGAGGCAGGGACATGCCCGTGCCAGTTTTCCCGTGGGAGGGATGTGGGTGGGTGTTCCTATGAGATCCTCAGCACCCCAGGAGGGTAATTGCACTGGTGCAGCGGGCTCGAGACAGGAGCTCCCACAGCCGGGTCCAGCGGGTGCCTCCTGAGCTGTGCTGAGACCCCAGCGCTTCAGCTCCGTCCCTTCCCAGCACCAGCTCCGTCTGTGCCAGCTCCTAGGAATTCACTCACCCCTGGAGAGGGGCCAGCAGCTCCCGGGCCGGGCAGCAAAGCGCTGCCAAGGCGGCTCTGCGCCGAGCCCGGTGGCGGCAGCGGCACGACCCAACCAGCAGCGTCCTGTCCGGTGCACCCACCCATGCCCTGACAGGACGGAGCTCCGAGGCGGTTCCCTGGTCACCGCGAGCCCGGAACACCAGGGTCCCCCCTCTTGCCGGTCTTTTTCCTCCAGGGCCAAGGAAGCCAGGGACTCACCCGTCGCCCCGCACCTGCCGCCTCCCCGCCCGCGTCCGAAGATTAACCGGGTCCCGGGAGTAGCCGGGATAAACGGGCACCGGGATTAGGATCCTGGCTGGGAAATCCGCGTAATCGGCCTGTGGGGCCGGACATGAGCGGGGATCGGGGCCAGGATTCCTTCGGGGTGCACCGGGGCAGATGGGGTGACACGAGGGGACAGAGACGGCTGCCGGGGTGAGGGGGACACGGGGAGACAGAAGTGTCTGAGGGTCCACATCCGCTGGAACCGGGGGGTACTGCGAAGCTGCCAGGTCGGGGAAGCCCCAGCCCAGCAGGGGCGACGGCTCTTTTGGGGGCAAAACAACACATAACCCCGGGATCCTCCTCCAGGGGAGCTCGCGTGAGAATCTGCTCACTCATCCCACGAGGACAAACACGGCGCATCGCTGCAGCCGGGAGCTTGGCGGACGCCCCGCTCCCGGTATCCCGCGGCCCGGTAGCCCCCGGCCCCAGCACCCCCCTACCCGGCTCCGCCGCACCATGCTCTCCTCTGGGGCGGGGTGCAGAGTCACCGGGAGGCGGACGGGCCGGCGGAGCGTGAGAGCAACCCGGTGGAAGACACGGACAGCCCAGGGGGGGGGGGCATGGAAACAGCTCAAGGGGACGATGAGGACAGCCCAGAGGGGAGACACGGACAGCTCAGGGGTGCGATGAGGACACGGGGTCAGCCTCGGCGGGGCGGGGAGGCGCGGAGAGCCGCGGTGGGACGCTGCCCACCGAACCCGGCCGAGAGTAGCACAGCCCAGAGTAGCACAGTAGGACACAGCCCTCCCTTCTCTCCTCCGCAGTCCCCGGCCCGGGACCCCTCGTTACCTGCTGCCGCCGCGCGGCCCCTTTAAGAGACCCCGCGGCTCCTTCGGGCGCTCGAAGGCCCCGCCCCTCCCGTGCTACAAAGAAACCGCGGGCGTGACGTCATGGGAACCGGCTCTTAAAGGGGCCGGCACAGCGCGGGGCGGGGGCCTCAGGACGGTGCGAGGAACTGGAGCCTCGCCTTGCCTCTCTGCCCTTCCCTCGCCCCGCCCTTGGCAGCCCTACCGGGCAGCGCGACCCTCCGAAACGCAGCACGTCCCCCAAAAAAGTGGCTCCTTGCCCGGACAGACACGGAGCGACGGCACTGTCAATCCCACATCCCTTAAGTCCGCAGTCGGTTCTCATCTCCCGCTCGGCCCCCCCGGGACACGCAGCATCTCACCCCACTATCCCGCCACTCCGGGGGTCTCACCCAAGTCTGCAGGTCCAGCCTAAGCCCTGACAAGGCACCTGCACCAGAGATCGGCTCCTGCTTATGTTGAAAGGTTGTTTCTTTTTCACATAAAACCTTTCAGTCTAAGAGCATGTGCATTAAAAACCGCAGGGGAGGGGAAACGTCAAGGGTCACCGGCTGCACTGGAGCATTGCCGCGATGCAGGATGCGGCCGTCGGAGGCAGCCTTGGCTCCAGCCTGGGCGATCGGATTGCTACAGCGGTGCTGATGTGCCAGCTCCTGGCCCAGCCCTGCAGCCAACACCGTGGTCTTGGAATCTTGGTCCCTCTGAGTTCTTCAAAGAAGGCACTTCCAGCATCTGGAGATCACACATGTGTGCACACATTCACTCACTCACACTCCCAATGCCAAGGCCCCCCAGTACCCTGGAGGTCTCTCCTACCCATGTTCTGCCTACCCCAGCCCTTCTCCTCCATGAAGCTGAGCCAGGTCCTGCCAGCATGGGGACGAGCAGCAGCACTGGGGGCAGCATGGGCAGCTGCCCCCCACTCCTTCCTGAGGGATCTGGGGGTGTTGCAGGGGCATGCAGTTGACGCTGGGTGTGTGAGAGGTGACACTGTCCACTCCCGGGTGCTGGGGCATCCACCGCTGTCCCACTGCCCTGGAGCCTCAGGGGTCCCATGGGAACTGGCCGAGCTTCTCTCTAGAAACAGGGTCTTTATTTCCTTACTCAGAAAAATAGATTAATTTCCAAAGATAAAAAAGAGTTTAAAAAGAGGGAATGATGAAAGTGGAGGCTGGAATGTGGCTGGCAGTGGGGCTGTACATGAGATGGTGAAGATGGGCCTGGTGCCATCCTGCTCAGTAGCTCTCCTCCTCCTCACGGTAGTAGTGGTACCTGGGGGAATCCCCACCCAGGTCACCAGTGGCATTGGCCACCTCGCCCTGGCTGCCCTGTGGGCAGTACTTGGGGTCATAGATCTGGCGGCCAAGGCCAAAGACCTGCCCACTCTGGTTGGCGCCCTGGTTGGAGCCCATCTGCAGTGACATGGAGGAGTTGTCACACTTCTCTGTGCCCATCTTGGCATCGTAGATATGTCTCCTGGTGCCGGGAGCTGTCATGCCCACCTAGAAGGAAGGACAGGATGGAGTGAGGCTCAGCTGTGGTTCCCCTTGTGCCCTTCCAGCCCAGCACAGGGGCTCACCTGGCTGGCACACTTGTTGGTGCCCATCTGGAGGCTGATGGTGGAGTGGTCCATGGGTGGAAGGATCTGGTTCTTGGGGTCGTAGAGGTGCCTCCGGGTGCCATAGGCTGTCATGCCAGACTGGCTGGCGCACTTGTTAGTGCCCATCTGGAAAAGGGATCTGGTGAGGAGCATCTGCTGCCCCACCCATGCCTGTTCTCCCTCTCTCCATCACCTCCTAGCCCAGGTTCCCCCAGCCAGCAATCCCCCACGCACCCCAGGTTCATGGCTATTGAATGCTGGACACGGATGGTGTCAGATCCCAAAGACACTTGAGGCACCTCGAGCCTTGGGTCCCTCCAGCTGTGCTTGGAGTCATGACAGTGCTGAGGATTTGACAGAACTGGGCACCCCTTTCCCAGACTCCACCCTCGGGACCCCACAGGGCAACCCACCTGCAGTCCAATCACGCACTGCCCAGCCTTCATCTTGGCCTCATCAAAATTCCTCTGCTGCTTCTCCGAGTACTTCACACCAATGTCCACACCACTCTGCAGCCCCTTTGTCTTGGCCTGCCGGGAGTGGTGGTGAGGAAGGACAGGGGTCCCAGACCCACCCTCCTTTCCTGGAGCAGAGGGAGCCACAAGGTCCTATAGGCACCACCCCAAGCTGGGGGTCCCAGCAGGACTGTACCCCTTCCCAAGCCACTCATTCTCCTGTGCTCACCATTCCTGCCAGTGCCAGCAGTGACACTTGCACCTGTGTCAAGTTCCCACTCTCAAAAAGGTCATTTGCTTCAAAGAGATCCACAGGGTTCATGCCATAGCTGGCCATGGCCTTGATGAAGTTGGAGAGGTTCTCGAGCTGCAGGGGGGGAGGGGGGTGAGTCCCAGTGGGTGATGGCAGAGGGACAGTGGGTGGGTGTCAGCAGGGCTGCACCTACCTGGTGCCAGTTCTGAGCTGAGCGGTTGATCTTCCTCACCGAGTTGGGCTGCAGTTTGTTCATGAGCCTGGAGGGATGCAGGGGGTTGTGGGACTGTGGCAGGCAGAGCCCCATGGGGCTGCAGCGCATTGGTCCCTTTCAGGAAGGTCCAGCCCAGGTCTCCCCCATGTGAGGTGATTCCCCACCCAGGGTCCCTGCTGGCCCTCAGGGTTGTCCCCAGACAGAGGTGCTTCAGGGGTTACTCTGGCATGTCTCACCCAGGTCTCTGGCAGATCCAGCCCACCTTTTCCACCCCAAAAGCTTGCAGGGGTCCCCTGGAGAGCTGGTGTTCCCCATCCCCACCCAACCCGGGACTCACTCGCAGAGGATCACCCCGTCCTTCAGCCCCTTCTGGAAATCAGGCCCAATCTGCTGCCCCGTGACGCTCTCAATCCATGTCCGCAGCTCAGCCTCCTTCTGTGGGTCATACTTCTGGGCAAGCTGGAGGGGGTGAGAGAGGGCAGCTCAGGCATAGCCCTAGTATGCACACCAAACCCCTCATGGGAACAGTTCCCCCCTCCTCGGTATGGGAATGGGGACAGAACCACAAGGACAACACTGCCATCAGACACATCAGCTTCTGAACCACTCCAAAAGAACGAGGAGGAACTGCCCGTGAGGGTCACGGGGAAGTGCCCCACCATGGGTCTGTCCCTCCCTGTCCCCTGGAGCCAGAGAGAGCCCAGCTCCGAGCCCCGGGGTCCAGGCTATGAGATGCTCTCCCTTCCGGCAAAGCTCAACACGCCGCCGCAGATTCCTCGGTCACCGCGGCTATGCCAGGAATGTGGACGCCTCCTCCCAAATGGAGACCAGCTGCCAGGGCCGGCAGCATCTCCGGCAGCAGCAGCAGAAGCGTCGCCTCGGCCCTGACCCTCGAGGCAAGAGAAAGACATCCCGACCTTGGGTGGGAAGAGCCTGAGAGCCCCGAGTGCTGTTCTGCCCCTGCCTCATCCCTTCAATGGTCAGGCAGCACCCAGAGGTGACCACAGAATAGGCACTGACCTCTCGCCCATCCTGTTCCCTCCTGGTCCCGTTATGTGCTGGGGTCTTGGGTTCCCAGGGATCCTGAACACGGGGAGACACTGGGATGGGCAGAGTCCAGCCCTACTGTGTGGTGGGGGGACACTCTGGCCTCAAAGGGGAATTTGACTGATGCAGGACGCTGGATCACACATGTGACACCACGTATGTCCCGGACGGGGGATCCCACAGTTCCACCGGATGATTTTCTGGAGTGTAGGCAGCTAAATCTGGTTCCTCTTCCCTCCCCACGGCCAGTGTGAGGGTATTCCAGGGCACAGGAGGCAGTAGAGAGGACAAGCCCCAGAGAAATCCCACCACAGCCCAGTCCGCAAGGGATTGCACAGACTGGGAGCATGCCACTGGTTTAACTGGTTCCCAGTCGGTGATGTCACCTCTAGCAGACACACTGAGGCAGTCAGACTGGCTCATGTCTTGCTGAATCAACCCGAAGAACCAAGAGCATGCGGCGGCAAGGCTTTGGCACGTGTCACCCATTCAGTGGAGGGCAGCCCAGCCCCAGGCAGGCTGGGGCCCGTCCACTCGCTTACAAAACGTAAATCCCCTGCTAGGCTGGGTAAAGGAGCACCCAGCCACAGCCACCACATCCATGCAGCCATGACCATGGCAGCCACATGCCCACCACCACTCGTCCCTTCTTTTCCCTGCCCTGGTCCCATCCAGGCAGCTCCTGTGTCACCAGTCAGGGCACAGTCACAGGGGGCCACCAGCCACCTGCCCTGGGGTGACCACGGCTCAGTCTCTGCTCGTCAGTGGCTGGGCACAGGGCAGCACCGTGGCCACTGCCAGTGCCACCAGCTGTCTGGGGCAGCTGAGTCCCCCCACACTCCCCAGCCCTGCAGGACACCCGCGAGCTGTCGAGGGGGCAGGAGGGTGCTGGCAGCTGCCTGCACCCTGCGGCACTCAGTTCCCTCCTCGGAGTGCAGATAGACTGTCCGAAAGCTCCCGCTTCCCTTTGCCCTTCTAGCCCCGGGGAGAGTCACCGGGGCCACCATTCCCATTACCAGCGAAGGCCGCGGAGCGCCCCGCGGTGGGCTGCGGAACTGCGGGGAAACACAAAGTGCAGAAGCTCCATGGAACTAGTCCGGAGCCACGGGGGACGGGGGCATCGCCTCAGCCCCGGGTGTGACGGGAAGGGTGACAGGAGATTTACCGGGGGCGGCGGGGCAATAGTGACCACTGCACGGGAGAGGCTGCCGGTGCCCGGGACCCCTCTGAGGGCAGGTCCCCCCTGGACACCTCGCCAGGACCCTGCAGGCATCTTCACCCTCTAGAGACTCCGGTACACCCAGTTCCACAGTCTCCCGTGAATCCCCGGCTTTCCATCCTCCCAAGACCTCCCGACTTCTCCACTCTCCGTCCCCAGTGGCACCGGGCACCCTCCAGCTCCTCACAAGAAGAGTGCACCAGGACCCTCCGTTTCTCCAGAACCCCGGGATGCAACCGGAACCCCCAGCGGCACCGGGATTCCCGGCACTCCCAAACTTCCAGGNCATGGAAACAGCTCAAGGGGACGATGAGGACAGCCCAGAGGGGAGACACGGACAGCTCAGGGGTGCGATGAGGACACGGGGTCAGCCTCGGCGGGGCGGGGAGGCGCGGAGAGCCGCGGTGGGACGCTGCCCACCGAACCCGGCCGAGAGTAGCACAGCCCAGAGTAGCACAGTAGGACACAGCCCTCCCTTCTCTCCTCCGCAGTCCCCGGCCCGGGACCCCTCGTTACCTGCTGCCGCCGCGCGGCCCCTTTAAGAGACCCCGCGGCTCCTTCGGGCGCTCGAAGGCCCCGCCCCTCCCGTGCTACAAAGAAACCGCGGGCGTGACGTCATGGGAACCGGCTCTTAAAGGGGCCGGCACAGCGCGGGGCGGGGGCCTCAGGACGGTGCGAGGAACTGGAGCCTCGCCTTGCCTCTCTGCCCTTCCCTCGCCCCGCCCTTGGCAGCCCTACCGGGCAGCGCGACCCTCCGAAACGCAGCACGTCCCCCAAAAAAGTGGCTCCTTGCCCGGACAGACACGGAGCGACGGCACTGTCAATCCCACATCCCTTAAGTCCGCAGTCGGTTCTCATCTCCCGCTCGGCCCCCCCGGGACACGCAGCATCTCACCCCACTATCCCGCCACTCCGGGGGTCTCACCCAAGTCTGCAGGTCCAGCCTAAGCCCTGACAAGGCACCTGCACCAGAGATCGGCTCCTGCTTATGTTGAAAGGTTGTTTCTTTTTCACATAAAACCTTTCAGTCTAAGAGCATGTGCATTAAAAACCGCAGGGGAGGGGAAACGTCAAGGGTCACCGGCTGCACTGGAGCATTGCCGCGATGCAGGATGCGGCCGTCGGAGGCAGCCTTGGCTCCAGCCTGGGCGATCGGATTGCTACAGCGGTGCTGATGTGCCAGCTCCTGGCCCAGCCCTGCAGCCAACACCGTGGTCTTGGAATCTTGGTCCCTCTGAGTTCTTCAAAGAAGGCACTTCCAGCATCTGGAGATCACACATGTGTGCACACATTCACTCACTCACACTCCCAATGCCAAGGCCCCCCAGTACCCTGGAGGTCTCTCCTACCCATGTTCTGCCTACCCCAGCCCTTCTCCTCCATGAAGCTGAGCCAGGTCCTGCCAGCATGGGGACGAGCAGCAGCACTGGGGGCAGCATGGGCAGCTGCCCCCCACTCCTTCCTGAGGGATCTGGGGGTGTTGCAGGGGCATGCAGTTGACGCTGGGTGTGTGAGAGGTGACACTGTCCACTCCCGGGTGCTGGGGCATCCACCGCTGTCCCACTGCCCTGGAGCCTCAGGGGTCCCATGGGAACTGGCCGAGCTTCTCTCTAGAAACAGGGTCTTTATTTCCTTACTCAGAAAAATAGATTAATTTCCAAAGATAAAAAAGAGTTTAAAAAGAGGGAATGATGAAAGTGGAGGCTGGAATGTGGCTGGCAGTGGGGCTGTACATGAGATGGTGAAGATGGGCCTGGTGCCATCCTGCTCAGTAGCTCTCCTCCTCCTCACGGTAGTAGTGGTACCTGGGGGAATCCCCACCCAGGTCACCAGTGGCATTGGCCACCTCGCCCTGGCTGCCCTGTGGGCAGTACTTGGGGTCATAGATCTGGCGGCCAAGGCCAAAGACCTGCCCACTCTGGTTGGCGCCCTGGTTGGAGCCCATCTGCAGTGACATGGAGGAGTTGTCACACTTCTCTGTGCCCATCTTGGCATCGTAGATATGTCTCCTGGTGCCGGGAGCTGTCATGCCCACCTAGAAGGAAGGACAGGATGGAGTGAGGCTCAGCTGTGGTTCCCCTTGTGCCCTTCCAGCCCAGCACAGGGGCTCACCTGGCTGGCACACTTGTTGGTGCCCATCTGGAGGCTGATGGTGGAGTGGTCCATGGGTGGAAGGATCTGGTTCTTGGGGTCGTAGAGGTGCCTCCGGGTGCCATAGGCTGTCATGCCAGACTGGCTGGCGCACTTGTTAGTGCCCATCTGGAAAAGGGATCTGGTGAGGAGCATCTGCTGCCCCACCCATGCCTGTTCTCCCTCTCTCCATCACCTCCTAGCCCAGGTTCCCCCAGCCAGCAATCCCCCACGCACCCCAGGTTCATGGCTATTGAATGCTGGACACGGATGGTGTCAGATCCCAAAGACACTTGAGGCACCTCGAGCCTTGGGTCCCTCCAGCTGTGCTTGGAGTCATGACAGTGCTGAGGATTTGACAGAACTGGGCACCCCTTTCCCAGACTCCACCCTCGGGACCCCACAGGGCAACCCACCTGCAGTCCAATCACGCACTGCCCAGCCTTCATCTTGGCCTCATCAAAATTCCTCTGCTGCTTCTCCGAGTACTTCACACCAATGTCCACACCACTCTGCAGCCCCTTTGTCTTGGCCTGCCGGGAGTGGTGGTGAGGAAGGACAGGGGTCCCAGACCCACCCTCCTTTCCTGGAGCAGAGGGAGCCACAAGGTCCTATAGGCACCACCCCAAGCTGGGGGTCCCAGCAGGACTGTACCCCTTCCCAAGCCACTCATTCTCCTGTGCTCACCATTCCTGCCAGTGCCAGCAGTGACACTTGCACCTGTGTCAAGTTCCCACTCTCAAAAAGGTCATTTGCTTCAAAGAGATCCACAGGGTTCATGCCATAGCTGGCCATGGCCTTGATGAAGTTGGAGAGGTTCTCGAGCTGCAGGGGGGGAGGGGGGTGAGTCCCAGTGGGTGATGGCAGAGGGACAGTGGGTGGGTGTCAGCAGGGCTGCACCTACCTGGTGCCAGTTCTGAGCTGAGCGGTTGATCTTCCTCACCGAGTTGGGCTGCAGTTTGTTCATGAGCCTGGAGGGATGCAGGGGGTTGTGGGACTGTGGCAGGCAGAGCCCCATGGGGCTGCAGCGCATTGGTCCCTTTCAGGAAGGTCCAGCCCAGGTCTCCCCCATGTGAGGTGATTCCCCACCCAGGGTCCCTGCTGGCCCTCAGGGTTGTCCCCAGACAGAGGTGCTTCAGGGGTTACTCTGGCATGTCTCACCCAGGTCTCTGGCAGATCCAGCCCACCTTTTCCACCCCAAAAGCTTGCAGGGGTCCCCTGGAGAGCTGGTGTTCCCCATCCCCACCCAACCCGGGACTCACTCGCAGAGGATCACCCCGTCCTTCAGCCCCTTCTGGAAATCAGGCCCAATCTGCTGCCCCGTGACGCTCTCAATCCATGTCCGCAGCTCAGCCTCCTTCTGTGGGTCATACTTCTGGGCAAGCTGGAGGGGGTGAGAGAGGGCAGCTCAGGCATAGCCCTAGTATGCACACCAAACCCCTCATGGGAACAGTTCCCCCCTCCTCGGTATGGGAATGGGGACAGAACCACAAGGACAACACTGCCATCAGACACATCAGCTTCTGAACCACTCCAAAAGAACGAGGAGGAACTGCCCGTGAGGGTCACGGGGAAGTGCCCCACCATGGGTCTGTCCCTCCCTGTCCCCTGGAGCCAGAGAGAGCCCAGCTCCGAGCCCCGGGGTCCAGGCTATGAGATGCTCTCCCTTCCGGCAAAGCTCAACACGCCGCCGCAGATTCCTCGGTCACCGCGGCTATGCCAGGAATGTGGACGCCTCCTCCCAAATGGAGACCAGCTGCCAGGGCCGGCAGCATCTCCGGCAGCAGCAGCAGAAGCGTCGCCTCGGCCCTGACCCTCGAGGCAAGAGAAAGACATCCCGACCTTGGGTGGGAAGAGCCTGAGAGCCCCGAGTGCTGTTCTGCCCCTGCCTCATCCCTTCAATGGTCAGGCAGCACCCAGAGGTGACCACAGAATAGGCACTGACCTCTCGCCCATCCTGTTCCCTCCTGGTCCCGTTATGTGCTGGGGTCTTGGGTTCCCAGGGATCCTGAACACGGGGAGACACTGGGATGGGCAGAGTCCAGCCCTACTGTGTGGTGGGGGGACACTCTGGCCTCAAAGGGGAATTTGACTGATGCAGGACGCTGGATCACACATGTGACACCACGTATGTCCCGGACGGGGGATCCCACAGTTCCACCGGATGATTTTCTGGAGTGTAGGCAGCTAAATCTGGTTCCTCTTCCCTCCCCACGGCCAGTGTGAGGGTATTCCAGGGCACAGGAGGCAGTAGAGAGGACAAGCCCCAGAGAAATCCCACCACAGCCCAGTCCGCAAGGGATTGCACAGACTGGGAGCATGCCACTGGTTTAACTGGTTCCCAGTCGGTGATGTCACCTCTAGCAGACACACTGAGGCAGTCAGACTGGCTCATGTCTTGCTGAATCAACCCGAAGAACCAAGAGCATGCGGCGGCAAGGCTTTGGCACGTGTCACCCATTCAGTGGAGGGCAGCCCAGCCCCAGGCAGGCTGGGGCCCGTCCACTCGCTTACAAAACGTAAATCCCCTGCTAGGCTGGGTAAAGGAGCACCCAGCCACAGCCACCACATCCATGCAGCCATGACCATGGCAGCCACATGCCCACCACCACTCGTCCCTTCTTTTCCCTGCCCTGGTCCCATCCAGGCAGCTCCTGTGTCACCAGTCAGGGCACAGTCACAGGGGGCCACCAGCCACCTGCCCTGGGGTGACCACGGCTCAGTCTCTGCTCGTCAGTGGCTGGGCACAGGGCAGCACCGTGGCCACTGCCAGTGCCACCAGCTGTCTGGGGCAGCTGAGTCCCCCCACACTCCCCAGCCCTGCAGGACACCCGCGAGCTGTCGAGGGGGCAGGAGGGTGCTGGCAGCTGCCTGCACCCTGCGGCACTCAGTTCCCTCCTCGGAGTGCAGATAGACTGTCCGAAAGCTCCCGCTTCCCTTTGCCCTTCTAGCCCCGGGGAGAGTCACCGGGGCCACCATTCCCATTACCAGCGAAGGCCGCGGAGCGCCCCGCGGTGGGCTGCGGAACTGCGGGGAAACACAAAGTGCAGAAGCTCCATGGAACTAGTCCGGAGCCACGGGGGACGGGGGCATCGCCTCAGCCCCGGGTGTGACGGGAAGGGTGACAGGAGATTTACCGGGGGCGGCGGGGCAATAGTGACCACTGCACGGGAGAGGCTGCCGGTGCCCGGGACCCCTCTGAGGGCAGGTCCCCCCTGGACACCTCGCCAGGACCCTGCAGGCATCTTCACCCTCTAGAGACTCCGGTACACCCAGTTCCACAGTCTCCCGTGAATCCCCGGCTTTCCATCCTCCCAAGACCTCCCGACTTCTCCACTCTCCGTCCCCAGTGGCACCGGGCACCCTCCAGCTCCTCACAAGAAGAGTGCACCAGGACCCTCCGTTTCTCCAGAACCCCGGGATGCAACCGGAACCCCCAGCGGCACCGGGATTCCCGGCACTCCCAAACTTCCAGGAGCACGGCCAGTCGCAGCGCCTGGTGGATCCAGTATCTCCCAGCCCCCGATTTGTTCCTGTCCGGTGGTCTCAGTACCCCCCGGTCCCCGCCGCGGCTCACCCTGTTCTTGACCTCGGCGGAGAGGCCGTAGGACGGGCCCTTGTTGAACTGGGAGCTGCTCATGGTGGGGAGCGGAGCCGGTACCGGAGCGGGGAGAGGGCAGCGGGCCCGGTACCGGGCGGGGTGGGGGAGGTGGCGGGGCCGGGCCCGGCCCCCCCGCGCTGATTGGACAGGCCGAAATGCCCAAATAAGGCCAGGAGCAGCAGGACCATGGTGGGTTCCCACATCCCGACAGTGCGAGCCGGGTGGGGGCACCGGGAGCCTGGGCAGCCCGGGGTCGGTGCTGGAGACGTCCCGGGCTCATCCACGGGCTCACCCACGGGCGCACCCACGGGTACACCCACGCACCCACCCATGGGCACACCCACGTACCGACCCGCGGGCACACGCAAACACCGGCAGACGGGCACACGCGTGTGCATTACCCCACACACGCGCGTACACAGGTGTGTGCACACCGACCCCGCGTTGTGCGCGCACACACCCACACCCACGCACCCCCGACCCACGGGCGCTACCCTGCACACGCACACTCACGCACTCACACTCACGCACCTGCCTGCGCCCACCCACAGTCACGCGCACACGCGTTCCTCCGGCCCCGCACTCCCCGCACCTCCACCCACCCTCTCCCCAGTCCCGACCCCCGACCGTGTCCATGTCCCCTCGGAGCCAGCAGATGGCCCACGCGAGACTGCCCGGCCCAGCCGCGCGGAGCGGAGAACACACTCCGCTTCTTCCCGGGACCCCCCGGTAGCCGGCCCGAGCAGTCCGTGGGCAGTGGCCGGGGGTCCCTACGCAGCATCCCATCCGGTCCGTCAGCCGGGGTTTATTCGCTGACTCCCCTGTTTCCCCGTTGTGGGGTCCCGTTACCCCGCGGGTGGGTGAATCACAGGGGCGAGGGGAAAGGCAGTGACCCCGAGGGAATGGTCCCGGCACTGCCACCGAACCCACAGAGGGGCAGAGCTGGGCGCAACCCACAGGTAGGAGCCCAGAGTCCCACCAACCCACTCACCCCCACACTCAGTTCCTCCAGCGGGATGGGGCTTTTCCTTCCTGGACAGAAGGACATCCCCAAACAGGGTAAACCCCCAGACGGGAGAGGCCGGCACCAGTCCTGCAAGGTGGGCTCAGCACTGAAAGTCCCTGAAGTCACCCACGAGCCCACCACTCCCAGGAGTGCTGGGATCCTCCTGTCCCTCCGTGACCCATGGGGCAGCTGGGGTCCCTCTGCCCTTTGTTACCCCTGGAGTGCCCCAGCCCCCGGCCTCGCGCCTGGGTGCGCTTTCGGCTTTTCCTGTTTCGGGTCGGGCTGCGAAGCCGATGAGGAAACGAGGCGGCGTCACACGCACCCTCCTGACACTGCGCCCCACGAATGTGGCCGGGGCCGTGAGCAGCCGGCACGGCGGCCGGGCTAAACGAGGGGCTGCGGGCAGCAGCTCGGCCCCCCGGGAATCATGTTCTCCCGGAAGAAACGGGAGCTGATGAAAACCCCCTCCATCTCCAAGAAGACCCGGGCGGGAAGCCCCGTCCCACAGAACTTGCCGGTGAGTGTCTCCTGCCGTGTCCCTGGCAGGGTTCGGAGGCATGGAGACGTGGGGGTTGTGGGGTAACAGCACCCACAGAGCTGCTGGAAAGAGTCACAGGGTGACAAAGGGGACCTCGATACGTCCAGGAGGTCGGAGAGGAGGAGAAAGGAGCCGAGGAAAGACCTTGCTCATTGGGCTGGGGGGAGGTGGGAGGGCATTTTGCCCCTGATTAAGGGGACAGAGCAGCCGCCAAAGGAGGCGGGGGGGGGGGGGGGGCAGGAAAGGACACGGAGGAAATGTGGCGCTGCGGCCGAGGGTTTGAGGAGGGCAGAGGGACCCCCAAACCTCACTGGG
>VXAU01005249.1:169145-186485 GCA_013399695.1 Formicarius rufipectus | reverse complement strand
GGTGGATGGTGGGTGGCTGCTGGGGCCCGCAGCCAGGATAGCACAGCTTCCTGCTGTGAGCTATTTTCATCCGCCCGTTTTCCTGTTTACAGTGCAGCAGTGCCAGCTGCCTGCCAGGGCTCCCCAAGCCCCATGGGGTGCTGGGCATGGTCCCCCCATGCCCCCAAACCATCAGGGTGGCTGGCAGGATGGGGCTGGGTGGTCTACAGGTCCACAAATGGCTGTGCCTGTCAGAGGGGGCACAGGGAGTGCATCGATCCCATGGTCCAGTGGGCACACAACACCCTGTTCTCAGACGTGGTTTTGCAGAAACCCCTTCCCAAGCCCGAGCTGGAGGCTGGGATGGACAGAGGGCTTTGCCTGGCTGAGTAGTGAGTTCCAATCCCCCATCCCAGCACTTCCATGTGGGAGGCTCCTCATCTCCTTATCAGGTTGCCATTGCCCAGCCCTGGCCCCACGCTGGGAGAGACCCAGACAGATCTCCAGGCTGGCAGCTGCAGTTCATGAAGGTGACAGTCCTGGGAAAGGATGTACTGGATGCAGCAAGCCTGGTTGGATCAGGCACGGGCAGCAGGACAGACCTGCTGCATGCCTCACAGCTGGGAGCGTCCATCCAGGAGGAGGGAGGGAAGGAAACGAGGAGGAAATTCCCAAACTGCTTTCAAGGGAAAAAGTTACTGTTGTGGAAAAAATACCTCAAAGGTTGGAGTGCCCCTGGCCACCACTGGGCTAGACAGGAGATACACAGCCACGGCTGTGGCGAGGTGCTGGACAGGCCATGCCATTCCTGGGAAGCCCCGAGGCCAAGGGGATGGGCTGCATGGTCTGGGAGATGGCAGAACCCTACCTGGCATGTGGCTTGCAGGGAGTGGCTGGGAGGTTAATAGGACAGGGATGTAGGATAGGAACACAAAACAGGGATGCAGGGCAGGCACATGGGGCAGGAACATGGGGCAGGGACACAGGGACATCCCCCCTCTCTTGCAGACCCCAAGGAGCCCCAGCGGCCACTGGCTCATGAATGCCTGGGTGAAACACTGCGCATCCTGCGCCAGGTCATCTGCACATACCCGCTGCTCAACACCTTGGAGACCCTGACAGCTGCTGGGACCCTCATCTCCAAAGTCAAGGGTGAGACAGTGGGACTGGAAGTGCTGTCCTACTCCCCTTCTGCCCCACCTCAGGGTGCCCAAGGGGGGTTTTCTGGGAGCAGAACTGCCCCGTGGACTGGTGGAGAGTGCAAAAGCATCAGCTGCCTCTTGCTGTGGTTCGGCTTTAAGGACGATATAGTGTCAGAAATGACAGATCCTGCCTGGGGGTTTCCAGGCACAGCCACAGGAAAAACACTGAAATAATCAGATCCTGCTCCTGGCAGCCCCTCGTGTTTATAGAGCGGGGTTTGGGAGGCCAGATCCAGGCTGAGCACCACCTCCCTCCGCTGTCATCCACAGCGACATGACTGCACCGACCACAGGCACAGCACAACCTTCTGCGTCACCCGCCGCTTCCTGGACACCCAACAGCAACCATGGGGGACAGGAAGCCTCATGGCAGGTGGCAAGAGGGCTGCCAGGGCTGGCCCCACGTGGGGACAGGAGGGAGTGGTCTGGGAGCAGACCCCAGCCCCTCACTGCAGCAGGGGGCTCAGTCCACCCCAAGAAGCAGACCCAGGGTGTGTCCAGGAGCCCTGGCTGCTGCTGGTGTCCCGTTCCATGGGCATCTGCCAAGCACCATCTGTGCTGGTTCCTCCTGCTGCTGCTGGTGGTGGTTCCTCCTTTGGACTTGGGCAAGAGCCCTCCCAGAGGAGTCCATCCTGCTTGGAGCAGGGTCTCAATGAGCTGTGAGGCAGTGGATCAAGTCCAGCAGTGCTTTTCCAGCAGCCCTGAGTAACGGGAATAAACAGAAACATGAGCCAAGGGATGCTGTCAGGGGAAGTCAGATCTGGGAAAAAGCAAGGGGACATTGTGCTGTGCTGGAGAAATCCATCATCCGTTGGGATGATCCTCTCCACTGCTCCCTCAGCTCATGCCAGTCCCCACCCCAGTCCCACAGCCCCACTGACACCCTGACACCAGGTTCTTCTGCTGAGACAGGGACACGTGCTTGTGGTGACAGGTCTCCCACACTCACTCATCTCCAGGTTTCCACTATGAATCCAACAATGAGGCGGACAAACGGGAGTTCGAGAAGGCCGTGGAGACCATCGCCGTGTCCTTCAGCAGCACGTAAGGGATTTTGAGCAGCTGCCCCTGGAGATGGTCTGTGGGTGCCACTGGGTGACAGTCCATGTCACCGTCCCTGTGCTGAGCCCAGCCATGCTCCTCTCCCCACAGGGTGTCTGAATTCCTCATGGGGGAGGTGGACAGCAGCACCATCCTCTCCATCCCACCCAGCGACCAGAACCAGGTGAGCGTTGGGGTTTGGGATGGCACAGGGCTGGTCCCCTCAGCTCTGGTGTAAGCCCAAAGCAGGGCTGTTTCTCCAGAGACATTCCCGTGAGCTCCCAGGCACAGCCAACTTCCAGCAACAGCTGAAAGGTTCTGGCAGCTCCAGGCATCATCCTTCCCTTCATTGGCTTGACTGATCAGTCCCTTTTCTTTCCAAATCCTCAAAGAGTATGGAGAACCTCTACGGGGGGATCCCTGGGCCTGGAGGAGACAGCATGCCTTCAGGCATGGAGAACTATGACATGGGTAAGCAGGTGCAGGGTTTGGGGTGGGCATGCCTGGCTGAGGAGGAACTGGTGCCTTCTCCATCATCGCTGCAACCCTGAGCCACAGGTGGCTCCTCAGCCGGGAAGAGGCAGCAGAGCCAGTGCCATCAGGGTCAGCAGGACTCTGGCACAGAGATGGGGAGGTTTGTGCTGGAAGCTCACGGAGTCTCCCACTGCAGCCTGTCCTCCAGCTGAGGAAGTGGATGTGATGCTGCAGCGCTGTGAGGGCGGGGTGGAAGCTGCACTCCAGTATGCCAAAACCTTCTCCAAGTACATGAAGGACCTGATTGGATACCTGGAGAAAAGGACCACGCTGGGTGAGCAGGGGGATGGCGGGTGGGTACTCTCTGGAGGGACTGAGCCCTGGGACAGGTCCAGGTCCCTATGAGAGGCTGGGGGGAGGCCAACACTTCCAGGGAAGTGAGAACTTCACTCCTTAAGTTCCTGATTTATTTTTCAAAAGGAGATTGGGTTTCACAAGGGAAATCCTGGTGTCTCATATGTCTTTTCACATCCAAACTTTTTCTTTCAGAGATGGAGTTTGCCAAAGGGCTCCAGAAAATGGCCATCAGTTGCAAGCAGATCATGAGCCAGGAAGTAAGTCCCCCTTTCCTTAAAGCCCCTGGCACTGGGCTGGATTGATTGCCAGCAGCCCACATGCCTAAGCTCTAGAGCCCAGAAGAACATGCAAGCAGATTTCCAAAGCTCTGCCTGGAAAAATTCAGGATGTGGCTTCTACCAGCAGCCACTAGCCTCACCACACCTCTGGCTCTTCCTCCCCAGAGGATGTGTCTCCTTGGGCTCAGGCCGGGTGCTGGGGCTCAGGGTGATGTGTTTTCCCATTTCCCAGACCAACATGCCCTTCCTGTCTATCTACCTGCTGGCCCTGGAGCAGGACATGGAGCATGGGACATCGGTTCTGCAGGCAGCCAGCACCCTCCAGCACCAGACCTTCCTGCAGGTGAGGAGATGAAGGGTCCTCCCCGAGGGTGGTGGTCCTAGCATTGCAGAGCTAGCTCTTCCTTGGCTCAGTCCAGAGGGAACATGCACCTGGCACTTCCCAGGCTGCCGATTTTTGTCTCTGGCACAAACCAGTGCCTGTGACCTGGCCATGCTGGGAGCAATAGTGACCAGCACAGGGCACTTCTCCTTGCAAAGCCATGGCAAGGGTGGAGCAGGAGCACTCAGCTCAGGGCATCACCAGGCTGTTCCTCCCTCCCAATCCAGCCTCTGACCTTGAGACGCCTCGAACACGAGAAGCGGAGGAAGGAGATCAAGGAGCAATGGCACCGGGCACAGAGGAAACTGGTGAGTGACTGGATTTGTGATCCCAGTGCCAGTCTGGAGCACCCCATAACATGTCCCCCTCTAAGGATTCTGGACCCCCTGCCCCTCTGTAGTAGCTCAGGTGCCTCTGCTCTGCTGGGGGACCCCAGGGAGCCAGAGGGAGCTGTGACCCCCTTGCTGGTTCCATCCTCACCTGGGTCATGGCTCACCCTGGCAGCAAGAGGCAGAGGGGAACCTGCGCAAGGCCAAGCAGACGTACATGCAGCGCAGCGAGGAGCACGACAAGGCCAAGTACATGGCAGTGAAAGCGGAGGAGGAGCAGCAGAACACAGCCAGCAGCATCACCACCAAAACCCTGGACAAGAAGAGGCGGCTGGAAGAGGAAGCCAAGAACAAGGTAGGGAGGTGGCAGCTCTGGAGGAGCTTCCTTGCTCCTGCTGTTGCTGCACAGGAGCAGCCCTGAGCCATGTGGAGTGAGCTCCCTTGGATCCTTGAGCATGGCATGGGAATGCTTGGAAGAACAGGGTCCAAGGGGCTGTTCTTGTTCTCCTCACCTCTGAGCTGTTACCTCTTGCTCTCCCAAATCTAAGGCAGAAGAGGCCATGGCCACATATCGCACCTGTGTGGCTGATGCGAACACGCAGAAGCAGGAGCTGGAGGACACCAAAGTGAACTCCCTGCGGCAGATCCATGAAGTGATCAAACAGAGTGACCAGGTCATCAAGACGGTGAGTGGGGCTGGATTGGGGTGTCCCCAGGGAAAGAGCTGAATGTATTCTGCTCTGGAGATTTCAGAGTTGCCTCCCAGCAGAGCTGGCTGTGCTGACCTTATTTGTCAGGGGTCTGGGTGGGTGCAGAGCTCCCCGCTTCCTCATGCTTAGAAAAATCAACACTCAAGGCTGCAGAACAAGTGCTGCTCAATGCTCCTGATTCCCCACCTAACATGGAACTCCTGGTTCCTCTGCTCCTGATTCCCCACTGAACCTGTCACATCTTTTCCCTCTCCTCCTATACCTCAGCTCACAAAGCTCATGCCAGTCTCTCTCCACATCACTTTTAGGCCACCATCTCCTTCTACCAGATCATGCACATGCAGACGGCGCCACTGCCTGTGAACTTCCAGACCCTGTGTGAGAGCAGCAAGCTGTACGACCCAGGCCAGCAGTATGCATCCCACGTGCGGCAGCTGCAGCGCGGGGACGAGCCCGACGTCCAGTACGACTTCGAGCCCTACGTGTCCCACAATGCCTGGTAAGGGAGGAGAGGGGAACCATCCCTGGGAAACATCCCAGCTCAGCTGTGGACCCTTTGTCATCACCTGCAAGAACTAGGATGCTTTCAGCTTTCCTGAAGGCAGCTCCTGCTGGGAGTGGTGGGGTTGGACCAGCTCAGAGTCCCCCTCATATCCTTCAGTGAGTGAGATGGGCTGTCAAGTATTTAAGAAACAACTGTGCATCCCAAGGGTGGTGGATAGCAGCCATGGATAAGGTTTCCACATGTCCTTCCCTCCTTCCCATCCACATTCCCCTTTCCCTTCCAGGTCCCCTTTTTCTCGGACACGGAAGGGCAGCTTCAATGCCAATGAGTTCTCCTCGAGTGCTGAGGGGGCTGGGACTGGCTCTGAAGCTGGGGCAGGAGCCAAGGAGCCACCGAGTGGGGCCGGGGCAGCTGAGCGGAGAGGTGAGCCTGGCAGCAGTGGGTCAGGCTGGGAGCCTCCCAAGCTGAATTCCCTAAAGGATATTAAATCAGATCTATAGTGCTTTTCTCCCTAACAGACCATTATCCATCTTCCTATCCCCTTTTCCCTGCTGGGTGTCACTGGAGGCATCGAACACCACGAGCAGCTTCTCCCACTCATCCCAGTTTCTCCCAGCAACTACACTGTTCTCCCTGTGCTCCCTCCCGAATGCAGACAGCAATCCCAATGGACTGTATGTTCTCTCTGCAGGTGGGAGGGGACACCAGGTCCATAAATCCTGGCCAACCTCTGTTGCTGATGCTGACAGCAGCCTGGATTCCAGTGCAGGTAGATAAGGGAACAGCTCAGGAGCCCCTCCTGGTGCTCTAAGCTCAGAGCATCCCAGTTAGGCAGGACCAACCCCTGTTTTACCTGCCCTGTGAGAACACAGTTGGTAGATGCCTACCCTGATCCCTGTCTCCAGTGGGGTGGGTTGGGTGGAGTGGGGTGGGATGAGTTCTTAGAAGAGAAACAGCTTTGCCAGTAATTCAGTAGTTTGTGGATTTTCCTTGGACAGGTGAATTCAGCCACAAACTCCAGCGGCTCTCATCCAATGGCACTGTGTCCTCCAATGAGGAGCTGGAGGAGAAGGACGAGACCACCACCCCCTTTGAGCAGAGTAGGTGACAGTGCAGGAGGTGACAGTGCGGGAGGTGACAGTGCTGCAGCTGCACTCCCCCCACCCCTGGCAGAGCTCCCTGTGGGCCACTTTTCCCTCATCCAGTAATTCTGGAGGCAAACCCAATGATTGCTGGGGATTCCTGATGGTGTTCCTGGTAGTGCTGCCTTTCCTGAAGAATGAACCCTTTCCCAAGGAATGACCATCCCTGCTCAAGCTGTGCTTGACCTCACATTTCCTTTTGCTCTGCCCACAGGCATCAATGGGATCACCCCAGAGCTGACGGCTCCCACAGGGCCCTTCCGGAATGTTGGCTTGTCCAAGGCTGCCCAGACCCATCGACTGAGGAAGCTCCGTGCCCCTTCCAAGTGTCGGGAGTGCAACAGCTACGTGTACTTCCAGGGAGCTGAGTGTGAGGAGGTGAGCTGGGAGAAGTGGGAAGAGAGCTGGTGCTGAAACTCACCTGAGCCCAGCTCTGACCATGGTCAGGAGGCCATTCCTCCTGTGGGGAGGATTCCAGGTGCTTTCCATTGGTCCTGCAGTGTCACCAAGGCGTTTTTGCTGTCTCCCAGTATGCTCTGAGCAACACTTGGTGTTTCTCTGTAGCTCCCCTCCCACCTCCCTGTCTTCCCTTCTCTCTTCTAGTGCTACCTGGCCTGCCACAAGAAGTGCCTGGAGACCTTGGCCATCCAGTGCGGGCACAAGAAGCTCCAAGGGAAGTTGCAGCTCTTTGGGCAGGATTTCACAAAGGCATCTCAGGGCAGCCCGGACGGGATCCCCTTCATTGTCAAGAAGTGCATTTCAGAGATTGAGAAGCGGGCTCTGAAAACCAAGGTGAGTCACATTCTCCTCTCTCCTCCTCCTCCTCAGCTGGCTCAGCCCTTGGAAGGATCCTCTGGAAAACCAACAGGCTCAATTTCAATCAGGGCAGGGAGCCAGGGAGTTCTGGGGATGAACTTGACCCAGATACCTCAAACTCTGCCTGTGGAAACTCAACTCTGCTCCCTCCTGCTTTCCTATGAAGTAGGAATGACTGAGCTGGAAGGAAATAACCAAGAATGATGTCCCAGAGGGATTTCCCATCCCAAAAAGAGAGGATGGGAGTACACAGCTCACTGTCCCTTGCAAACATGAAGAGGAACATCCCCCACCTCAGCTCCACTTTTCTCTCTTTCACAGGGCATCTATCGAGTTAACGGTGTCAAGACCCGTGTGGAGAAGCTCTGCCAGGCCTTTGAGAACGGGAAGGATTTGGTGGAGCTGTCCCAGGCCTCCCCCCATGACATCAGCAATGTCCTGAAGCTCTACCTGAGACAGGTGAGATGCTGCTGGTACCTCCTGTGGTGGGATGGAGGGGAGGTGGCCTTTGGAACCAACCTGGCAGGAGGAATTCTACACAAACCAGAGTCAGTAATTGGGTGGGTGGGGAGGGTGCTCTCCCAGCAGGGATTGGGTTGGCTGTGGAGGTGGGGCCACAATGACCCCCCCACAGCTCACCCTACACTGTGTCACAGCGGTCACGGCCGCGGAACAGCAACGTGCAGAAGCACCAAACCCTCCTCCCCTTCCACTTGGGGAACTGGGCACCTGAAAAGGGGAAGGGACCCAGCAAAGGTCACCCCACACAGGCTGAGTCACATCCCCCTGGGGTGGACTCTGCCCATCGGATCCCCCAGGCTCGGCTCGGTGGGGTCTCTGCCCCTTGGGACAGCTTTGACTGGGTTCTGCCCCTCTGGTCACCCTGGGCTGGGCTCAGCAGGGTCTCTGCCCCTCAGGTTGCCCACAGCAGCACTGCCCCAGACACCCACCTCCTTGTACCCAAACTGTCGGTGCAAACAGCATCACCCACATCCTCCAACAGCCACCACAAGGCAGGAGGAGCGGAAGCTGCTTCTCTCTCACAGGCAGCTGTGGATTAACTCCTTTCATGCTGCCTTTCTCTGGTGTGACCTCTCTGGTGGCTCTTCAGTGTCACATCACGGGAGCAGCCACGTCCTTGGGCTCTTGCGTACCAGGAGTGAAGGGCTCTGAGTTGCTTCTGTGGTTTGTCCAAAGAAAAGCAGAGTGAAACAAGATGGGGAACTCAGTCCTGAGTCCCAACCTGACCCTTTGCTGCAGAGAAATAGGTTAAAGTCCCTCTGTAAAGGGCTGGATGGAGGGAACTACCTCTCTGTGAGGCAGCCTGTCCCCAAAACATCCTTTTAAGCCACTATGAAAACATCACCGGCCATGTGGAACACCTAGCAGTCAACACCCACCAGCCCCGCTGCCTCACACAAACTTCAAAGCAGTTTCCCTGGCCGCAGCCCCACCTTCACCTCAGGCTGTGCCTTTTGCATCCTGTGCCCTTCACATCCTCCCTTCCCCACCCAGAACAACCCATCCCTGTCCTCTTCCTAGACAAGACACCTTCTGTTCGCTGGGGAACCTGCTGCTGGGTCCACCCCAGTCAGGGCTTTTCCAGGAAAAAAAAGGGAATCCCTGCACCTCAAGCCAGCAGGAAGCACCCACAGGTGGATCAAACACTGCTTTTAACTAATGAGACTGGATTGACACGCTCCATGAGCTGGATAAATAAACCCCCTCTGGGTAGAGGGTTTGCAGTACTGGGAGTCACGGACTCAGGGAATCCTAGATTGGAAGGGATGTTAAAGCTCCGCTCATTCCACCTCCCTGCCAGGGGCAGGTACACCACCCCCTGGACCAGGGTTCTCCATCCAACCTGGCCTCGAGCGCTTTCAGGGATTTTTCCTCGCTGAAAGGCCCTCACCTCAGCAGCTCAGGACAGGTCCAGGTCTGACAGAGGTGGGAGCTGCTCCCAGGGCTGGGACCATCTCCTGTCTTCTCTCTGCAGCTGCCGGAGCCCCTCATGCCCTTCCGGCTGTACAACGAGCTGATGGGGCTGGCCAAGGAGAGCCTGCAGGGTGGAGAGGGCAAGGGCCGGGGCGCGAAGGGCGGCCCCGAGCTGGTGGACAGAGGAGCTGACACCGACCGGGTGGTGCTGAACCTGGTGCTGAAGCTGAGGGAGCTGCTGAAGGAGCTCCCCTGTGAAAATATGGCCACGCTCCAGTACCTCCTGCAGCACCTGAGGAGGTGAGAGGGGCAGGGCCAGAGCCCCTGTGGGTGCTGGGCACCTTCTCTTTCTTCCCTGGGGGCAGGGAGGTGAGTGAAGCCTCCCCACTGGAGTGGGGAGCAAGGTCTATGGCTGCAGCTGCTTCTGTCCCTCTCCTCCTTACCCTGACCCTCACCCTCATGTGCTGCAGCCCAGCACCTTCCCCGGCCCTCCCCATCCACCTTCCTTGCTATCATAAGTTCCTCCTCCTCCTTCTCCCCAGGATCATGGAAGTGGAACAGGACAACAAGATGACCTCAGGCAACCTGGGTATTGTCTTTGGGCCAACACTGATGCGCCCCAGGCCCACAGATGCCACCATTTCCTTGTCCTCGCTGGTGGATTATCCCCACCAAGCTCGTATCATCGAGGCCCTCATCATCTTCTACCCCACCATCTTTGAGCACAAGGAGATGGCAGCACTGGCCTCAGAGGAGGTAGGAATCTCCAGGGAAAAGGGATCCTCAGGGGCCATTCCATGATGTTTTCTGGAGCAAGTCCCAGAGAATGAGAATTCCTCCTGTCCCTCCCAGGCCCATGCAGGCTCCCAGTCCACAGCTCCCCCTGGCACTCCCTACCTGGAGCTGCCTGCAGAGAAGGAGAATTTGACTTTCAGCACCGACTCACTCACAGGTCAGTGAAGGGCACTGGAGGCTCCTGCTGGGTGTGGGTCCCTCAGGAGGCACGGGGGACACACAGACCCTTCCCTTGCCCTGGGGAACCCTGGGCTTGCTACACGAAGCTTCTGCCAGTGCTGCAGTGCTGGGCTGGAGCAGGGACAGGGCTCCTCCATCCCACAGAGTCTGGCGATCGCTCCGTGGACTCTGACTCGGAGCTGGAGGACAGTGGAGAGCCACGGAGCCACCTGAGCAAACAGGGCAGTGAGACCAGCACAGAGGACACCCCGTTCTGCGACGAGCGCAGCGAGGGCCCGCGGAGCCGGAGCTGCAGCGCGGGCCAGTCGGATGTGGAGGGCTCTGGGCCCCACTGCTGCAGCCCTGGAGACGAGCAGAGTGATGTGGAAGAGCCTCCCGAGAGCCACATCCCTGTTGCCCCCAGGGACACCACGAACCAGCCCAGCAGCCCTGCCAGTGCCAGGGGCCAAGGTGGGCACGAGCTGCAGCCCCGGCTCATCTGAGTTGCTGGACAGAGCCACTGCGGGTTCTGGGAAGGGCAAAGAGGCAGATCCCAGGGGCCGCCCAGATGGGGGAGACTGGGATGTGGAGGGGTGGGAGGGATGCTCAGAGCTGCAGCCCCCGGGGTTGGGGGTTTGGTGCGTCAGCTGCAGGTGAGTCCTGGCTGGTTCCTGGCTGGAGCTTTCGCACAAAACCCCCGAGCCCCTCGGGGAGGGGAATGGGGTCACTGCCTGCCAGAACCTGGCTCAAGCCAGTCAGCACCTTCTCTGGGAGGGAGCTGAGGCCCAGCAGACCCTCCTTGTGTGGTTGTTCAGGACTGGAAAGCAGCCCAGGGCTGTGCTGTGCCTATGCCAGGTGTTTTATTTTTGCTGTGCTCCTGAATCCCTGAATGCTGCACCTGTGCTGCAGAGATCGAGGTCGGATGCGTCACAGGACCTGGTTGTCCTTGGTGCCTGAGGCTGGAAGGGAGCTGAGGCTGCTGGGGGGTGATGCAGGAAAGCTCCCCAAGAGTGGGCAGAAGGGCACCACAAGAAGAAATGAAAACAAAGGCAGCTCTCTAGGACAGGGACACGGCAGGAGCAGCACTGGAGATGGCGTGGCCTGGGTAAAGCCCCTGCACCAGCTCACCAAGAGCCAGGCTTGGCTTTGGAGCTGTGCCAGGCTCTGGGGGCACACCTGACTGCACCTGGCACCCAGACGGGTTTCCTGCCCCAAAGCCACCGGGGCTCTCCCAACACTGCATGGTCCTGGCTCAACTGATGGCAACTGCACTGCCTGCTTGGATTGATGGGCATTTGGACTGATGGGTGTCTGGATTAATGGGCATTTGGAGTGACAGGCATTTCTCTCCGTGGCAGGATCCATGCAAAGAGCAACCACAGGGGGCCGGCTGGCCTGGCTGCAGTGTCCTGAGCACTGCTGAGCTCTCACAGGGTTGGTTTTCCAGTCGTTTGGTGTCCAAAAAGCTGTGCTGCAAGTCCAGGACTAACCCTGTGCTCTTGGAGCTGGGTGTGGAGCAGGTCCCCACAGAGAGGTGCCTCTTTCTCCTCAGGGCCACCACAGCCCAAATCCACCCCCAGCCTCGGCCAGTATAACCTTGCGCTTCGTTTTTTGTAAAGAGATGAATCAACCCTTCGACATGACTCCACTACCTCCGTTGGCAAAGGGACTAAAGCCAAAGTGGGTGGGGTTTTTTTAAAGCTACGAAACTTTTTCTGCACTGAGGCACAGAGAGACAAGTAGATTTTTAGCTTGGAATGAACTGAGAGCCATTTCCTTCCATTCCCCTGCTTGTGGGACACACATCTGGTGGTGCTGGGTGGGTCTCAGGCACCTTGGTACTGGAGGACACGGCGATGGACAGGAGTTTTGAGCCCTCTCTGCAAAGGTACATAAACCCAGGTTAACTCACAGGTAACTGCTTTGGAACTGAGCCAGGGAAGAGCTGGAGACACCCGCCAGGAGCTGTCCTGCCCCGCAGTTCTTCCACAGGGCAGTTGGAATTTTTCCAGCAGGCCCTTTCCAGGGCAGCAGGAGGATCTGGGAGTGCTGCTGCCACGGCGGTACCATGTGTGTGTGTGTGAGGGTGGGTGAGGATGGTGAGGGTGTGAGTGAGGGAAGGGTGAAGGCTGTACTTAAGCTTCCCATGGCGACAGCTCCCTCCTGGCTGTGTCCGTGTTTGTCCTGACATGCCTGAGCTGCTGCTCGACGCCGCGTCGGGTCTTGCTGCGTTCACTTTGACATGCTTCCAAAAGATGAATAAAATCCCTGTGTTCCAAGCCGTGTTTGTCCTGGAGATCAGAGTCCTCCAGGCTCTCCTGGCTGCAGGAGGCCAAGCACTGCAAATACAAGTGTTTCTGGCAGAAAAACTGGTGTTTAAAACCCCTCCCAGAGAGCTGGGATGGATTAAAACAAGTGTGACTGGGGGTGATGAGCGACTCTCCAGCACAGTGTCCAAACACCAAGGTCCCAAACCAAGGCCAGAGGGCAGGAGATCAGGGAAGGAACAAGGTAAGTCTGAACTGAAGCATCCAAACAGCCCAGGGCAGCTGGTGAGAGCTCTGCAGGGCTCAGCCACAATGCAGAGACCAGCAGATTCCCAGCAGGAAGAGATTCCAAACACAATGAAAAATATGGGAGTTCACAAGGTCTCAAAGCCTGGCCCCAGGGGTAACATTGAGAAACACCCACAGCACTAAGAGTACAAACCTTTATTACAAACAAGAGCCCAGAAGACAGTGAAGCAAAGGTCTTTCCTACTCACTTCCTCCCTTCTTCCTTCAGGACTCTTGAGTCCTGGATGGGACTGAGGGGTTACAGCAAAGTCCAAGCTGGAAAACAGGGAATGAGGCCCAGTGACAGGACTGCTGGGAGGCAACATGGGAAGAGCATTTCCTTGGCCATCACTGGAAGGGTAGGAAGCTCCAAGTGCCAGTAAACTGCTGGTGGGAAGGGAGACCGGGAGGTGCCACACAACTCCTCACACCTTGAAGAGAGAGAACTGGGGATGTGAATCATGTCCCACTCCCTCAGCCATCCCCACTCCAGACCCCACTGAACTCCCCAAACCCCAATCGGCATGGCCTGAACAGAGGGCACAGGACCCTGAGATGGGCTCAGCTGGTCAGAGCAGGGTGCTGATAATGCCAAGGGTGTGGGTTTGATCCCTGTACTGGCCATTCACATGAGATTTGGACTTCCTAATTTTTATATGGGCCCCTTCCAACTCAGAATCTTGTGACTCAGAGGAGCCCTGCTCTGCTCTGCTCTGCCCTAACAGTTCCCTCCATTCAAAGCTCTGAGGGACTCCCCTGGAATAAGCCACCTGACACTGACCTCGGATTACCCCACCTAGCCCCCAGCACTGCCCAGAGTCCCTCCAAAGCAGGGGGTTCCCTCAGCCTTACCCACACTGGGGTCACTGCACAAGCCTGTAGGTGATGTACCGTCCTGCCGTCTCGCTTGGCCTGATGATCTTCACCACCTGCAGGGCCGACAGGAAGCTCAGGGCAAGGAGACTCCTCTCCTGCTCCCACAGTTCCAAGACACCACTGAAGGATCATCCCCCTCCCTGGCCTGGCACAGGGAGCTGCTGCCCCAGCCTGTTCCTCTCACCTGGCCACGCTTTATCCCNAAACTTTTTCTGCACTGAGGCACAGAGAGACAAGTAGATTTTTAGCTTGGAATGAACTGAGAGCCATTTCCTTCCATTCCCCTGCTTGTGGGACACACATCTGGTGGTGCTGGGTGGGTCTCAGGCACCTTGGTACTGGAGGACACGGCGATGGACAGGAGTTTTGAGCCCTCTCTGCAAAGGTACATAAACCCAGGTTAACTCACAGGTAACTGCTTTGGAACTGAGCCAGGGAAGAGCTGGAGACACCCGCCAGGAGCTGTCCTGCCCCGCAGTTCTTCCACAGGGCAGTTGGAATTTTTCCAGCAGGCCCTTTCCAGGGCAGCAGGAGGATCTGGGAGTGCTGCTGCCACGGCGGTACCATGTGTGTGTGTGTGAGGGTGGGTGAGGATGGTGAGGGTGTGAGTGAGGGAAGGGTGAAGGCTGTACTTAAGCTTCCCATGGCGACAGCTCCCTCCTGGCTGTGTCCGTGTTTGTCCTGACATGCCTGAGCTGCTGCTCGACGCCGCGTCGGGTCTTGCTGCGTTCACTTTGACATGCTTCCAAAAGATGAATAAAATCCCTGTGTTCCAAGCCGTGTTTGTCCTGGAGATCAGAGTCCTCCAGGCTCTCCTGGCTGCAGGAGGCCAAGCACTGCAAATACAAGTGTTTCTGGCAGAAAAACTGGTGTTTAAAACCCCTCCCAGAGAGCTGGGATGGATTAAAACAAGTGTGACTGGGGGTGATGAGCGACTCTCCAGCACAGTGTCCAAACACCAAGGTCCCAAACCAAGGCCAGAGGGCAGGAGATCAGGGAAGGAACAAGGTAAGTCTGAACTGAAGCATCCAAACAGCCCAGGGCAGCTGGTGAGAGCTCTGCAGGGCTCAGCCACAATGCAGAGACCAGCAGATTCCCAGCAGGAAGAGATTCCAAACACAATGAAAAATATGGGAGTTCACAAGGTCTCAAAGCCTGGCCCCAGGGGTAACATTGAGAAACACCCACAGCACTAAGAGTACAAACCTTTATTACAAACAAGAGCCCAGAAGACAGTGAAGCAAAGGTCTTTCCTACTCACTTCCTCCCTTCTTCCTTCAGGACTCTTGAGTCCTGGATGGGACTGAGGGGTTACAGCAAAGTCCAAGCTGGAAAACAGGGAATGAGGCCCAGTGACAGGACTGCTGGGAGGCAACATGGGAAGAGCATTTCCTTGGCCATCACTGGAAGGGTAGGAAGCTCCAAGTGCCAGTAAACTGCTGGTGGGAAGGGAGACCGGGAGGTGCCACACAACTCCTCACACCTTGAAGAGAGAGAACTGGGGATGTGAATCATGTCCCACTCCCTCAGCCATCCCCACTCCAGACCCTACTGAACTCCCCAAACCCCAATCGGCATGGCCTGAACAGAGGGCACAGGACCCTGAGATGGGCTCAGCTGGTCAGAGCAGGGTGCNCTCTCCACCACCGAGGCGAGTCCTCAGATCTCCGCGGCCGATCGGGAGGGCCGGAGCGCGGCTCTCAGAGTCCCCGCCCGCCCTTTGATCCGACCCTGCCTCCCCGCCCCATAAACACCCCCGCGGCCNCTGATAATGCCAAGGGTGTGGGTTTGATCCCTGTACTGGCCATTCACATGAGATTTGGACTTCCTAATTTTTATATGGGCCCCTTCCAACTCAGAATCTTGTGACTCAGAGGAGCCCTGCTCTGCTCTGCTCTGCCCTAACAGTTCCCTCCATTCAAAGCTCTGAGGGACTCCCCTGGAATAAGCCACCTGACACTGACCTCGGATTACCCCACCTAGCCCCCAGCACTGCCCAGAGTCCCTCCAAAGCAGGGGGTTCCCTCAGCCTTACCCACACTGGGGTCACTGCACAAGCCTGTAGGTGATGTACCGTCCTGCCGTCTCGCTTGGCCTGATGATCTTCACCACCTGCAGGGCCGACAGGAAGCTCAGGGCAAGGAGACTCCTCTCCTGCTCCCACAGTTCCAAGACACCACTGAAGGATCATCCCCCTCCCTGGCCTGGCACAGGGAGCTGCTGCCCCAGCCTGTTCCTCTCACCTGGCCACGCTTTATCCCAAAGTACCGGGCCACGGGGTCCCCGGCCTGGATCCTGGGGAGCTGGTTCTCCCTCAATTTGCTGTGCTGGGAGTCAAGGAGAAGCTCTGGACACGGCATAGGCTGGCAGCTCATGGAGCAGAAAAATGAACCATGGCAGGACGGGCAGGGTCCAGCCCAAAGTTCCACCCCACCCCAGCAAAGGGGAGGGACACACACAGGCAACCTAAAGGCCACTCAGAGGGCCAGCAAAAGATACTATCGGGCCAGCAGCTCTGTTACTTCCTCCTTGGTCATGACAACGTGCTCTGGGACCAGCTGCAAACACAGGAGAGGCTGAGATGAGCCAGGGACAGCGACTGGCTCCTTACACAGCATGAGACCAATCCCCAGTCCTCCTCACCTCATGTTCCGTGATGTTGATCAGAAGCTCCTGCTGCAAGAACTGCTCCAGGATGTATTTGGGAGCCATGTCAACGAGAGACTGGGAGAGAAAAGCCTGTCACAGGCATCTGGGACAGCCCTGACAGTGCCCAGAGCCACCCCTCTGGGGTCACCCTGTGCTCACATGGACACAACCAGGCTGGGAATGAGCACATGGATCTCCTGGCCCCTGGGAATCTCCCCTTTTCCTTCCTCCACTTCCCAACTGCTCATGGGCCCTCAGCTGTGCTGCTGCCACCAGGACCAGCTGCTCTGGTTAAAGACACTTTGACACTAAGTAAGAGCCTGTGTGAAGGCATGACTAGTTTCAGGGAAAGCTCTTCTCTGTGAAGGAAAGCTGGGCTTTTAATTATCTAAAACAGAAGGGAGAAAGAGACAGGGAAAAACTCCAGTGCCCACCAGAACTCTCTGAGTGGGGCACGGCCCCATCCGCACAAACCTGCTTGGCCGACGGGGTCATTCCCTGCTGCACCACGATCAGTGCCCGGGTGATGTTCTCCTCCTGCATGCGCTGGCAGTACATCTTGATCGTCTTGATCCCCACCTTGGGCTCCTCTGGGGAAGGAGCCAGACCCGGAGTCACCAAGATAACCCCGCCACTGCACTCCGAACCCCTCTGCCCCACCCCGAGGGCCTCTGCTGGGCCCCCCGCCCGACCCGGCGCCCGGTTCTTACCGGGGAAGAACACGAACATCTGGTCGGTGGGATCATCGTTGTGAGCCACCAGCACGGTCAGGTCGGTGCGGCGGGGACGGCCCTCGCTGGGCTTGTCCCCGAACTGCGCCTTGAACTCCTCCAGCGTCTGGTCCAGCTCGTCCTGGGTCACCAGGTACCCGCGGTCGTGGCACAGCTGCGGGGGCAGCACCGGGCTCAGCGGCGAGGCCAGGCCGCGCCGGGCACTGGAGTCTCTGCCGCAGCCCACGCGGCCTCGCAGCGCCGCCAGGGCTCCCCCTGCGCCGCGAACGGCCCTTCCCGACCCTCCCCGTTCCCGTTCCCCGGACCTGCATGATGGTCTTGCGGATCTTCCACAGCCGGTACGTCTCCTCCTCATCGTCCATGTTGCCCGGCGAGGCCCCCAGGGGCTGCCCCGCGCCGCCGCCTGCCCCGCGGCGCCGCCTCCC